>JASUUJ010000223.1:0-12500 GCA_030449895.1 Citrus mangshanensis | reverse complement strand
TTTAGGGTTTTAGGGTTCAGGGTTTAGGGTTGGGTTTAGGGTTTAGGGTTTAGGGTTTAAGGAGGGTTTAGGAGTTTAGGGTTTAAGTTTAGGGTTTAGGAGTTTAGGGTTTAGGGTTTAGTTTGGTTTAGGGTTTAGGGTTTAGGGTTTAGGGTTTAGGGTTTAGGGTTTAGGGTTTAGGGTTTGGAGTTGGGTTAGGAGTTTAAATTTAGGGTTTAGGAGTTTAGGAGGGTTTAGGAGTTTAGGTTTGGGTTTAGGAGTTTCGAGTTTAAGGTTTAGTTTAAGGTTTGAGGTTTAGGGTTTAGGGTTTAGGGTTTAGCGTTTAGGGTTTAAGGGTTTAGGTTTTAGTTTAAGGTTTAGGGTTTAGGGTTTAGGTTTAGGTTTGAGAGTTTAGGGTTGGGTTTAGGTTTAGGGTTTAGGGGTTTAGGTTTAAGTTTAGGTTTAAGTTTAGGGTTTAGGGTTTAGGGTTTAGGGTTTAGGGTTTAGGTTTAGGGTTTAGGGTTTAGGGTTTAGGGTTTAGGAGTTTAGGAGTTTAGGAGTTTAGGTTTAGGGTTTAGGGTTTTAGGTTTAGGGTTTAGGGTTTAGGGTTTAGGGTTTAGGGTTTTAGGGTTTAGGAGTTTAGAGTTTCGGGTTTAGGGTTTAGGAGTTTAGTTTAGGGTTTAGGGTTTAGGGTTTAGGTTTAGGGTTTGAGGTTTAGGTTTAAGGGTTTAGGGTTTTAGGGTTAGGAGTTTAGGAGTTTAGGAGTTTAGGGTTTTAGGAGTTTAAGTTTAGGGTTTAGGGTTTAGGTTTAGGAGTTTAAGGAGTTTAAGTTTAAGGTTTAAAGGTTTCGTTTAGGGTTTAGGAGTTTAGGTTTAGGGTTTAGGGTTTTAGGAGTTTTTTAGGGTTTAGGGTTTTTAGGGTTTAGGGTTTAGGGTTTAGGAGGTTTAGGGTTTAGGGTTTAGGGTTTAGGGTTTAGGGTTTAGGGTTTAGGTTTGGGGTTTAGGAGTTGGGGTTTAGGGTTTAGGGTTTAGGGTTTAGGGTTTAGGGTTTAGGGTTTAAGTTTTAGGAGTTTAGGGTTTAGGGTTTAGGGTTTAGAGTTTAGGTTTTTAAGTTTGGGAGTTTTTTTAGGAGTTTAGGGTTTAGTTTAGGGTTTAGGTTTAGGGTTTAGTTTAAAGGTTTAGGAGTTTAGGTTTAGGGTTGGGGTTTAGGGTTTAGGAGTTTTAGGGTTTAGGGTTTAGGAGTTTAGGGGGTTTAGGGATTTGGGTTTAGGAGTTTAGGGTTTGTTTAGGGTTTAGGTTTCAAGTTTAGGGTTTTGGGTTTAGGGTTTTGGGTTTTAGGGTTTTAGGTTTTAGGGTTTTAGGTTTTAGGTTTTTAGGTTTTAGGGTTTAGGGTTTCGGTTTTAGGGTTTAGGGTTTAAGGTTTAGGGTTTAGGGTTTACAAGGGTTTAGGGTTTAGGGAGGTTTTAGGTTTAGGTTTAGTTTAGGGTTTAGGGTTTAGGGTTTGAGTTTAGGGGTTTAGTTTAGGGTTTTAGGGTTTGGGTTTAAGTTTAGGTTTAGGTTTAGGGTTTAGGTTTAGTTTGGGAGTTTAGGGTTGGTTTAGGAGTTTTAGGGTTTGAGGTTTGGGTTTTAAAGTTTAAGTTAAGTAGGAGTTTAGGTTTAAGTTTAAGTTGTTTTAGGTTTGGGGTTTAGGGTTTAGGAGGTTTAAGAGTTTAGGGTTTAGGAGTTTAGGGTTTTGAGTTTAGGGTTTAGGTTTAGGAGTTTAGTTTGGGGGGTTTAGGAGTTTAGGGTTTAGGGTTTCAAGTTTAGGAGGTTTAGGGTAAAGGTTAGGTTTAGTTTAGGGTTTAGGTTTAGGGTTTAGGAGTTTAGGGTTTAGGTTTAGAGTTTAGGGTTTAGGGTTTAGGAGTTTAGGGTTTAGGGTTTAGGGTTTAGTTTAAGGTTTAGGGTTTAGGGTTTAGGTTTAGGGTTTAGGAGGGTTTAGGGGTTTAAGGTTTAGGTTTCTGGTTTAGGTTTAAAGTTTAGGTTTAAGGGTTTAGGTTTAGGGTTTAGGGTTTAGGAGTTTAGGGTTTAGGGTTTAGGGTTTAGGAGTTTAGGAGTTTGGGTTTAGGAGGGGTTTAGGAGTTTAGGAGTTTAGGAGTTTAGGAGTTTAGGAGTTTAAGTTTAGGGTTTAGTTTTAGAGTTTAGGAGTTTAGGAGTTTGGAGTTTAGGGTTTAGGGTTTAGGGTTTAGGAGTTTTAGGAGTTTAAGTTTGAGTTTAGGGTTTTAGGGTTTAGGAGTTTAGGAGTTTAGGGTTTAGGGTTTAGGAGTTTAGGTTTTTAGTTTAGGGTTTAGGTTTACAGTTTAGGGTTTAGGAGTTTAGGGTTTAGTTTTAGTTTAGGGTTGGGTTGGGTTTAGGAGTTTAGGAGTTTAGGGTTTAGGGTTTAGGGTTTAGGGTTTAGGGTTTTTAGGAGTTTAGGGTTTGGGTTTAGGAGTTTAGGGTTTGGGTTTAGGGTTTAGGGTTTAGGGTTTAGGGTTTAGGGTTTAGGGTTTAGGGTTTAGGGAGTTTAGGGTTTAGGGTTTGGGAGGTTTTTAGGGTTTAGGGTTAGTTTGAGTTTAGGGTTTAGGGTTTAGGAGTTTAGGGTTTTAGGGTTTAGGGTTTAGGGTTTAGGGTTTAGGTTTAAGTTTAGGGTTTAGGGTTTAGGGTTTTAGGGTTAGGGTTTAGGGTTTAGGGTTTAGGAGTTTAGGGTTTAGGGTTTAGGGTTTAGGGTTTAGGAGTTTAGGTTCGAGGGTTTTGGGTTTAGGGTTTAGGGTTTAGGGTTTTAGGGTTTAGGGTTTGGTTTAGTTTAGGGTTTAAGGTTTAGTTTCAGGGTTTAGGGTTTAGGAGTTTAGGAGTTTAGTTTAATTTAAGGTTTTTGGGTTTACGGGTTTAGAGTTTAGGTTTTAAGTTTTAGGGTTTAGGAGTTTAGGGTTTAGAGTTTTAGGGTTTTAGGAGTTTAGGTTTGGGTTTAGGGTTTAGGGTTTAAGGTTTAGGGTTTAGGGTTTAGTTTAGGGTTTAGGGTTTAGGGTTTAGGGTTTAGGGTTTGGGTTTGAGGGTTTAGGAGTTTAGGAGGGTTTAGGGTTTAGGGTTAAGGGTTTAGGGTTAGGGTTTAGGAGTTTAAGGTTTAGGGTTTAGGAGTTTAAGTTTAGGAGGGTTTAGGGTTTTAGGGTTTGAGTTTAGGGTTTAGGGTTTTAGGGTTTAGGGTTTCTGGTCTTGGGTTTTGGGTTTAGGGTTTAGGGTTTAGGGTTTAGGGTTTAGTTTTAGGAGTTTAGGTTTAAGTTTAGGGTTAGAGTTTAGGGTTTAGGTTTAGGAGTTTAGAGTTTGAGTTTAGGGTTTAAGGTTTAGGGTTTTTAGGGTTTAGGGTTTAGGTTTGGGGTTTTAGGGTTTGGGTTTTAGGGTTTAGGGTTTAGGATTTAGGAGTTTTTTAGGGTTTAGGTTTTTAGGGTTTAGGGTTTAGGAGTTTAGTTTAGGAGTTTAGGGTTTAGGGTTTAGTTTTTAAATTTGAGTTTAGGGTTTAGGGTTTAGGAGTTTAGGATTTAGGAGTTTAGGGTTTAGGTTTAGGGTTTAGGGTTTAGTTTTTAGGTTTAGGGTTTAGGGTTTTAGGGTTTAGGGTTTTGGGGTTTAGGAGTTTAGGTTTAGGGTTTAGGGTTTAGGGTTTAGGGTTTAGGGTTTAGGTTTAGGGTTTAAGGGTTTAGGTTTAAGTTTAGTTTAGGTTTAAGTTTAGGGTTTGGAGGAGTTTAGGAGTTTAGGGTTTAGGGTTTAGGGTTTAGGGTTTAGGGTTGGGGTTTAGGGTTAGGGTTTAGGGTTTAGGGTTTGGGTTTGGGTTTAGGGTTTAGGTTTAGGAGTTTAGGGTTTCGGTTTTTAGGGTTTAGGTTTGGTTTAAGTTTAGGGTTGTAGGAGTTAGGAGTTAGGTTTGGTTTAGGGTTTAGGGTTTAGGGTTTAAGGTTTAAGTTTAGGAGTTTAGGGTTTAAGTTTAGGGTTTAGGAGGGTTTAGGTTTAAGGGTTTAGGTTTTTAGGTTTAGGTTTAGGGATTTAGGGTTTAGGGTTTAGGAGTTTAGGGTTTAAGGGTTTAGGGTTTAGTTTAGGGTTTAGGGTTTAGGGTTTTAGGTTTGGGGTTTAGGTTAGAGGTTTCGGTTTAGTTTAGGTTTGTTAGGGTTTTAAGTTTAGGGTTTAGGGTTTAGGAGTTTAGGGTTTAGGAGTTTAGGGTTTAGGGTTTTAGTTTGAGTTTAGGGTTTAGGGTTTAGGGTTTAGGGTTTAGGAGTTTAGGGTTTAGGAGTTTTTAGGAGGTTTAGGGTTTAAGTTTAAGAGTTTAGTTTCAAGGTTTAGTTTTAAGGTTTAGGGTTTAGGGTTTAGTTTAGGAGTTTAGGGAGTTTAGAGTTTAGGGTTTAGGGTTGGGAGTTTAGGGTTTAGGAGTTTAGGGTTTAGGAGTTTAGGAGTTTAGGTTTTTAGGGTTTAGGGTTTAGGGTTTAGGGTTTAGGGTTTTTAGTTTTTTTAGGGTTTAGTGTTTAGGGTTTAGGGGTTTAGGGTTTAAGGTTTAAGGTTTTAGGGTTTAGGAGTTTAGGAGTTTAGGGTTTAGGGTTTAGGGTTTAGGGTTTAGGGTTTAGGGTTTAGGGTTGGGTTTGGGGTTTAGGTTTTAGGGTTTAGGGTTTAGGGTTTAGGGTTTAGGGGGTTTAGGGTTTAGGGTTTAGGGTTTAGGAGTTTTTAGGGTTTAGGGTTTAGGAGTTTAGGAGTTTAGTTTAGGTTTAGGAGGTTTAGGGTTTAGGGGGTTTAGGGTTTAGGGTTTTAGGGTTTAGGGTTTAGGGTTTAGGAGTTTAGGGTTTAGGAGTTTAGGGTTTGAGTTTAGGAGTTTGCAGGGTTTTAGGGTTTCGGGTTCAGGGTTTAGGGATTAGCTTTTATGGTTTAGGGCTTAGCGTTTTGTGTTTAGTGTTTAGGGTTTAGGGTTTAGGGTTTAGGGTTTAGGGTTTAGGGTTTAGGGTTTAGGGTTTAGGAGGGTTTGTTTAGGGTTTAGGGTTTAGGGTTTGGGGTTGGGTTTAGGGTTTAGGAGTTTAGGGTTTAGGAGTTTAGGAGGGTTTAGGGTTTAGGGTTTAGGAGGGTTTAGGGTTTAGGAGTTTAGGAGGGTTTGGGGTTTAGGAGTTTTTAGGGTTTAGGAGTTTAGGGTTTAGGTTTAGGGTTTAGTTTAGGGTTTGGGTTTAGGGTTTAGGGTTTTAGGGTTTGAGGTTTAGGTTTAGGGTTTAAGTTTTTAGGAGGTTTAGGAGTTTAAGGTTGGGTTTAGTTTAGGAGTTTGGGTTTAGAGTTTAGGGTTTAGGAGTTTAGGGGTTTAGGGTTTAGGAGTTTAGGTTTAGGGTTTAGGTTTAGGGTTTTAAAGGTTTGGGTTTTAGGAGTTTGAGGTTTAGGTTTAGTTGAGTTGAGTTACAGGGTTTAGGGTTTAGAGGGTTTAGGGTTTAGGGTTTAGGAGTTTAGGGTTTAGGTTTAAGGTTTAGTTTAGGGTTTTTAGGAGTTTAGGGTTTAGGGTTTAGGAGTTTAGGGTTTAGGAGTTTAGGGTTTAGGGTTTAGGGTTTAGGGTTCAGGTTTCAAGGTTTAGGGTTTAGGGTTTAGGGTTTAGGAGTTTGGTTTAGGTTTTAGGGTTTAGGGTTTAGGTTTGGGGTTTAGGGTTTAGGGTTTAGGGTTTAAGTTTCTGGTTTCAGGTTTAGGGTTTAGGGTTTAGGAGTTTAGGGTTTAGGAGTTTAGGGTTTAAGTTTGGAGTTTAGGGTTTAGGGTTTAGGAGTTTAAGTTGAGTTTAGGGTTTAGTTTGAGTTTAGGAGTTTAGGGTTTAGGAGTTTAGGGTTTAGGGTTTAGGAGTTTGGGGTTAGGAGTTTAGGGTTTAGGTTTCAGGTTTAGGTTTAAGTTTGGTTTAGTTTAGTTTGAGTTTAGGGTTTAGGGATTTACGAGTTTAGGGTTTAGGGTTTAGGGTTTAGGTTTAGAGTTTAGGGTTTGGGTTTAGGGTTTAGGGTTTAGAAAGGTTTAGGAGTTTAGGGTTTAGGGAGTTTAGTTTGGTTTGAGTAAGTTAGGGTTTAGGAGTTTAGGTTTAGGGTTTAGGGTTTAGGTTTGTTTTAAAAAATTTAGTTTTTAAGTCAGTTTAGGTTAGGGTTTAGGTTTAGTTTAGAGTTTAGGGTTTTTAGGGTTTAGGTTAGGGTTTGGGAGTTTAGGGTGGGGTTTGGGTTAGGAGTTTAGAGTTGGGGTTTTAGTTTTTAGGAGTTTAAGGTTTAAGGTTTAAGTTTTAGGTTTAGGAGTTTAGGGTTTTAGGAGTTTAGGGTTTAGAGTTTAAGGGTTTAGAGTTTAGGAGTTTAGGGTTTAAGTTTAGGAGTTTAGGAGTTTAGGGTTTTAGGGTTTAGGGTTTTTAGGAGGGTTTAGGGTTTGAGTTTAGGGTTTAGGAGTTTAGGGATTTAGGGTTTTAGGGTTTAGGAGTTTAGTTTAGGGTTTAGGGTTTAGGTTTAGGAGTTTTAGGGTTTAGGTTTAGTTTAGGAGTTTAGTTTAAGAGTTTCGAGTTTAGGGTTTAGGGTTTTAGGGTTTGGGTTTAGGTTTAGGGTTTAGGGTTTGGTTTAGGAGGGTTTAGGTTTAGGGTTTAGGGTTTAGGAAGGAGTTTAAGTTTTAGTTTAGGGTTTGGAGTTTAGGGTTTAGGGTTTAGGTTTGTTTAGGGTTTAGGTTAGGTTTAGGGTTTAGGGTTTAGTTTAGGGGTTTAGGGTTTAGGGTTTAGGGTTTAAGGGTTTAAGTTTAGGGTTAAGGTTTTTTAGTTTAGGAGTTTAGGAGGGTTTAGGTTTAGGAGTTTAGTTTGGGTTTAGGGTTTAGGGTTAAGTTTTTAGTTTAGGGTTTAGGAGATTTAGGAGTTTAGGAGGTTTTGAGGGGTTTAGGGTTTAGGGTTTGGAAGGGTGAGTAGGAGTTTGGGTTTAGGGTTTAGGAGTTTAGTTTAGGAGTTAGAGTTTAGGAGTTTGTTAGGGTTTGAGTTTAGGGTTTAAGGGTTTAGGGAGTTTAGGGTTTAGGGTTAGGAGTTTAGGGTTTTTAGGGTTTGGTTTAGGGTTTAGGAAGGTTTAGGTTTAAGTTTAGGGTTTAAGGTTTTTTAGGATTTAGGGTTTATTTTAGGGTTTAAGTTTAGTTAGGGTAGGTTTAGGTTTAGGTTTAAGTTTAGGTTTTTAGGGTTTAGGAGTTTAGGTTTAGTTTAGGGTTTAGGGTTTAGGGTTTAGGAGTTTAGGTTTGTTTTTAGTTCAAGTTTAGGTTTCGAGTTTAAGGTTTGGGTTTAGGAGTTTGGTTTAGGGTTTAGGAGTTTAGGTTTAGGGTTTAGGGTTTAGGGTTTTAAGGTTTAGGTTTAGGGTTTAGGGTTTAGGGTTTAGGGTTTAGGTTTAGGGTTTGAGTTTAGGGTTTTATTTAGGGTTTAGGGTTTAAGGTTTAGGTTTAGGGTTTAGTTTAGGGTTTAGGAGTTTAGGGTTTAGGTTTAGAGTTTAGGAGTTTAGGATTTAGGTTTAGGTTTAGGGTTTAGGGTTTAGGGTTTAGGGTTTAGGGGTTTAGGGTTTAGGGTTTAGGGTTTAGGTTTAGGGTTTAGGGTTTAGGAGTTTAGGGTTTAGGGTTTAGGGTTTAGGGTTACAGGGTTTAGGAGTTTCAAGGAGTTTAGGAGTTTAGGTTTAGGTTTCAGGTTATTAGGTTTAAGTTTAGGAGTTTAAGGTTTGAGTTTAGGTTTAGTTTTAGTTTAGGGTTTGTTTAGGAGTTTAGGTTTAGGTTGAGTTTAGAGTTTAGGAGTTTAGGGTTTAGGTTTAGGGTTTAGGGTTGGTTAGGAGTTTGAGTTTAGGGTTTAGTTTAGGGTTTAGGTTTAGGGTTTAGGGTTAAGTTTAGGGTTTAGTTTAGGGTTTAGTTAGGTTTAGAGTTTAGAGTTTAAGGGTTAGGAGTTTAGGGTTTTCAAGGTTTAAGCAATACATGCTAGGTTTAGAATAAGGTTTTAGGAGTTTGGGTTTAGGAGTTAGGTTGGAGTTTTTAGAGTTAGGGTTTAGGTTTAGGGTTTAGGGTTTAAGGTTGGGTTTAAGGTTTAGGGTTTAGGTTCAAGTTCAGGGTTTAGGTTTGGAGTTTTAGGGTTTAGTTAGGTAGGTTAAGGTTGGGTTTTCAGAGGGTTTAGGGATTTGGAGTTTAGGTTGGAGAGTTTAGGGTTTAGGTTTAGGGTTTAGGGTTTGGGTTTGGGATTCCTGGGTTGGGTTTAGGAGTTTAGGGTTCAAGGAGTTTGGGTTTTGATTTTTTAGGTTTAGGGATTAGGTTTAGGGGGAGTTTAGGAGTTTAGGGTTTTAGTTTAGGTTTAAGTTTAGGGTTTAAGGTTTTGAGTTTAAGGGTTTAGGAGTTTAAGGTTTGGTTTGATTTGTTTTAGGGTTTAGGGGTTTAAGGTTTAGGTTTGGGTTTAGGGTTTAGGGTTTAGGGGTTTAAGGTTTAGGGTTTAGAGTTTTTAGGAGTTTAGGTTTAGGTTAGGGTTTAGGGTTTAGGAGTTTAGGGATTTCAAGGTTTAGGTTTGGGAGTTTGAGTTTAGGTTAGGTTTAGGGTTTAAGGTTTGAGTTTAGGGTTTAGGGTTTAAGGATTTAAGGTTTAAGGTTTAGGGTTTGAGTTTAGGAGTTTAGGGTTGTTTAAATTTAGGGATTTAGGGTTTTAGGAGTTTAGGGTTTAGGGTTTAGGGTTTAAGTTTAGGTTTGAGTTTAAGGGTTTAGGGTTTGGAGTTTAGGAGTTTTAGGGTTTAGGTTTAGGGTTTAGGGTAGGGTTTAGGGTTTAGGAGTTTAGGGTTAGGGGTTTAGGGGTTTAGGTTTTAAGGTTTAGTTTAGGGTTTAGGAGTTTAAGGTTAGGAAGGTTTAGGGATTTAGGTTTAGGGTTTAAGGTTTTAGGTTTGAGTTTAAGGTTTAGGGTTAGGTTTAGGTTTAGGAGTTTAGGGTTTTAGGAGTTTAGGGTTTGAGTTTAGGAGTTTAGGGTTTAGGGTTTAGGGTTTAGGGTTTAAGAGTTTAGGTTTAGGTTTAAGGTTTAGGGTTTTGAGGTTTAGGGTTTAGTTAGGAGTTTAGGGTTTTAAGGTTTAGTTTAGGGTTTAGAGGTTTAGGGTTTGGGTTTAGGGTTTGAGGCAATACGTAGTTTTAGGGTTTAAGTTTAAGTTTTACCCAGGTTTGAGAGGTTTCAGTTTTAGTTAGAGTTTTGAGTTTAGGGTTTAGGGTTTGAGTTTTAAGTTTAGGAGTTTAGGAGTTTGGGTTAGGGTTTAGGAGTTTAGGGTTTAGGAGTTTAGGTTTAGGGTTTAGGGTTTTTAGGGTTTAGGAGTTTAGGAGTTTAGGAGTTTAGGGTTTGAGTTTAAGGTTGAGTTTAGGTTGAGTTTAGGGTTTAGGAGTTTAGGGTTTAGGGTTTAGGGTTTAGGGTTTGAGTTTAGGAGTTTTGGGTTGAGTTTTGGGGTTTTAGTTTGGTTGAGTTTAGGAGTTTTAGGGTTTAGGGTTTAAGAGTTTAGGAGTTTAGGGTTTAGGAGTTTAGGGTTTAGGGTTTAGTTTAGAATTTAGTTTGAGTTTAAGTTTGAGTTTAGGGTTTAGGAGTTTAGGAGTTTAGGGTTTAGGAGTTTGGGGTTAGGGTTTAGGGTTAGGTTTGGTTGGTTTTGAGGTTGGTGAGTTTGAGGTTTAGGGTTTAGGGTTTAAGTTTAGGTTTAGGAGTTTTAGGTTTCAGGTTTGAGTTGGGGTTTAGTTTGAGGTTTAGGAGTTTAGGAGTTTAGTTTGGTTGAGTTTAAGTTTTAGGAGTTTAGGTTTGGTTGGGTTTAGGGTTTTAGGAGTTTAGTTAGGGTTTTTAGGAGTTTAGGGTTTAGGTTTTGGAGTTTTAGGGTTTAGGGTTTTAGGTTTAGGAGTTTGGGTTTAGGGTTTGGGTTTAGGGTTTAGGGTTTAGGGTTTAGGGTTTAGGGTTAGGGTTTGGGGTTTAGGGTTTAGGGTTTAGGGTTTAGGGTTTAGGAGTTTAAGGTTTAGGAGTTTAAGGTTTTAGGGTTTAAAGTTTAGGAGTTTAGGGTTTAAGGTTTAGGGTTTAGGGTTTAGGTTTAGGGTTTGGGGTTTAGGTTTGGTTTAGGTTTAGTTTGAGGTTTGAGTTGGTTTAAAGGTTTAGGAGTTTAGGGTTTCGAGTTTAGGAGTTTAGGATTTAGGGTTTAGGTTTGGTTTGGTTAGGGTTTAGGAGTTTAGGAGTTTAGGGTTTAGGTTTTTAGGGTTTAAGGTTTTGGTTGAGGTTTGAGTTCAAGGTTTAGGTTTAAGGTTTAGGGTTTAGGAGTTTAGGAGTTTAGGAGTTTAGGAGTTTAGGGTTTGGGTTTAAGGTTTAGGTTTGAGTTTAGGTTTGAGTTTAGGGTTTGAGTTTTGGTTAGTTTTAGGTTTGAGTTTAAGGTTGAGTTTAGGGATTTAGGGTTTAAGGTTTTTAAGTTTAGGAGTTTAGGGTTTAAGTTTCAGTTTAGGAGTTTAGGGTTTTTAGAGGTTTAGGAGTTTAGGGTTTAGGTTTAGGTTTGGTTGGTTTAGGATTTAGGGTTTAGGGTTTGGGTTTTGGATTGGGGTTTGGGTTTCAGGTTAGTTTAGGGGTTAGGAGTTTAGGAGTTTAGGAGTTTAGGTTTAGGAGTTTAGGGTTTTTAGGGTTTAGGGTTTAAGGTTTTTAAGGTTCCCAGAGTTTCGGAGTTTAGGAGTTTAGAGTTTAGGATTTGAGTTTGGGTTTAGGGTTTAGGAGTTTGAGTTTGGGGTTTAGGGTTTAGGGTTTAGGGTTTAGGGTTAGGAGTTTGAGGTTTAGGGTTTGGTTAAGGTTTAGGTTTAGGGTTTAGGGTTTAGGAGTTTAGGAGTTTAGGTTTAGGGTTTAAGGAGTTTAGGTTTTTAGGAGTTTAGGGTTTAGGGTTTTAGGGTTTAGGTTTAGGGTTTAGGGTTTAGGTTTAGGAGTTTGGAGTTTAGGGTTTAGGGATTTATGGTTTTTAGGGTTTTTAGGTTTAGGGTTTAGGGATTTTAGGGTTTAGGAGTTTAGGAGTTTAGGGTTTAGGGTTTTTAGGGTTTAGGAGTTTAGGGTTTAGGTTTAGGAGTTTAAGTTTTAGGGTTTGAGGTTTTAGAGTTTAGGGTTTAGGTTTTAGGGTTTAGGGTTTAGGTTTGGTTTTATTTAGGAGTTTGGGTTGAGGACTGGAGTTTAGGGTTTAGGGTTTCGGGTTTTGAGTTTAGGGTTTAGGGTTTAGGGTTTAGGGTTTAGGTTTAGGGTTTAGGGATTTAGGGTTTGAGTTTAGGGTTTGGGTTTAGTTTAGGGTTCAGGGTTGGTTTTGGTTTTGGGGTTTAGGAGTTTAGGAGTTTAGGGTTGAGTTTAGGAGTTTAGGGTTTAGGGTTTAGGAGTTTAGGAGTTTAGGTTGGGGTTTTAGGGTTTAGGGTTTAGGGTTTTAGGGTTTAGGGTTTAGGGTTTAGGAGTTTAGGGTTTTAGGGTTTAGGAGTTTAGGGTTTAGGGTTTTTAGGAGTTTAGGAGTTTAAGGTTCTAGGAGTTTAGGAGTTTAGGGTTTAGGTTTAGGATTTTGAGTTTTAGGGTTGGTTGGTTTGGTTAGGAGTTTAGGAGTTTAGGGTTTAGGAGTTTAGGGTTTAGGGTTTAGGAGTTTAAGGTTTAGGGAGTTTAGGGTTTAAGGTTTGGGGTTTGAGGTTTGAGTTTAGGGTTTATAGGGTTTAGGGTTTAGGGTTTAGGGTTTAGGGTTTAAGGTTTAGGGTTTAGGGTTTAGG
The DNA here is from genome assembly GCA_030449895.1 of Citrus mangshanensis. Classification (NCBI taxonomy): domain Eukaryota; kingdom Viridiplantae; phylum Streptophyta; class Magnoliopsida; order Sapindales; family Rutaceae; genus Citrus; species Citrus mangshanensis. The sequence continues at coordinate 787 of JASUUJ010000223.1, read as the reverse complement.
AGTTTGAGGGCAGCCATGTTTGGTTTAGGAGTTTAGGAGTTTAGGTTTAGGGTTTAGGGTTTAGGGTTTTAAGGTTTAAGGTTTAGGAGTTTAAGGTTTAGGGTTTAGGGTTTAGGAGTTTAGGGTTTAGGAGTTTAGGGATTTAGGGTTTAGGGTTTAAGGTTTAGGTTTAGGGTTTAGGGTTTAGGAGTTTAGGAGTTTAGGGTTTAGGTTTAGAGTTTAGGGTTTAGGGGTTTAGGGTTTAGGGTTTTAAGGTTTAGGGTTTAGGGGTTTAGTGTTTAGGGTTTAGGGTTTAGGGTTTAGGGTTTAGGAGTTTAGGGTTTAGGGTTTAGGGTTTACAGGTTTAGGAGTTTCAAGGTTTAGGAGTTTAGGAGTTTAGGAGTTAGGGTTTAGGGTTTAGGGTTTAGGGTTTAGGGTTTTAGGGTTTTTAGGGTTAGGGTTTGGGTTTAGGAGTTTAGGGTTTAGGAGTTTAGGGTTTAGGGTTTTGGGGTTTAGGGTTTAGGAGTTTAGGAGTTTAGGGTTTAGGAGTTTAGGAGTTTAGGAGTTTAGGAGTTTAGGAGTTTAGGAGTTTAGGGTTTAGGAGTTTTAGGAGTTTAGGGTTAGGAGTTTAGGAGTTTAGGGTTTAGGGTTTAGGGTTTAGGAGTTTAGGGTTTAGGGTTTAGGGTTTAAGTTTAGGGTTTAGGTTTAGGGTTTAGGGTTTAGGAGTTTTAGGAGTTTAGGAGTTTAGGAGTTTAGGGTTAGGAGTTTAGGAGTTTAGGGTTCAAGGTTTAAGGGAGCAATACATGCT
>JASUUJ010000222.1:0-110966 GCA_030449895.1 Citrus mangshanensis | reverse complement strand
GTGTCACTTGTTCAGTTACGTATTACTCTGAGCATAGCAGCGCCCAAAAATTAGTACAGGCAGGTGCTGCCTTATGGAAAAATAGCCATCGGTAGGCTATAGCCTTGAGTAAGAAGTAAGCGAGATTAAATCCCTTGGACTTCAGGTGTATGCCCAGGAACTGCGGGCGCCTCTCAGTGTGCCAAAAATTGGCCATGGGCATAGCAAAATTAGCGCCAGTCGGGCTCAAAAACCCCCAGCGGAAAAATGAAAGCCAATCGGGTGAGCTATAGTCTTGAGCTTAGGCGTGGCGAGGTCATCCGCCCGGACTGGGTGTGGCCAGACTGCGGAAAGGCCTCCGTGTACCAAATAGGCCACAGGCACAGCCACTCCCAAAAATTAGCGCCCGAAGGTCGGGGTGCAATACCCCCAAATAGCCTATAAGCAGGTGGGCAATAGCCTTGAGTGAGAGGCGTGGCGAAGCCCGTCCGCCGGACTGTGTGGCCTGAGACTTCTGGCGGCCTCACAGCAAATAGGCCACGGAGCAGCGCCGTGAACAAGTAGTACCCGAAGGTCGGGTGCCACTTACAGCAGAAAATGGCCATCGGGTGGGCTATAGCCTTGGTGGGCGTGGGTGAAGTTCGTCCGCGGACTCGGAATGGCCGGACTTTGCGCGTCCAGCCTCGTGTGCCAAAAATGAGTATGCAAAAAAGGCACAGCAGCGATCAAAATTAGCGCCCGAGAGAAAGGTCGGGGTGCCAAAACCCCAGCGGAAAAATGGCCAAAAATCGGGTGGAGCTATAGTCTTGAGTGGGGCGTGGGGCGGATGGAGTCACGGACTCGAGATGGCCTGATGCTGCAGGCGACCTCGTGTACCAGAAATGGGCCGCGAGGCACAGCCGCACCCAAAGTGATTAGCACCTGAAGGTCGGGGGTGCCAAAACCCCCAAATGGCAAAAGCGGGTGGGCTATAGCCTTCGTGGGAGGCGTGGCGAGATTCATCCGCGGTTCGGAATGGCCGGAACTTTCTTGAGGCGGCCTCCTTGTGCCAAAAAAATAGGCCACGAACACTTGCCCTTGAACAAAGTGGTGCCCGAGTCAAGGTGCCAAAACCCCAGCAGAAAAATGGCCAAAAATCGAATTTGGGCTATATGCTTGGCAGAGGCGCGGGGCGGATTGAGTCCGCGGACTGAATAGCCCGAGACTTTGCCAGGTGACCTCCGTGTACCAAAAAATAGGCCCACGGGCACAGCCATTACTTAAAAGAATTAGCACCAGAGGTCGGGGTGCCAAAACCCCAAATGGCCAAAAGCGGGTGGGCTATGCTTGGTGGGGCGTGAGGCGAGAAGTTCGTCGCGGACTCAAAGATAGCCCAGCTGCGAGGAGCCTCCGTGTGTACCAAAATAGGCCAGTACCAACCAGCGCAAAATTTCTTGAAAGGTCGAGAATTGCCAAAACTGTGGAAAAATGGCCATCGGGTGGGATATAGCCTTGGTGGGGCGTGGGCGAGGATTCGTCCGCGGGGACTCAGAATGGCCCGAGACTTTCTGCGGGCGGCCTCCGTGTGCCAAAAATAGGCCACGGACACAGCGCATAAAATATTATCGCCAGGTCGAGGTGCCAAACCCCCAAATGGCAAGCGGGTGGGCTATAGCCTTGGTGGGGAGCATGAAGGCGAGATTACTGCGTCCTTCCGGAGCTCAAGATAACCAGACTGCGGGCAGCCCCTCTGTGTGCAAAAATTGGGTACTTGAGCACAGTACCTTAAATTAGCGCCCGAAGGTCGGGGTGCAAAACCGCCCTCACGGAATAATGAAAATCGGGACCAGGCTATAGCCTTGGTGGGGCGTCGGCGAAGTTTGTCCGCCAGACTAAGAGTAGCACGCGAGCCTTGTGGGCGGCCTCGTGTGTGCCAAATTGGCCACTGGCACAGCAGCGAAAAATTACAACCTGAAAGGTGGGGGTGCCAAAACCCCCAAATGCCCAAAAAAGCGGGTGGGCTATAGCCTTGAGTGGGGCGTGGCGAGTTATCCGCGGACTGGAATTGCCAGAGACTTTAAGGGGAGGCGGCCTCGTGTGTAAAAATAGGCCTCGGGCACAGCCGCACCCAAAAATTAGCACCTGAAGGTCGGGGTGCCAAAACCCCCAAATGGCCAAAAAGCGGGTGGGCTATAGCCTTCGTGGGGGCGTGGGCGGATTCGTCCACCGGACTCAGGAATAGCCCGAGACTTTTACGGGGCGGCCTCCCTTGTGCCAAAAATAGGCCCATGAGCAGCGCCTGCGAACAAGTGGTGCCGAAGGTCGGGGTGCCAAAACCCCCAGCAGAAAAATGGCCAAGTCGGGTGGGCTATAGCCTTGGTGGGGCGTGGGTGAGACCGTCCGCGGACTCGGAATGGGCAGACTGCGGCCAGCCTCCGTGTGCAAAAATAGGCCACGAGGCACAGCCGCGTCAAAGTGGCGCCCGAAGGTCGGGGTGCCAAACCCCAGCGGAAAAATGGCCATCAGGTGAAACTCTCGTCTTGAGTGGGGCGTGGCGAAGTTCGTCCGCCCGGACTCGAATGACCCGATGCTGCGGCGGCCTCCGTGCTCACCAGAAATGAGCCACCGGGCACAACCCGCACCAAAAATTAGCACCTGAAGGTCGGGGTGCCAAAACCCCAAATGGCCATGGTGAGGCTATATAGCCTTCGTAGGGCGTGGGCGAGGTCGTCCGCCCGGTTTCGGAGTGGCCCGAGACTGCGGGCGGCCTCCTTGTGCCAAAAAAATAGGCCCGCGGGGACCTTGGCCTTAAAAATTAGTGCCCGAAAGTCAGGGTGACAAAACCCCAAGCGGAAAAATGGCCAAAAATCGGGTGGAGCTATAGCTCTTAGTGCAGGGCGTGGGTGAAGTTCGATCCGCGGACTGGAATGGCCAGACTTTCGCAGAGGCGGCCTCCGTGTGCAAAAATAGGCCCGCAGGCATAGCAACGCCCCAAAAATTGGTGCCAGAAGGTCGAGAGTCACAAAAACTAGCCAAAATGTGCCAAGTACGCGGGTGGGCTATAGCCTTGGTGGGGGCGTAGAGCGAAGAGATTCGTCCCGCGGACTCGGAGGCCAGAGACTGCGGGAAGCGGCCTCAGTGTACCCAAAAAGTGGCCATGAGCCGCGCGCAAAAATTAGCACCCGGAAAGGTCGGGCTCAAAAACCTAGCGAAATGGCCATCAGGTGGGCTATAGTCTTGGTGGGGCGTGGAGGCGGGTCGTCCGCGGACTGGGGTGGCCGAACTGCGGGGCGGCCTCCGTATGCCAAGTAGGCCACGGGCACAGCCGCGCCCAAAAATTAGCACCTGAGTGAGGAGATTGCAAACCTAATAGTCAAAAAGCGGGTGGGCTTCCTTAGCCTTCGTAAGGGCGTGGGCGGGTCGTCCGCCGGACTGGAATAGCCGAGACACTGCAGGCGGCCTCCTTGTGCCAAAAAATAGGCCCACGAGGCAACGCATGAAGACAAAGTAGTGCCCGAAGGAGTCGGGTGCCAAAACCCCCAGCAGAAAAATGGCCAAAAATCGGGTGGGCTATAGCCTTGGTGGGGCGTGGGTGAGACCAAATCCCGCGGACTCGAGGTCTTAGAACTTTGCAAGCCAGCCTCCGTGTGCCAAAAATAGGCCCACGGGCACAGCCTTAAAAATTAGCGCCCGAAGGTCGGGGTGCCAAAACCCCAGCGGAAAAATGGCCAAATCGGGTGGGCTATAGCCTTGAGTGGGGCGTGGCGAAGTTTGTCGCCGGACTCGGAATGGCGGGAACTTTCGCGGCGGCCTCCGTGTGCCAAAGAGTGGCCATGGGCACTTAGCGTCAAAATTAGCGCCCGAAGGTCAGTGCAAAACCCCAGCGGAAAAATGGCCAAAATCGGGTGGGCTATAGTGCTTGGTGGGGCGTGGGGAGGCGGATTCGTCCCGCCCCGGACTGAATGGCCCGATACTTTCTGCGGGCGGCCTCGTATGCCAGAAATGAAGCCACCAGGCACAGCCGCACCCAAAGTGCACCTGGAGGTGGGGGTGCCCAAAACCCCAAATGGCCATGGTGGGCTATAGCCGTGGGCGTGGGGCGGACCAATCCGCGCCCGGACTGGAATAGCCCGAGACTTTGCGGGCGGCCTCCTTGTGCCAAATAGGCCTGAGCATCGCGCTTAAGTGATGCCGAGTGGTGCCATTAGCGGAAAAATATTGTCGGGTGGAGCTATAGCGGTGGGAGGCGGAGTGAGACCGTCCATGCCCGGACTGAGTGGCGAAGACTTTCTGCGGGCGGCGTCCTTATTGCAAAAATGAGCCACGGGCACAGCTTGGCAAAATAGTGCCAGACAGTGAGTGCCAAAACCCCAGCGGAAAAATGGCCAAATCGGGTGGGCTATAGCCTTGGTGGGCGTGGTGAAGATTCGTCGCCCGGTTTCGGAATGGCCAGACTGCGGGCGGCCGCCCCGTGTCATGCCAAACATAGGCCACGAGGCTGGCAGCGCCAAGTGGCGCCAGGTGGTGCCAAAACCCCAGCGGAGAAAAATGGCCAAAATCGGGCGGAGCTATAGCCTTGTTAGGCGTGGGCGAGGTCGTCCACGGACTCGGAATGGCGAGGCTTTCGGGGCGGCCTCCGTGTGCCAAAAATTAGCCCATGGGTATGGCAGCGCCCAAAAATTAGCGCCAGTCGGGGTGCAAAACCCCAGCAGAAAAATGTGCAAGCTCGAGGTGGGCTATAGCCTTGGTGGGGAGTGTGGGCGAGTTCGTCCCTTGAGACTTGGAATGGCCGAGACTTTGCGGGTGGCCTCCGTGTGCATAAAAATAGGCCACAGGCACAGCCGTACAAGAATTGGTGCCCGAAGTTGGGGAGTGAAAACTAAATGGCCATAAAGCGGGTGGGCTATAGCCTTGGTGAAGTGTGTGGCGAGGTCGTCACCCGGACTTCGGGAATAGCCGAGACTACATTAGGCGGCCTCCGTGTACCAAAATAGGCCACCAGGCACAGCCGCGCCCAAAATTAGAGCGAAGGCCGGGTGCGAAACGAATGGCCAAAAAAGCGGACAGGCTATAGCCTTGGTGGGGCGAGGCGAGATGCGTCCGCGGACTCGGAATGGCCCGAAATTGCGGGCGGCCTCCGTGTGCCAAAAATGGGCCACCGGGCACAGCCGCGCCCAAAAATTAGCGCCGAAGGTGGGGTGCCAAAACCCCAGCGGAAAAATTGCCAAAAATCGGGTGGGCTATAGCCTTGGTGGGTGCGTGGGTGATGTTCGATCCGCCCCGGACTGGATAGCCGAGACTTTCGGGAGGCGGCCTCCGTGTGCCAAAAATAGGCCACCCGGCACAGCCGCACCAAAAATTAGCACCTGAAGGTCGAGTGCAAAACCCCAAATGGCCATGGGTGAGCTATAGCCTTCGTGGGGCGTGGGCGAGATCGTCCCGCCGGACTGGAGATAGGCCGAGACTTTGCGAGGCGGCCTCCTTGTGCCGGCAAACCTGAGGCTGTAGAAATTAGCGCCCGATGGTGAGTGCGCCCCAGCGGAAAAATGGCCATCGGGTGGGCTATAGCCTTTGTGGGGCGTGGGTGAAGTTCGTCATGGCCGGACTCAAGGCCGAAGGACCGAGGCGGCCTCCAGTGTGCAAAAATAGGCCACGGGCATATACAAAAATTAGCACCTGAAGGTCAGGGTGCCAAAACCCCCAAATGGCCAAAAGCGGGTGGGGCTAGCCCGTGGAGAGCGTGGGGCGAGATTACCGTGCCGGCACGAATAGCCGAGACTGCGGGCGGCCTCCCTTGTGCCAAAGCCAAACCCGCAGGCACAACCCGCGACAAAGTGGTACCGAAGGTAAGAGTGCCAGAAACCCCAGCGGAAAAATTGCAAAGCTCGGGTGGGCTATAGCCTTGGTGGCGAGGTGAAGTTCGTCGCCCGGACTCGGAATGGCGAACTTTGCGGGCGGCCTCCTTATTCAAAAAATAGGCCCGCGAGGCACAACAGCGCCCAAAAGTGGAGCCGAAGGTCGGTGCCAAAACAGCGGAAAATGGCCAAAATCGGGTGGGCTACCTGCTTGGTGGGGGTAGGGTGAAGTTAAATCCCGCGGTTTCGGAATGGCCCGGGAACTTTGCGGAGTGGCGCCGTGTACCAAACATAGGCCACCCGGGCACAGCCGCGCAAAGTGGCGCCGAGGTCGGGGTGCCAAAACCCAGCGGAAAAATGGCCATCAGGCGGGCTATGCTTGGTGGGCGTGGGCGGATTAGTCCGCCCCGGACTCGGATAGCCGGGAACTTTGCAGGTGCGGCCTCCGTGTGCCAAAAATTAGCCATGGGACCTTGCAGCAAAAAGTGGCGCCAGTCGGGTGCCAGCTCCCCCAGCGGAGAAAAATATTGCAAAAATCGGGTAGGCTATAGCCTTGGTGAGGGTGTGGGCGAAGGTCGTCCGCCGAGACTTGGAGTGGCCCGGAGAACTTTGCGGGTGGCCTCCGTGTGCAAAAATAGGCGCAGGCACAGCCGTGCAAAAATTGGCGAAGTTGAGTGCTGAAACCCCAAATAGCCAGCAGTGGGCTATAGCCTTGGTGGGGCGTGGGTGAGATCGTCCGCGAGACCGGAATGGCCAGACTGTAGGGGCCGTGTGCCAAAAATAGGCCCGCAGGCACAGCCGCGCGCAAGTCGCGCCAGGTGAGGGGGTGCAAAACCCCCTGCGGAAATAGTCCAAGAAATCCGGTGGCTGCCTATAGCCTTGGTAGGGCGTGGCGGCGGTTAACCCGGTCCGCCCGGACTCGGATGGCCGAGACTTCTGCGGGCGGCCTCCGTGTGCCAAAAATTGGCCATGGGCATGGCAGCGGCCAAAATGAGTAGCGCCCGAAGGTCGGGGTGCAAAAAGCCCCCAAGCGGAAAAATGGCCAAAGAATCGGGTGGGCTATAAGCCTTGGTAGGCGTGGGCGAGGATCCGCCCGGACTCGAGAATAGCCCGAGACTTTCTGCAGGCGGCCTCCGTGTACCAAAAATAGGCCACGGGCACAGCCGCACCCAAAGTCAGCGCCGAGGTCGGGTGCCAAAACCCCAAATGGCCAAAAAAGCGAGGTGGGCTATAGCCTTGGTGGGGTGTGGGCGGTCCGCGGACTCGGAATGGCCGAGACTTTGCAGGCGGCCTCAGTGCCAAAAAATAGGCCCTTGAGGCACACAGCCGCGTGAAAAATTAGAGCCCGAAGGTGAGGTGCTGAAAACCCCCAAATGGCAAAAAGCGGGTGGGCTCTCCTGCCTTGGTGGGGGCGTGGGCGAGACCGATCCGCGGACTGGAATGCCAGCCCGAGAGTGCGGGGCGGCCTCCGTGTGCCTTAAATAGGCCTCGGGCCAAGCCGCGCCCAAAAATTAGCCGAGGTGAGGTGCCAAAACCCAAGCGGAAAAATGTCAAAAATCGGGTGGGCTATAGCCTTGGTAGAGGCGTAGAGGCGAGATTGATCGCTTCCGCCGGACTGGGATAGCCCGGCACTGCAGGAGGCCTCGTGTATGCCAAAAATAGGCCCACAGGCACAGCCACGCAAAAGTAGCACCTGAAGAGTCAGGGTGCCAAACCCCTAAATGGCCAAAAGCGAGGTGGGCTATAGCCTGGTAGGGCGTGGCGAGTTCGTCCGCCGGACTGGAGCCAGACTTTGCAGGCGGCCTCCGCCCATGTGCCAAAAATAGGCCACAGGCACAGGCCTGGCTTCTCCCAAAGTGGTGCCCGAAGGAGTAGAGTGCAAAACACCCCACTTAGCCCTCACGAAAAATGGCCAAAAATCGGGTGGGCTATAGCCTTGAAGGTGGGGGCGTGGGTGAAGTTCGTCCACCGGACAGTTTCGGAATGGCCGAGACTGCGAGGCGGCCTCCGTGTGCCAAAAATTCACCATGGGCACAGCAGCGTCAAAAAGTAGCGCCCGAGGTCGAGGGTGCCAAAACCCAAAAGCAAATGGCCAAAAACGGGTGGGCTATAGCCTTCGTGGGGCGTGGGCGAGATCGTCCCGGACTCCCGAGACTGCGGGCGCTGAATGGAGCTGCTTGCTTTGCCGAAGAGTCGGGGTGCTTAGGCCACAGGCACAGCTGCGCCCAGTGAGTGCCTCCGTGAGGTACTTGAAGGTAAGGGTGTAAACCACCAGCGGAAAAATAGCCAAAAATCGGGTGAAGCTATAGCCTTGGTAGAGGCGTGGGCGAGATTCGTCCAGCGGACTCGGAATGGCCCGAGACTGCGGGCGGCCGCCGTGTGCCAAAAATAGGTCGCAGGCACAGCGGCAGCAAAATTAGCACCTGAAGGTCAGGGTGCCAAAACCCCCAAATGGCCAAAAGCGGGTGAGCTATAGCCTTCGTGGTGGCGTGGGCGGGACCCGTCCGCCGGACTCAAATGGCGAGACTGGCGGAGGCGCCTCCTTGTAAAAAATAGGCCCGCCACAGGCACATTTAGCTTGCGCTCCAAAATTAGTGCCCAAAGGTCGGGGTGCCAAGACCCCAGCGGAAAAATGGCAAAAATCGGGTGGGCTATAGCCTTGGTGGGGCGCGGGTGAGATTCGTCCGCCGGACTCAGAATCTGCGAAGGCGGCCTCCGTGTGCCAAAAGTAGGCCACGGGCATGGCCATACCCAAAATTGAAACATATTAGTGCGTCAGGCGAAGGTGGGGGTGGCAAAACCCCCCAGCGGAAAAATAGCCATCCAGGTGAACAGGCTATATAGCCTTGAGTAGGGCGTGGGGCGAGATGTCGTCGCGGACTCGGAATGGCCGAGACTGCGGGCGGCCTCTGTGTGCAAAAATAGATCACCCAGGCTGCGCGGCCCAAAAATTAGCACCTGAAGGTCAGGATGCCCAAAACCCCCAAATGGCCAGCGGGCGAGCTATAGCCTTCGTAGAGGCGTGGCGAGATTAACGTCCCGCCGGACTCGGAATAGCCCGAGACTTTGCGCGGCCTCACTTGTGTGCCAAAAATAGGCCACCAGGCACAGCAGCGCAAAAATTGAATTGTACCCGAAGGTCAAGGGGTGCCAAGACCCCAAGCGGAAAAATGGCCAAATCGGGTGGGCTACCTGCCTTGGTGGGGGCGTGGGCGGGAGTCGTCCGCCGGACTCGGTGGCGAGACTTTGCGGGGCGGCCTCCGTGTGCCAGAGCCATGCATCAGCTTCAGCAAATTAGCGCCGAAGGTCAGGTGCTCCCCTTAGCGGAAAAATGGCAAAAAATCGGGTGGGCTATAGCCTTGGTGGGCGTGGGCGGTCGTCGCGGACTGGAATGGCCCGAGACTGCGGGCGGCCTCTGTGTGCCAAAAATAGGCCCACTGGGCACAGCCGCGCCCAGAAAATTAGCACCTGAAGGTCAGGGTGCCAAACCCCCAAATGGCCAAAAGGCGGGCTATAGCCTTCGTAGGCGTAGGCGAGATTAAATCCGCCGGACTCGAATAGCCCGGTGCGGCAACCTCCTTGGCCTAAACCCAGGCACACAACCGCGCAAAGTGAGCCTTACCGAAGGTCAATTTTTAAAACCCCCAAGCGGAAAAATATGCATCAGTAATACTAGCCTTGTAGGCGTAGGCGAAGTTCGTCCATGGCCGGAATGGCCGGACTGCGAAGGGACCTCAGTGTGCCAAATTAGCCGAGATTTGCTAGCAGCAAATTAGCGCCCAGTGGGAATTATAGAAACTGAAAAATGGCCAAAAATCGGGTAGGCTGTAGACATACCCTCTGTTAAAGGCGTGGCGAGATTCATCCGCCCAGACTCAGAATAGCCCGAGACTGCGAAGGCGGCCTCATGCAAAATAGATACCCAGGCACAGCGCCCAAAAATTAGCAAACCTGAAGGTGGTGCAAAAACCCCTGATCATAAGCAGGTAAATTACATCTTAAAGAAGTGGCGAGACCATCCATGGACTCAGTGGCAGACTGAGAGCTACCTCTTGTATACCAAAATAGGAGCACAGGAACAGCTCGCCAAAAATTAGAGCGAGGAAAAGCCAAATAGCCACTTGGTGGGCTATAGCCTGGTAGAGGCGTAGGCGAGATTAATCCGCCCGGACTCCGGAATAGCCGAGACTTTGCGGGCGCCTCTGTGTGTGCAAAAATAGGCCACGAGGCACAGCAGCGCCCAAAAATTAGCACATGAAGGTCGGGATGCACAAACCCCAAATGGCCAAAAAAGCAGGTGGGCTATAGCCTTCGTGGGGCGTGGCGAGACCAGATTAAATCCGCCCGGACTGGGAAGCCCGAGACTTTGCCGGGCGGCCTCCGCCGCGTGCCAAAAATGAGGGCACGAGCTGTGGCCGCGCCGAAAGTGGGTGCCGAGTCGAATTAAGTCTCCAAAACCCCCAGCGGAAAAAGCTATGGCCAAAAATCGGGTAGGCTATATGCTTGAGTAGGCGTGGGCGGTAAATCCGCCCGGACTCACGGAATGGCCAGACTTTGACTGCAAAGGCGGCCTCAAATGTGCCAAAAAAATTGGCCATGCAAAGCAGCGCTTGCAAAATTAGCGCCCGAAAAGAGTCGGGAGGTGCCAAAATCCCCTCAGCGGAAAAATGGCCGCCATCAGGTGGGCTACCTGCTTGTTAAAAAAAGGTGGGCGTGGGCGAGATTACATCCGCCGGACTCGGAATAGCCCGAACTGCGAAAGCTTGGGCGGCCTCTGTGTGCCAAAAATGAGTGCCCACGGGCACAGGCGCTTAATGTAAATTAGCACCTGAAGGTCAGGGGGTGCAAAACCCCAAATATGGCAACACTTGTGGAGCTATAGCCTTGGTGGGAGGTGTGGCGAGATTAAATCCGCGGGACTGGAATACTTGAACTTCTTTGAGGCAGTCTCTGTGTGTATTGCCAAAAAAAATAGGCCACGGGCGCAGCCAGCATGCCAAAAGTAGAAGCCCGAAAGATTTGGGAGTGAAAAGCCCCCAAATGGCAAAAGCAGGTGAGCTATAGCCTTCAGTAGGGCGTGGCGGGCGAGATCCGCCGGACACCGGAATGGCCGAACTTTGCGAGGCGGCCCCCTCCGTCTTATGCCAAAAAATAGGCCACAGGCTTTGTATGCCGCGCCAGTGTTAGTACCGAAGGTCAGAAGGGTGCAAAACCCTAGCGGAAAAATGGCCAAAATCGGGTGGGCTATAGCCTTGGTGGGGCGTGGCGAGATTCGTCTGCCCGGACAGTTTCGGAATGGCCCAAGATTTTGCGGCCCGGCCTCCGTGTGCCAAAAATAGGCCCGCAGGCACAGCCGCACCAAAAGTGTTCAGCCCGAAAGGTCGGGGTGCCAAAACCCCAAGCGGAAAATGGCAAAAATCGGGTGGGCTATAGCCTTGGTGGGCGTGAGGCGAGTTCGTCTGCCGGACTCGGAATGGCCCGAGACTTTGCGGCGGCCTCCGTGTGCCAAAAATAGGCCGGCCCCAACCGCACCCAATCTTGAAAGTGGCGCCCGTCGAAAGGTCTGCCAAAACCCCCAAAGCGGAAAAATGGCCAAAAAAGCAGGTGGAGCTACTGCTTGTAGGCATGGGCGGAGTAAATCGTCCGCCCAGACTCGGAATAGCCCGGAGACTTTGTGGGGCGGCCTCCGTGTGCTAAAAATAGGCCAAAAGCACAGCCGTGCCCAAAAATTAGCGCCAGGTGGGTGCAAAACCCCTTGGAAAAATGGCCAAATCGGGTGGTCTATAGCCTTGGTGGGGGCGTGGCGGGTCGTCTGCCGGACTTGGAATGGCCCAAGACTTAAGACTACAGGCGGCCTCCGTGTGTGTGCCAATATTAGGCCCGCAGGAACAGCGCCTTTTAAAAATTAGTGCCGAAGGTGGTGCCAAAACCCGCCAGCGGAAAAATGGCCAAAAATCGGGTGGGCTATAGCCTTGAGTAAAGAGGCGTGGCGAGATTAAATCCGCGGACTCGGAATAGCCCAAGACTTTCAGGACCTCCGTGTGCAAAAATAGGCCTCGAGCACAGCCGTCCCAAAAGAGTGCCGGGTGCCAAAACCCGCCAGCGGAAAAATGGCCAAAAATCGGGTGGGCTATAGCCTTGGTGGGGCGTGGGTGAAGTTCGTCCACTTCCGCGGACTCGGAATGGCCCAGGACTTTGCGGGCGGACCTCCGTGTGCCAAAAATAGGCCACACGGGGGCACCATACAAAAATTAGCGCCCGAAAGGTCGGGTGCCAAAACCCCAAAGCGGAAAAATGGCCAAAAATCGGGTGGGCTATAGCCTTGAGTGCAGAGGCGTGGGCGAGATTCGTCCGCGGACTTAGAATATGGCCCAAGACTTTGCGGGGCGGCCTCCGTGTCAAAAATAGGCCCGCAGGCACAGCCGCACCCAAAAGTGGCGCCCGAAGGTCGGGGTGCACAAACCCCAAAGCGGAAAAATGGCCAAAAAGCGGGTGGGCTATAGCCTTGGTAGGGCATGGGCGAAGTTCATCCGCCGGACTCAGAATGGCCGAGACTTTGCGGCCCAGCGGCCTCGTGTACCAAAAATAGGCCACGGGCACAGCCGCACCCGCCAAAAGCTAAGCGCCGAAGGAATTGGTGCCAAAACCCCAAGCGGAAAAATGGCCAAAATGCATCGGGTGGGCTATAGCCTTGGTAGGCGTGGGCGAGATTTCCGTCCCGCGGACTCGGAATGGCCCAAGACTTTGGGCGGCCTCCGTGTGCAAAAATGAGCCCGCACCTGGCACCGCACCCAAAAATTAGCGCCCGAAGGTGTACCAAAGCGGAAAAATGGCCAAAAAAGCGCAGGTGGGCTATAGCCTGGAGTGGGAGGCATGGCGAAGTTCGTCCGCCGGACTGGAATAGCCGAGACTTTGCGAGGCGGCCTCCGTGTGCTAAAAATAGGCCAAAGAGGCACAGCCGTGCCCAAAAATTAAGCGCCGAAGGTCGGGTGCCAAAACATCCCAGCGGAAAAATGGCCAAAATCGGGTGGGCTATAGCCTTGAGTGGGGCGTGGAAGCGAAGGTCGTCTGCCGGACTCGGAATGGCCCAAGATTTGCGGGCAGCCTCCGTGTGCCAAAAATAGGCCACAGGCACCGCGCACCCAAAATTAGCGCCGAAGGTCGTGTGCCAAAACCCCAAGCGGAAAATGGCCAAAAATCGGGTGGGCTATAGCTTGAGTAGGGCGTGGCGAGGTCGTCGCCGGACTCGAATAGCCGAGACTTTGCGGGCGGCCTCAAATGTCCAAAAATAGGCCACGAGCACAGCCGTACCCAAAAATTAGCGCCCAGAAGGTGGTGCCAAAACCCCAGCGGAAAAATGGCCAGCGGGTGGGCTATAGCCTTGGTAGAGGCATGGGCGAGTTCGTCCGCCGGACTTTGAATGGCCGAGACTTTGTGGGCGGCCTCCGTGTACTAAAAATAGGCCAGAGGCACAAGCCGTACCCAAAAATTAGCGCCAGGTCAAGGGGTGCTAAAACCCAGCTTGGAAAAATGAATAGCCGAATGAGTCTCTAGCCTTGGTGGGCGTGGCGAGGTCGTCTGCGGACTTGGAATAGCCCAAGACTTTACGGGGCGGCCTCCGTGTGCCAATATTGCACGGAACAGCACACCCAAAAATTAGTGCCCGAAGGTCGGGGTGCAAAACCCGCCAGCGGAAAAATGGCCAAAATCGGGTGGGCTACTGCCTTGGTGGGGCGTGGCGAGAGTTCGTCCGCGGACTCGGAATGGCCCAAGACTTGTGGGCAAGCCTCCGTGTGCCAAAAATAGGCCACAGGCACAGCCGCACCCAAAATTAGTGCCGAAGTCGAGGTGCAAAACCCTTAGCGGAAAAATAGCCAAATCGGGTGAGCTATAGCCTTGGTGGGCGTGGCGAGATTCGTCCGCCCGGACTCGGAATGGCCCAAGACATTGCGGCTGACCTCCGTGTGCTAAAAATCGCCACGGGCACAGCCGCACCCAAAAATTAGCACCCGAAGGTTGGGGTGCCAAAAGCCCCTAGCGGAAAAATGGCCAAAATCGGGTGGGCTATAGCCTTGGTGGGCGTGGCGAGATTCGTCCGCGGACTCAGAATAGCTTGAGACTTTGCGGGCGGCCTCCGTGTGCTAAAAATATTCACGGGCACAGCCGCGCCCAAAAAGTGGCGCCCGATGGTCGGGGTGCAAAACCCGCAAATGGCCAAAAGCAGGTGGGCTATAGCCTTGGTGGGGGCATGGGCGGATCGTCGCGGACTCAGAATGGCCGAGACTTTCGCGGCCAGCCTCCGTGTGCCAAAAAATGAGGCCACAGGCACAGCCGCGCCTTAAAAGTACTACCAGTTCGGTGCAGAAACCCCAATATGGCCAAAAGCGGGTGGGCTATAGCCTTTGTGGGGAGCTGGCGAGATTCGTCCGCGGACTGAAATAGCCCGAGACTTTGCGGGCGGCCTCTGTGTGAGCCAAAAATAGGACCACAGCCACAGCCGCGGCCAAAGTCGCGCCGAAGGTCAGAGTGCCAAAACCCCCCAGCGGAAAAATGGCCGTCGGGTGGGCTATAGTCTTGAGTGGCGTGGGCGGGAAGATCCGCGGACTCGGGAATGGCTCGAGACTGCGAGGCGGCCTCCGTGTGGCCACCAGAAGTAGGCCCGCAGGCAAAGCCGCACCCAAAAATTAGCACGAAGTTGGGGTGCCAAAACCCCCAAATGGCCGTCGGGTGGAGCTATAGCCTTTGTGGGCGTGGGCGAGGGTCGTCCGCCCGGACTCGGAATGGCCGAACTGCGGCCAGCCTCCGTATATGCAAAAATGAGCCACCAGGCACAGCAGCGCCCAAATTAGCGCCCGAAGGTCGAGTGCCAAAACCCCAGCGGAAAAATGGCCAAAATCGGTTGGGCTATAGCCTTGGTGGGGGCTTGGGCGGAGATCGCGGACTCGGAATGGCCCGAGACTTTGGGAGCCATTATTACCAAAAGAGTCACGAGCATAGCACGCCCAAAAATTAAGCGCCTGAAGGTGGGGTACTTAAAAATCCTCAGCGGAAAAATGGCCAAAATCGGGTGGGCTATAGCCTTGGTAGGCGTGGCGAAATCCGCCGGACTCGGGAATAGCCCGAGACACTGCGGCGGCCTCCGTGTGCCAAAAATAGGCCACGGGAACAGCCGCACCCAAAGTGTTAGCGCCTTGAAGTCAGGCGCCAAAACCCCAAATGGCCAAAAGCGGGTGGGCTATAGCTTTGCAGGCGTGGCGAGTTCGTCCGCCGGACTCGGAATGGGAGACTGCGGGCAGCCTCCGTGTGCCAAAAATAGGTGTGAGCACAGCGCCCAAAAATTAGCTCGAGAGTCAGGGTGCCAAACCCCCAAGCGGAAAAATGGCCATCGGGTGGGCTATAGCCTTGGTAGGCGTGGCGAGTTAAATCCGCGGACTCGGAATGGCCCGAGACTTTGCGGGCGGCCTCGCGTGCAAAAATAGCCGGGCTCAGCCGTGCCCAAAAAGTAGCGCCGAAGTCAGGGTGCCAAAACTCCATCGGAAAAATGGCAAAAATCGGGTGGGCTATAGCCTTGGTGGGGCGTGGCGAGATCGCCGCGGACTGGAATGGCCGAGGCTGCGGCGGCCTCGTGTGCAAAAATACCACAGGAACAGCCGCATCAAAGTGCGCCGAAGGTCGGGGCGCCAAAACCCCAAATGGCCAAAACGGGTGGGCTATAGCCTTAGGGCGTGGCGAGATTAAATCCGCCCAGGCTCGGGAATGGCCGAGACTTTGCAGGCGGCCTCCGTGTGTGCCAAAAATAGGTAGCCAGGCACAGCCGCTCATAAAAATTAGCACCGAAGATCGGGGTGCCAAACCCCAGCGGAAAAATGGCCAAAAATCGGGTGGGCTATAGCCTTGAGTAGAGGCATGGGCGAGATCGTCCGCCAGACTCGGGAATGGCCGAGACTATGCGGGCCGGCCTCCGTGTGCTAAAAAATAGGCCAGCACAGCCGCGCCAAAAGTGCACCAGTTCGGGGTGCAAAACCCCAAATGGCCAAAAGCGGGTGGGCTAAGCCTTTGTAGGGCGTGGCGAAGTTCGTCCATGGACTCGGAATAGCCGAGACTTTGCGGCGGCCTCCGTGTGCCAAAAAAAGGCCCGCAGGCTGTAGAGCAAAAGTTAGCGCCAGGTCAGTGCCAAAACCCCCGGAAAAATAAAATCGGTTGAGTTATAGCCTTGGTGGGGGCGTGGGCGAGATTCGTCCGCGGACAGAATAGCCGAGACTTTGGGGAGCCCTTCGTGTGCCAAAAATAGGCCATGGCATACCCAAAATTAGCGCCTGAAAGGTCGGGTGCCAAAATCCCCAAGCGGAAAAATGGCCAAAAATCGGGTGGGCTATAGCCTTGGTGGGGCGTGGGCGAGATTAATCGTCCACGGACTCGGAATGGCCGAGACTTTGCGGGCGGCCTCCGTGTGCCAAATATAGGCCACGGGAACAGCCGCACCCAAAAATTAGCGCCCGAAGGTCGGGGCGCCAAAACCCCCCAAATGGCCAAAAGCGGGTAGGCTATAGCCCTTAGGGCGGTGGGCGAGATTCGTCCGGGCTCGGAATGGCCGAGACTGCGGGCAACCTCCGTGTACCAAAAATAGGTAACAGCGCGCCCTTAAAAATTAGCTCAGTCTAAGGTGCCAAAACCCCCCAGCGGAAAAATGGCCAAAAATCGGGTGGGCTATAGCCTTGGTGGGGGGCGTGGGCGAGATCGTCCGCGGACTCGGATAGCCCGAGACTTTGCGGGCGGCCTCCGTGTGCCAAATATAGGCCACGGGAACAGCCGTGCCCAAAAATTAGTGCCCGAAGTCAGGGTGCCAAAACTCCCCAGCAGAAAAATGGCAAAAAATCGGGTGGGCTATAGCCTTGGTGGGGGGCGTTGGCGAAGTTCGTCCGCCGGACTCGGAATGGCCGAGACTGCGGCGGCCTCCGTGTGCCAAAAATAGGCCAGGTACAGGTGCACACCCAAAAATTAGCGCCGAGGGCGCCAAAACCCCAAATGGCCAAAAAGCGGGTGGGCTATAGCCTTGCAGGCGTGTGAGGTCGTCCGCGGACTCAGATAGCCGAGACTGCTGGCGGCCTCCGTGTGCCAAAAATAGGTGGCAGGCACAGCCGCTCCCAAAATTAGCACCCGAAGGTGGGGTGCCAAAACCCCAAGCGGAAAAATGGCCAAAAATCGGGTGGGCTATAGCCTTGGTGGGGCATGGGCGAGACAATTCGATCGCGGACTGAATAGCCAGAGACTATGCGGGCAGCCTCCGTGTGCTAAAAAAGACCCACGGTACAGCCGCGCCCAAAAAGTGCACCGGAGTTCAGGGTGCCAAAACCCCCAAATGGCCTGCAGGTGGGCTATAGCCTTTGTGGGGCGTGGCGAGTTGCGTCGCGGACTCGGAATGGCCGAGACTTTGCGGGCGGCCTCCGTGTACCAAAAATAGGCCCGCAGGCACAGCAGAGCCAAAATTAGCGCCGAAGGTCGGTGCCAAAACCCCAGCGGAAAAATGGCCAAAATCGGTTGGGTTATGCCTTGGTGGGGGGCGTGGCGAGTTCGTCCGCGGACTGGAATGGCCGAGACTTTGGGGGAGCCCTTCGTGTGCAAGAAAATAGGCCACGGGCATAGCGCACCCAAAATTAGCGCCTGAAGGTGGGGTGCAAAACCCCAGCGGAAAAATGGCCAAAAATCGGTTGGGCTATAGCCTTGAGGTAGAAGGGCGTAGGCGAGTTAAATCCACTTGGACTCGGAATGGCCTTGAGACTTTGGGAGCCCCGTGTGCAAAAAAAGGCCCAGGCATAGCGCGCCCAAAATTAGCGCCTGAAGGTCGGGGTGCCAAAAGCTAGCGGAAAAATGGCCAAAAGCGGGTGGGCTATGGCCTTGGTAGGCGTGGGCGAGATCCGTCGCCCGGAATGGCCGAACTTTGCGGGCGGCCTCCGTGTGTGCTAAAAATAGGCCAAAAGGGCACTGCCGCGCCCAAAAATTTGAGTCGGGGTGCCAAAACCTCCCTGCGGAAAAATGGCCAAAAATCGGGTGAGGCTATAGCCTTGGTGGGGCGTGGGCGGATTCGTCCGCGGACTCGGAATAGCTCGAGACTGCGGGCCGGCCTCCGTGTGCCAAAAGTAGGCCGCAGGCTGGCAGCGCTCAAAAATTAGCGCCGAAGGTCGGGGTGCCAAAACCCCAGCGGAAAAATGGCCAAAGCGGGTGGGCTATGGCCTTGGTAGGGCGTGGGCGAAGTGCAATCCGCGGACGTGGGAATGGCCCGAGACTGCAGGCGACCTCCGTGTGCTAAAAATGAGCCCCAGGCACAGCGCGCTCAAAAATTAGCCCCGAAGGTGGGTACCAAAACCTCCTGCGGAAAAATGGCCAAATCGGGTGGGCTATAGCCTTGGTGGAGGCGTGGCGAAGTCCGTCGCCGGACGTGGTGCCCAGAGACTGCGGGGCGGCCTCCGCGTGCCAAAAATAGTCCACAGGCACAGCGCCCAAAAGTAGCGCCCGAAGGTGTGCAAAACCCCTGTGGAAAAAATGGCCAAATCGGGTGGGCTATAGCCTTGGTGGGGCGTGGGCGGAGAACCGTCCCGCGGACTCGGAATGGCCGAGCACTGCGGGGCGGCCTCAGCGTGCCAAAAATAGGCCACCGCAGGCACAGCGCGCCCAAAATTAGAGCCCGAAGGTCAGGGTGCAAAACCCAGCGGAAAAATGGCCATCGGGTGGGCTATAGCCTTGGTGGGGCGTGGCGAAGTCCGTCCGCCGGACTTGGGAGTACCGAGACTTCTGCGGGCGGCCTCCAGCGTACCAAAAATAGCCCACGGACAAAGCCGCCCCCAAAAATTAGCGCCGAAGGTCGGGGGTGCCAAAACCCCCTGCGGAAAAATGGCCAAAAATCGGGTGGGCTATAGCCTTTGTGGGCGTGGGCAAAGTTAAATCGCCCCTTGGACTAGGAATGTCACGAGACTTTGTTGGCGGCCTCCGTGTGCTAAAAATAGGCCACGGGCACAGCCGCGCCAAAAATTAGCGCCCGAAGGTCGGGGTGCCAAAACCCCCCTGCGGAAAAATGTCCAAAAATCGGGTGGGCTATAGCCCTGGTAGGGCGTGGGCGAGATTCGTCCGCCGGACTCGGAATAGCTCGAGACTTTGCGGGCCTCCGTGTGCCAAAAGTAGGCCCCAGGCAAGCGGCGCTCAAGGAAAGCGCCGAAGTGGTGCCAAAACTAGCGGAAAAATGGCCATGGGTGGGCTATGGCCTTGGTGGGCGTGGCGGATTCGTCCGCGGACTCGGAATAGCTCGAGACTTACGGACTGCCTCCGTGTGTGCCAAAAGTAGGCCACAGGCACAGCCGCACAAAATTAGCGCCCGAGGTCGGGTGCCAAAACCCCAAATGGCCAAAAGCGGGTGGGCTATAGCCTTGGTGGGGCGTGGGCGAGATCGTCCGCGGACTCGGAATTGCCGAGACTTTGCGGGCGCCTCCGCGTGAAAAATAGGCCACGGACACAGCCGCCCCCAAAAATTAGGAGCCCGAAGGTGGGGTGCCAAAACCCCCTGCGGAAAAATGGCCAAAAATCGGGTGGGCTATAGCCTTTGTAGAGGGCGTGGGGCAAGGATAAATCGTCCGCCCGGACTAGGAACATGAGACTTTGCGAGGCGGCCTCGTCACGCTAAAAATGCCAGAGCACAGCGTACCCAAATATTAGCGCCCGAAGGTCGGGTGCCAAAACCTCCCTGCGGAAAAATGGCCATCGGGTGGGCTATAGCCTTGGTAGGCGTGGCGAGTTCGTCCGCCGGACTCGGAATAGCTCGAGACTTTCGGGCGGACCTCGTGTGCCAAAAGTGGCCCACCCAGGCACAGCTGGCGCTCAAAGTGGCGCCGAAAGGTCGGAGGTGCAAAACCCCCAAATGGCCAAAAAAGGGTGGGCAATAGGCTTGGTGGGGCGTAGGCGGTTGCGTCCGGACTCAGGAGCCTGAGACTTTGCGGCGGCCTCGGGTGCAAAATAGCCACGGACACAGCCGCCCCCAAAAATTAACGCCGGAAGGTCAGGGTACAAAACCCCAAGCGGAAAAATGGCCAAAAGCGGGTGGGCTATAGCCTTGGTAGGGCGTGGGGCGAGAGTTCGTCCGCGGACTCGGGTGCCGAGACTTTGCGGGCGGCCTCCGCGTGCCAAAAATAGGCCACCGACACAGCCGCCCCCAAAGTGCCCGAAGGTCGGGGTGCCAAAACCCCTGCGGAAAAATGGCCAAAAGCGGGTGGGCTATAGCTTGGTGGGCGTGGGCGAAGTTCGTCCGCGGACTCGGAATAGCTCGAACTTTGCGGGCCCGGCCTCCGTGTGCAAAACTAGGCCCGCAGGCACAGCTGCGCTCAAAAATTAGCGCCCGAAGTCAGGTGCCAAAACCCCCTTAAATGGCCAAAAGCGGGTTGGCTTAATAGGCTTGAGTGGGGCGTGGGGCGAGATTCGTCCGCCGGACTCGGAATAGCCCGGATTTGCAGGCGGCCTCCGTGTGCTAAAAGTAGGCCACGGGCACAGCCGCGCACAAAAATTAGCACTCGAAGGTCGGGGTGCCAAAACCCCATAGCGGAAAAATGGCCAAAAATCGGGTGGGCTATAGCCTTTGTGGGGGGCGTGGACAAATTTCGTCCGCGGAATAGGACTGCGAGACTTTGCAGCGGCCTCCGTGCGCTAAAAATAGGCCACGGAGCACAGCGCGCCAAAATTAGCGCCCGAAAGTCGGGGTGCCAAAACCTCCTTGCGGAAAAATGGCCAAAAATCGGGTGGGCTATATCCTTGGTGGGGGGCGTGGGCGAAGTTCGTCCGCAGGACTCGGAATGGCTCGAAAATTTGCGGACGGCCTCCGTGTGTGCAAAAGTAGGCCCACCGGGCACAGCACGCTAAAAATTAGCGCCCGAAGGTCAGGTGCCAAAACCCCCTAATGGGCAAAAGCGGGTGGGCAATAGGCTTGGTGGGCGTGGCGAGATTCGTCCGCGGACTCAGGGAGTACCCGAGACTTTGCAGGCGGCCTCAGCGTGCCAAAAATGGGCCACGGACACACGCCCCCAATAATTAACGCGCCGAAGGTCAGGTGCCAAAACCCCAAGCGGAAAAATGCCCAAAAAAGGGGGTGAGTTATGGCCTTGGTGGGGCGTGGGCGAGATTAATCCGCGCGGGCCAGAATGGCCAGACTTTGCGGGGCGGCCTCCGTGAGCCAAAAATAGGCCCAGGCACAGCTGCGGACCAAATTAGCGCCCGAAGGTGGAGTGCCAAAACCCCAGCGGAAAAATGGCCAAGCGTCCGGGTGGGCTATAGCCCGTAGAGTGTGGCGAGATTAAACCGCGGACTCGGAATGGCTCGAGACTTTGTGGGCGGCCTCCGTGTGCAAAAGTGAGCCACGGGCACAGCCGCACCCAAAATTAGAGCCGAAGGTCAGGGTACCTAAACCCCAAATGGCCAAAAGCAGGTGGGCTATAGCCTTAGTGGGCGTGGCGAGATTCGTCCGCCCGGACTGGTGCCTGAGACTGCAGGCGGCCTCAGTGCCAAAAATAGGCCGCGGACACAGCGCCCCCAAATTAACGCCCGGAAGGTCGGGGTGCCAAAACCCCAGCGGAAAAATGCCCAAAAAGCGAGGTGGGTTATGGCCTTGGTGGGGCGTAGGCGAGATTCGTCCGCGGATGCGGGAATGGCCGAGACTTTGCGGGCGGCCTTCGTGAGCCAAAAATAGGCCACGGGCACAGCTGCGGCCAAAAATTAGCGCCGAAGATTGGGTGCAAAACCCCAGCGGAAAAATGCCCAAAAAACGGGTGGGTTATGGCCTTGGTGGGGGGCGTGGGCGAAGTTCGTCCGCCGGACTCGGAATGGCTCGAGACTTTGTGGGCGGCCTCCGTGTACCAAAAGTAGGCCACGGGCACAGCCACGCCCAAAAATTAGAGCCCGAAGGTCGGGGTGCCAAAACCCCCCAAATGGCCAAAAAACGGGTGGGCTATAGCCTTGGTGGGGGGCGTGGGCGAAGTTCGTCCGCTGGACTCAGGTGCCGAGACTTTCAGGCGGCCTCCGTGCCAAAAATAGGCCACGGACACAGCCGCCCCCAAAAGTGGCGCCCGAAGGTCGTGGTGCCAAAACCCCTGCGGAAAAATGGCCAAAAATCGGGTAGGCTATAGCCTTTGTGGAGGCGTGGGCAAAGATTCATCCGCCCCGGACTAGGAATGGCACGAGACTTTGCGGACGGCCTCCGTGCTAAAAATAGGCCACCACAGCCGTGCCCAAAAATTCGCGCCGAAGGTCGGGTGCCAAAACCTCCCTGCGGAAAAATGGCCAAAAATCGGGTGGGCTATAGCCTTGGTGGGGCGTGGCGAGTTCGTCCTCCGGACTCGGAATGGCTCGAGGCATTGCGGATGGCCTCCGTGTGTGCCAAAAGTAGGCTCGGGCACAGCTGGCTCAAAAGTCGCGCCCGAAGGTCAGGGTGCCAAAACCCCAAATGGCCAAAAGCGGGTGAGCAGCTAGGCTTGGTAGGGCGTGGCGAGATTCGTCACGGACTCAGAGTGCCATAGACACTGCGGGGCGGCCTCGGGTGCAAAAATAGCCACGGACACAGCCGCCCCCAAAGTGCGCCGAAGGTCGGGGTGCCAAAACCCCAGCGGAAAAATGGCCAAAAGCGGGTGGGCTATAGCCTTGGTGGGCGTGGCGAAGATTCGTCGCGGACTCCCGGAATGGCTCGAGACTTTGCGGGCTGGCCTCCGTGTGCCAAAAGTAGGACACAGCCGCGCACAAAAATTAGCACCCGAGTCGAGGTGCCAAAACCCCATAAGCGGAAAAATGGCCAAAAATCGGGTGGGCTATAGCCTTTGTAGGGCGTGGGCAAGTTAATCCGCGGACTAGAATGGCACGAGACTTTGCGGCCTCGTGCGCTAAAAATAGGCCAGGCACAGCCGCGCCCAAAAATTAGCGCCGAAGGTCGGGTGCCAAAACCTCCCTGCGGAAAAATGGCCAAAAATCGGGTGGGCTATAGCCTTGGTGGGGCGTGGGCGAAGTTCGTCCGCCGGACTCGGAATAGCTCGAGACTTTGCGGCCTCGGGTGCCAAAAATAGGCCACAGGCACAGCCGCACCCAAAATTAGCGCCCGAAGGTCAGGGTGCAAAAACCCCAAATGGCCAAAAAGCGGGTGGGCTATAGCCTTTGTGGGAGCGTGGCGTGTTCGTACGCTGGACTCGGAATGGCCGAGACTGCGGCGGCATCCGTGTGCCAAAAATAGGCAGCGGGCACAGCCCGAAAAAGTAGCGCTCGAAGGTCGGGTGCCAAAACCCCCAATTGGCCAAAAGCGGGTGGGCTATAGCCTTGGTGGGGGCCGTGGCGAGATTCGTCCCGCGGACTCAGGAATGGCCCGAGACTTTGCGGGGCGGAATCTGTGTGCCAAAAATAGGCCACGGGCTCAGCCGCTCCCAAAATTAGCGCCCGATAGTCGGGCGCCAAAACCCAAATGGCCAAAAGCGGGTGGGCTATAGCCTTGGTGGGCGTGGCGAGATTCGTCGCGGACTCTGAATGGCCCGAGACTTTGGGGGCGGCCTCCGTGTGCCAAAAATAGGACACGGGCACAGCTTTGCCCAAAAATTAGCGCCCGAAGGTCGAGGTGCCAAAACCGCCCAGCGGAAAAATGGCCAAAAATCGGGTGGGCTATAGCCTTGGTGGGGGGCGTGGGCGAGATTCGATCCGCGGACTCGGGAATAGCCGAGACTGCGGCGGCCTCCGTGTGCCAAAAATACCACCCAGGCACAACCCTTTGCCTAAAAATTAGCGCCGAAGGTCAGGGTGCCAATACCCCAAATGGCCAAAAAATAGGTGGGCTATAGCCTTGGTGGAGGCGTGAGGCGAGTTCGTCGCGGACTCAGAATGGCCGAGACTTTTGGTGTAGCCTCCGCGTAAAAAAATAGGCCCGCGCACAGCGCGCCCAAAAATTAGCGCCCGAAGGTCGGGGGTGCCAAAACCCCCAGCGGAAAAATGGCAAAAAATCGGGTGGGCGATAGCCTTGAGTGGGGGCATGGGCGAGTCGTCCGCCAGACGGAATGGCACGAGACTGCGGGCGGCCTCAAGTGTGCCAAAAAGGCCACAGGCACAGCCACGTCTAAAAATTAGCACCGAAGGTCGGGGTGTCAAAACCCCTAATGGCCAAAAGCAGGTGGGCTAAAGCCTTGGTAGGCGTGGAAGAGTTGATCCGCGGACTCGGAATGGCCCGAGACTGCGGGCGGCCTCCGTGTGCCAAAAATGAGCCGCAGTCACAGCCGCACCTAAAAATTAGCACCGAAGTTCGGGGTGCGAAACCCCAAATGGCCAAAAGCGGGTGGGCTATAGCCTTTGTGGGGCGGGGCGAAGATCGTCCGCCGGACTCGGAATGGCCCGAGCCTTTGCGGGCGGCCTCCGTGAGCAAAAATACAACGAGCACAGCGCGCCCAAAAATTAGCACCCGAAGGTGGTGCGAAACCCCTGCGGAAAAATTGCAAAAATCGGGTGGGCTATAGCCTTGAGTGGGGGCATGGGCGAGATTCGTCCGCCGGACTAAGAATGGCACGAGACATTGCGGGCGGCCTCCGTGTGCCAAAAATAGGCCACGGACACAGCAGCGCAAAAATTAGTACCGAAGGTCGGAGTGCGAAAACCCCAAGCAGAAAAAAGCGAGTGGAGCTATAGCCTTGGTAGGCGTGGGGAAGTTCGTCCGCGGACTCGGAATGGCCGAACTGCGGACAGCCTCCGTGTGCCAAACATGAGCCACAGGCCCAGCGCGTCCAAAATTAGCACCCGAAGGTCGGGGTGCCAAAACCCCCCAGCGGAAAAATGGGCAAAAATCGGGTGGGCTGTAGCCTTGGTGGGGGGCGTGGGCGAAGTTCGTCCGCCGGACTCGGAATGGCACGAGACATTGCGGGCGGCCTCCGTGTGCCAAAAATAGGCCACGGGCACGGCCACGCCAAAAAATTAGTGCCCGAAAGTCGGGGTGCCAAAACCCCACAAATGGCCAAAAAACGGGTGGGCTATAGCCTTGGTAGGGGGCGTGGGCGAAGTTCGTCCACCGGACTCAGGTGCCGAACTTTGCGGGCGGCCTCCGCGTGCCAAAAATAGGCCACGGACACAGCCGCCCCCAAAAATTAGCGCCCGAAGGTCGGGGTGCCAAAACCCGCGGGCGGAAAAATGGCCAAAAATCGGGTAGGCTATAGCCTTTGTGGGCGTAGGCAAAGTCGTCCGCTGGACTAGGAATTGCACGAGACTTTGCGGGCGGCCTCCTTGTGCTAAAAATAGGCCACGGTCACAGCCGTGCCCAAAAATTAGGGCCCGAAGGTCGGGGTGCCAAAACCCGCCAGCGGAAAAATGGCCAAAAATCGGGTGGGCTATAGCCTTGGTGGGGGGCGTGGGCGAAGTTCGTCCCGGACTCGAATGGCCCAAGACTTTGTGGGCAGCCTCCGTGTGCAAAAATAGGCCCACGAGGCACAGCCGCAAAAGTAGTGCCCGAAGGTCGGGGGTGCCAAAACCCGCCAGCGGAAAAATGGCCAAATCGGGGGCTATAGCCTTGGTGGGGCGTGGGCGGATTCGTCCACCCCGGACTCAGAATAGCCCAAGACATTGCGGGCGGCCTCCGTGTGCTAAAAATAGGCCAGGCACAGCGCACCCAAAATTAGCACCCGAAGGTTGGGGTGCCAAAATCCCCCAGCGGAAAAATGGCCAAAAATCGGGGGGGCTATAGCCTTGGTGGGGGGCGTGGGCGAAGTTCGTCCGCCGGACTCGGAATCGCTTGAGACATTGCGGGCGGCCTCCGTGTGCTAAAAATATTCCACGGGCACAGCCGCGCCCAAAAATTAGCGCCCGAAGGTCGGGGTGCCAAAACCCCCCACATGGCCAAAAAACGGGTGGGCTATAGCCTTGGTGGGGGCATGAGGCGAGTTCGTCCGCCGGACTCGGAATGGCCGAGACTTTGCGGCCAGCCTCCGTGTCCCAAAAATAGGCCACAGGCACAGCCGCGCCCAAAGTAGCACCCGAAGTTGGGGTGCGAAACCCCAAATGGCCAAAAGCGGGTGGGCTATAGCCTTTGTGGGGGCTGGGGCGAGATTCGTCGCCGGACTCAGAATAGCGAGACTGCAGGCGGCCTCCGTGTGCCAAAAATAGGACACGGCCACAGCCGCGGCCAAAAATTAGCGCCCGAAGGTCAGAGTGCCAAAACCCCCCAGCGGAAAAATGGCCAAAAATCGGGTGGGCTATAGCCTTGGTGGGGAGCGTGGCCGAAGTTCGTCCGCCAGACTCGGAATGGCTCGAGACTTTGCGGGCGGCCTCCGTGTACCAGAAGTAGGCCACGGGCAAAGCCGCACCCAAAACTTAGCACCCGAAGTTCGGGGTGCCAAAACCCCCCAAATGGCCAAAAATCGGGTGGGCTATAGCCTTTGTGGGCGTGGCGAGGATTCGTCCGCGGACTCGAATAGCCCGAGACTTTGCGGCGGCCTCCGTATACCAAAAATAGAGCCACCCAGGCACAGCGCCCAAAATTAGCGCCCGAAGGTGAGTGCAAAACCCCAAGCGGAAAAATGGCCAAAAATCGGTTGGGCTATAGCCTTGAGTAGGGGGCATGGCGAGTCGTCCGCCGGACTCGGAATGGCCCGAGACTTTGGGAGCCCTTCGTGTACCAAAAATAGGAGTCCACCCAGGCATAAGCGCGCCCAAAAATTGCGCCTGAAGGTCGGGTGCCAAAATCCTCAGCGGAAAAATGGCCAAAATCGGGTGGGCTATAGCCTTGGTGGGGGCGTGGGCGAGATTCGTCCGCCGGACTCGGGAATGGCCGAGACTGCGGGCGGCCTCCGTGTGCCAAAATAGAGCCCGCAGAACAGCCGCACCAAAATTAGCGCCGAAGGTCGGGGCCAAAACCCCAAATGGCAAAAGCGGGTAGGCTATAGCCTGCAGGGCGTGGGCGAGATTCGTCCGCCGGACTCGGAATAGCCGAGACTTTGCGGGCAACCTCCGTGTGCCAAAAATAGGTAGCCCAGGCACAAAAAGTAGATCGAAGGTCGGGGTGCAAAACCCCAGCGGAAAAATGGCCATCGGGTGGGCTATAGCCTTGGTGGGGCGTGGCGAGATTCGTCCGCGGACTCGGAATGGCCGAGACTTTGCGGGCGGCCTCCGCGTGCCAAAAATAGTCCAGGCTCAGCCGTGCCCAAAAATTAGCGCCGAAGTCAGGGTGCCAAACTCCCCCATCGGAAAAATGGCAAAATCGGGTGGGCTATAGCCTTGGTAGGGCGTGAGGCGAGACCGTCCGCCGGACTCGGAATGGCCGAGACTGCAGGCGGCCTCCGTGTACCAAAAATAGGCCCACGGAACAGCACATCAAAGTGCGCCGAGTCGGGCGCAAAACCCCAAATGGCAAAAAGCGGGTGGGCTATAGCCTTACGAGGCGTGGGCGAGTTCGTCGCGGACTCGGGAATAGCCCGAGACTGCGGCGGCCTCCGTGTGCCAAAAATAGGTAGCCAGGCACAGCCGCTCCCAAAAATTAGCACCCAAGGTCGGGGTGCCCAAAACCCCAAGCGGAAAAATGGCCAAAATCGGGTGGGCTATAGCCTTGGTAGGGGCATGGCGGAGTCGTCCGCGGACTCGGAATAGCCCGAGACTATGCGGGCGGCCTCCGTGTGCTAAAAATAGGCCCAGGCACACCGCGCAAAAATTAGCACCGAAGTTGAGTGCAAAACCCCAAATGGCGAAAAAGCGGGTGGGCTATAGCGCTGTGGGCGTGGCGAAGTTCGTCCGCCGGACTGGAATGGCCCAGAGACTGGGGCGGCCTCCGTGTGCCAAAAATAGAGCCACAGGCGAACAGCAAAAAAGGTAAGCGCCCGAAGGTCGAAGTGCCAAACCCCAGCGGAAAAATGGCCAAAATCGGTTGGGTTATAGCCTTGGTGGGGCGTGGGGCGAGTTCGTCCGCCGGACTCGGAATAGCCGAGACTTAGGGGAGCCCTTCGTGTGCCAAAAATAGGCCCGCAGGCATCGCGCCCAAAATTAGCGCCTGAAGGTCGGGGTGCAAAATCCCCAAGCGGAAAAATGGCCAAATCGGGTGGGCTATAGCCTTGGTAGAGGCGTGGCGAGATTCGTCCGCCCGGACTCGGAATGGCCCGAGACTTTGCGGGCGGCCTCCGTGTGCCAAATAGGCCACGGGAACAGCCGCACCAAAGTGGCGCCCGAAGGTCGGGCGCCAAAACCCCCAAATGGCCCAAAAAAGCGGGTGGGCTATAGCCTTGCAGGAGCGTGGGCGAAGATTCGTCCACCGGGCTGGAATGGCCCGAGACTGCGGGCAGCCTCCGTGTGCCAAAAATAGGTGTAGCCAGGCACAGCCGCGCCCAAAAATTAGCTCGCAATGGACGGGGTGCCCAAACCCCCCAGCGGAAAAATGGCCATCAGGTGGGCTATAGCCTTGGTGGGCGTGGGCGAAGTTCGTCCGCGG
Organism: Citrus mangshanensis; assembly: GCA_030449895.1. Taxonomy (NCBI): domain Eukaryota; kingdom Viridiplantae; phylum Streptophyta; class Magnoliopsida; order Sapindales; family Rutaceae; genus Citrus; species Citrus mangshanensis. Next base: position 82,700 of record JASUUJ010000222.1, on the reverse strand, counting down.
ACTCGGAATAGCCCGAGACTTTGCGGGCGGCCTCCGCGTGCAAAAATAGTCCACGAGGCTCAGCCGTGCCCAAAAATTAGTGCCCGAAGTCAAGGTGCCAAAACTCCCCAAGCGGAAAAATGGCAAAAATCGGGTGGAGCTATAGCCTTGGTGGGGCGTGGCGAGTTCGTCCGCGGACTCGGAATGGCCCGAGACTGCAGGCGGCCTCCGTGTGCCAAAAATAGGCCCACAGGTACAGCCACACCAAAAATTAGCGCCGAAAGTCGGGCGCCAAAGCCCCAAATGGCCAAAAGCGGGTGGGCTATAGCCTTTGCAGGGCGTGGGCGAAGATTCGTCCCGGACTCGGAATGGCCGAGACTTTGCGGGCGGCCTCCGTGTGCCAAAATAGGTGTGAGCACAGCCACTCCCAAAAATTAGCACGAAGGTGAGTGCCAAAACCCCAGCGGAAAAATGGCCAAAAATCGGGTGGGCTATAGCCTTGGTAGAGGCATGGGCGAGATTCGTCCCCCGGACTCGGAATAGCCAGAGACTATGCGGGGGCCTCCGTGTGTGCTAAAAATAGGCCAGGTACAGCCGCGCCCAAAAATTAGCACCGGAGTTCGGGTGCCAAAACCCCAAATGGCCAAAAGCGGGTGGGCTATAGCCTTTGTGGGGCGTGGCGAGATTCGTCCGCGGACTCGGAATGGCCGAGACTTTGCAGGCGGCCTCCGTGCCAAAAATAGGCCACAGGCACAGCAAAAATTAGCGCCCGAAGAGTCGGTGCCAAACCCCAAGCGGAAAAATGGCCAAAAATCGGTTGGAGTTATAGCCTTGGTGGGGCGTGGGCGGAGCATCCGCCCGGACTTCGGAATGTGAGACTTTGGGGAGCCTTCGTGTGCAGAAAATAGGCCGCGGGCATAGCGCCCAAAAATTAGCGCCTGAAGGTCGGGGTGCCAAAACCCCCCAGCGGAAAAATGGCCAAAATCGGTTGGGCTATAGCCTTGGTGGGGCGTGGCGAGATTCGTCCGCCTGACTCGGAATAGCCCGAGACTTTGAAGGGAGCCCCTTCGTGTGCAAAAAAATAGGCCACGGGCATAGCGCCCAAAATTAGCGCCTGAAGGTCGGGGTGCCAAAATCCCCAAGCGGAAAAATGGCCAAAAATCGGGTGGGCTATAGCCTTGAGTAGGCGTGGCGAGGTCGTCCGCCCGGACTCGGAATGGCCCTTGGATTTGCGGGCGGCCTCCGTGTGCCAAAAGTAGGCCCCAGGCACAGCGTGCCCGCTTATAAATTAGCACTTTCGAAGGTCAAGGTGCCAAAACCCCATAAGCGGAAAAATGGCCAAATCGGTGAGCTATAGCCTTTGTAGGCGTGGACAAATTTAAATCGTCCGCCGAATAGGACTGGCGAGACTTTGCGGCGGCCTCCGTGCGCTAAAAAATGAGGCCCAGGCACAGCGGCGCCCAAAAATTAGCGCCCGAAAGTCGGGGTGCAAAAACCTCCCTGCGGACAAATGGCCAAAAATCGGGTGGGCTATAGCCTTGGTGGGGGGCGTGGGCGAAGTTCGTCCGCAGGACTCGGAATTGCACGAGAATTTGCGGGACCTCCGTGTGCCAAAAGTGAAAGGCCCACGGGCACAGCCGCGCTAAAAAATTAGCGCCCGAAGGTCAGTGCCAAAACCCCTAATGGGCAAAAGCAGGTGGGCAATAGGCTTGAGTGGGGGCGTGGCGAGTTCGATCCGCCGGACTCAGGTGCCGAGACTTTGCGGCGGCCTCGCGTGCCAAAAATGAGCCACGGACACAGCCGCCCCAATAGTGCGCCGAAGGTCAGGGTGCCAAAACCCCAGCGGAAAAATGCCAAAAAAGGGTGGGTTATGGCCTTGAGTAGGGCGTGGCGAAGTTCGTCCGCGGGCCAGAATGGCCGAGACTTGCGGCGGCCTCCGTGAAAAAAAATAGGCCACGGGCACAGCTGCGGCCAAAACTTAGCGCCCGAAGATTGGAGTGCCAAAACCCCCCAGCGGAAAAATGGCCAAACGTCGGGTGGGCTATAGCCTTGGTGGGGGGTGTGGGCGAAGTTAAACCGCCGGACTCGGAATGGCTCGAGACTTTGTGGGCGGCCTCCGTGTACCAAAAGTAGGCCACGGGCACAGCCGCACCCAAAAATTAGAGCCCGAAGGTCGGGGTGCCAAAACCCCCCAAATGGCCAAAAAACGGGTGGGCTATAGCCTTGGTGGGGCGTGGCGAGATTCGTCCCCGGACTCGGGTGCCTGAGACTTTGCAGAGGCGGCCTCCGGGTTCCATAAATCGGCCACGGCCACAGCCGCCCCCAAAAATTAACGCCGGTAGGTCGGGGTGCCAAAACCCCCCAGCGGAAAAATGCCCAAAAAACGGGTGGGTTATGGCCTTGGTGGGGGGCGTGGGCGAAGTTCGTCCGCCGGATGCGGAATGGCCCGAGACTTTGCGGGCGGCCTTCGTGTGCCAAAAATAGGCCGCAGGCACAGCTGCGGCAAAAATTAGCGCCCGAAGGATTGGAGTGCCAAAACCCCAGCGGAAAATTAGCCAAAGTCGGGTGGGCTATAGCCTTAGTGGGCGTGTGCGAGTTCGTCGGACTCTGAATTGCTCGAGACTTTGTGGGCGGCCTCCATGTACCAAAAGTAGGCCACGGGCACAGCCACTCCCAAAATTTAGAGCCCGTTGGTCGGGGTGCCAAAACCCCACAAATGGCCAAAAAACGGGTGGGCTATAGCCTTGGTAGGCGTGGCGGTTCGTCCGCTGGACTCGGGTGCCCGAGACTTTGCGGGCGGCCTCGCGATGCTAAAAATAGGCCACGGACACAGCCGCCCCCAAAGTGGCGCCCGAAGGTCAGGGTGCCAAAACCCCTGCGGAAAAATGGCCAAAATCGGGTGGGCTATAGCCTTTGTAGGGCGTGGGCAAAGTTCGTCCGCGGACTAGGAAATGCAGAGACTTTGCGGGCGGCCTCCGTGCGCTAAAAAAAGGCCACAGGCACAGCCGTGCCCAAGTGGCGCCCGAGAGTCGGGGTGCCAAAACCTCCCTGCGGAAAAATGGCCAAAAATCGGGTGAGCTATAGCCTTGGTGGGCGTGGCGAGATTCGTCCCTCGGACTCAGAATGGCTCGAGGCGTTGCGGATGGCCTCCGTGTGCCAAAAGTAGGCCACGGGCACAGGCGCTCAAAGTCGCGCCCGAAGGTCGGGGTGCCAAAACCCCCAAATGGCCAAAAGCGGGTGGGCAATAGGCTTGGTGAGGGGCGTGGGCGAGATTCGTCCACGGACTCGGGTGCCATAGACTTTGCGGGCGGCCTCGGGTGCCAAAAATGGGCCACGAGACACAGCCGCCCCCATTAAGTCGCCGAAGGTCGGGGTGCCAGCTCCCCAGCGGAAAAATGGCCAAAAGCAGGTGGGCTATAGCCTTGGTAGGGCGTGGCGAAGTCCGCGGACTCGGAATAGCTCGAGACTTTGCGGGGGACCTCCGTGTGCCAAAAGTAGGCCACGGGCACAGCCGCCTAAAAATTAGCACCAGTCGGGTGCAAAACCCCATAAGCGGAAAAATGGCAAAAAATCGGGTGGGCTATAGCCTTGGTAGGGCGTAAGGCAAGTTCGTCCGCGGACTAGGAATGGCACGAGACTTTGCCGGCGGCCTCCGTGCGCTAAAAATAGGCCACGGGCACAGCCGCGCCCAAAAATTAGCGCCCGAAGGTCGGGGTGCCAAAACCTCCCAGCGGACAAATGGCCAACAAGCGGGTGGGCTATAGCCTTGGGGGGGGGCGGGGGCGAAGTTCGTCCTCCGGACTCGGAATGGCTCGAGACTGCGGGCGGCCTCCGGAGTGCCAAAAATGAGGCCACAGGCACAGCCGCACCCAAAAATTAGCGCCGAAGGTCGGGTGCAAAAACCCCCAAATGGCCAAAAGCGGGTGGGCTATAGCCTTTGTAGGAGCGTGAGGCGATGTTAAATGCGCTGGACTCGGAATGGCCCGAGACTTTGCGTGCGGCATCCGTGTGCCAAAAATAGGCAACGGGCACAGCCACGCCGACAAAGTAGCGCTCGAAGGTCGGGGTGCCAAAACCCCCCAATTGGCCAAAAAACGGGTGGGCTATAGCCTTGGTAGGGCCGTGGGCGAGATTCGTCGCGGACTCGGAATGGCCGAGACTGCGGGGCGGAATCTGTGTGCCAAAATAGGCCCGCGGGCTCAGCCGCTCCCAAAGTGGCGCCCGATAGTCGGGCGCAAAACCCAAATGGCCAAAAGCGGGTGGGCTATAGCCTTGGTGGGGCGTGGGCGAGTTCGTCCGCGGACTCTGAATAGCCAGGAGACTTAGCAGGCGGCCTCCATGTCAAAAATAGGACCACAGGCACAGCTTTGCCCAAAAATTAGCGCCTTGAAGTCAGTGCCAAAACCGCCCAGCGGAAAAATGGCAAAAATCGGGTGGGCTATAGCCTTGAGTGGGGGCGTGGCGAGATTCGTCCGCCGGACTCGGAATGGCCCGAGACTTTGCGGGGCGGCCTCCGTGTGCCAAAAATGCCACAGCAGGCACAGCCGCCTTGAATTGGCGCCCGAAGGTCAGGGTGCCAATACCCCCAAATGGCCAAAAAATAGGTGGGCTATAGCCTTGGTGGGGCGTGGGCGAGAGTCCGCGGACTCGGAATAGCCGAGACTTTTGGGTGGCCTCCGCGTGCCAAAAATTGTACCCAGGCACAGCCGCGCCAAAATTAGCGCCCGAAGGTCGGGGTGCCAAAACCCCCACCGGAAAAATGGCACAAATCGGGTGAGCTATAGCCTTGGTGGGGCATGGCGAGATTCGTCCATGGACTAGGAATGTGCAGAGACTTTGCAGGGGCGGCCTCCGTGTGCCAAAAAAGGCCACAGGCACAGCCACGTCTAAAAATTAGCACCGAAGTCGGGTGTCAAAACCCCCTAATGGCCATGGGTGGGCTAAAGCCTTGGTAGGCGTGGAAGAAGTTCGTCCGCCGGACTCGGAGCCCGAGACTTTGCGGGCGGCCTCCGTGTGCCAAAAATAGGCCACGGTCAAAGACGCTCCTAAAAAGTAGCACCCGAAGTTGGTGCAGGAAACCCCCAAATGGCCAAAAGCGGGTGGGCTATAGCCTTTGTGGGGCGGGGCGAGATCGTCCGCCGGACTCGGAATGGCCGAGCCTTTGCGGGCGGCCTCCGTGAGCCAAAAATAGGCATGAGCACAGCGCGCCAAAAATTGGCACCGAAGGTCGGGGTGCCGAAACCCCCTGCGGAAAAATTGCCAAAAATCGGGTGGGCTATAGCCTTGGTGGGGGCATGAGGCGAGAATCCGCCCGGACTAGGAATGTGCACGAGACATTGCGGGCGGCCTCAAGTGTGCCAAAAAATAGGCCACGGACACAGCGCCAAAAAGTGAAGTACCGAAGGTGAGTGCAGAAAACCCCAAGCAGAAAAGCAGTGGGCTATAGCCTTGGTGGGCGTGGGGAAGTTCGTCCGCGGACTCGGAATGGCCGAACTTTCGCGGACAGCCTCCGTGTGCCAAACATAGGCCCACAGGCACAGCGCGTCAAAAATTAGCACCCAAAGGTCGGGTGCCAAAACCCCTGCGGAAAAATGGCCAAAAATCGGGTGGGCTATAGCCTTGGTAGAGGCATGGGCGAGATTCGTCCGCCAGACTAGGAATACGAAACATTGCGGCGGCCTCCGTGTGCCAAAAATAGGCCACGGACACAGCCGCGCAAAAATTAGCACCGAAGGTCGGGGTGCCAAAACCCCAGCGGAAAGCGAGTGGAGCTATTGCCTTGGTGGGGAAGTAAAGGCGAGATTCGTCCGCCAGACTCGGAATGGGCCGAGACTGCGGGCTGCCTCCGTGTGCCAAAAAATAGGCCACGGGCACAAAAATTAGTACCGAAGAGGGGTGCCAGAACCCCCAGCGGAAAAATGGACAAAAATCGGGTGGGCTGTAGCCTTGGTAGGCGTGGCGAGATTCGTTCGCGGACTAGGAATGGCACGAGACTTTGCGGGCGGCCTCCATATGCAAAAAATAGGCCACGGGCACAGCCACATCCAAAAATTAGCACCCGAAGGTCGGGGTGACAAAACCCCAAATGGCATAAAAGCGGGTGGGCTATAGCCTTGGTAGGGCGTGGGCGAGATTCGTCCGCGGACTGGGAATGGCCGAGACTGCGGGCATACGTCGTCAAAAATAGGCCACCCAGGCAGCCTTAAAAATTAGTATCCCAAGGTCGGGGTGCCCAAAACCCCCAAATAGCAAAAAGCGGGTGGGCTAAAGCCTTGGTGGGGCGTGGGCGAGTTAAATCCGCCGGACTCGGAATCGAGACTGCGGGCGGCCTCCGTGCGCCTTAAAAATAGGCCCAGCAGCGCCAAAATTAGCGCCGAAGTCGGGGTGCCAAAACCCCCTGAGGAAAAATTGCCAAAAATCGGGTGGGCTATAGCCTTGGTGGGCGTGGGGCGAGATTCGTCCGCGGACTCGAATAGCCCGAGACTTTGGGTGGCCTCCGTGTGTGCCAAAAATAGGGCAGGCAAAGCCAGGCAAAAGTAGCACCCGAAGTCAGGGTGCAAAACCCCCTGCGGAAAAATGGCCAAAAATCGGGTGGGCTATAGCCTTGGCGGGCGTGGGCGAGTTCGTCCGCCGGACTCGGAATGGCCCGAGACTGCTGAGGCGGACTCCGTGTGCAAAAAATGAGGCCACAGGCACAGCCTCGCCCAAAAATTAGCGCCCGAAGGTTGGGTTGCCAAAACCCCCAAATGGCCGCGGGTGGGCTATAACCTTGGTAGAGGTGGCGAGATTCGTCCGCCGGACTCTGGGTATCCCGAGACTTTGCGGGCGGCCTCCGTGCGCCAAAAATAGGCCCACAGGCACAGCAACGCCCAAAAATTAGCGCCCAGGTCGGGGTGCAAAACCCCCTGAGGAAAAATTGCCAAAAATCGGGTGGGCTATAGCCTTGGTAGGCGTGGCGAGATTCGTCCGCCGGACTAGAATAGCACTAGATTTTGCAGGCGGCCTCGTGTGCCAAAAAATAGGCCACAGGCACAGCCGCACCAAAAATTGCACCGAAGGTCGGGTGCCAAAACCCCAAATGGCCAAAAGCAGGTGGGCTATAGCCTTGGTGGGGCGTGGCGAGATTCGTCCGCCGGACTCGGAATAGCCCGGGTGCGGGCGGCCTCGGAGTGCCAAAAATAGGCCAGCAGGCACAGCCGCGCCCAAAAAATAGTGCCGAAGGTCGGGGTGCCAAAACCCCTGCGGAAAAATGGCCAAAAATCGGGTGGGCTATAGCCTTGTTGGGGCTTGCAGGCGAGAGTTCGAGCCGCTGGACTCGGAATAGCCCGAGACTTTGGGAAGCGGCCTCCGTGTACCAAAAATAGGCCACGAGGTGCAGGCGCCCTTTATTAAAAATTAGCGCCGAAGGCGGGTGCCAAACCGCACAAGCGGAAAAATGGCCAAAATCGGGTGGGCTATAGCCTTGGTGGGGCGTGGGCGAGATTCGTCCGCCGGACTCGGAATGGCCCGAGACATTGTGAGCGGCCTCCGTATGTCAAAAATAGGCCACGGGCACAGCCGCGCCCAAAATTTAGCGCCCGAAGGTCGGGGTGCCAAAACCCCCCTGCGGAAAAATGGCCAAAAATCGGGTGGGCTATAGCCTTGGTGGGGGGCGTGGGCGAAGTTCGTCCGCCGGACTAGGAATGGCACAAGACTTTGCGGGCGGCCTCCGTTTGCCAAAAATAGGCCATGGGCACAGCCGCGCCGAAAAATTAGCACCCGAAGGTCGGGGTGCCAAAACCCCCCAAATGGCCAAAAAACGGGTGGGCTATAGCCTTTGTCGGGGGCGTGTGCGAAGTTCGTCCGCCGGACTCAGGTGCCGAGACTTTGCAGGCGGCCTCCGTGTGCTAAAAAATAGGCCCAAGGCTGCTTGCCAAAAGGCGCCGAAGGTGAGTGCGAAACCCCAGCGGAAAAATAGCCAAACATCGGGTGGTCTATAGCCTTTGTGGGGGGCGTGGGCTAAGTTCTCCGGCCGGACTCGGAATGGCCATAGACTTTTCGGGCGGCCTCCGTGTGCCAAAAATAGGCCACGGGCACAGCCGCGCCCAAAAAGTGAAGTACCCGAAGGTCGGGGTGCCAAAACCCCCAAATGGCCAAAAGCAGGTGGCTATAGCCTTGGTGGGGCGTGAGGCGAGATTCGTCCGCGGACTCGGAATAGCCGAGACTTTGCGGGCGGCCTCCGTGTGCCAAAAAAATAGGCCCACAGGCAGCAAAATTAACACCGAAGGTCGGGTGCCAAAACCCCAAATGGCCAAAAGCGGGTGGGCTATAGCCTTGGTGGGCGTGGCGAGATGCGTCCACGGACTCGGGAATGGCCCGATCCTTTGTGGGCAGCCTCCGTCTGCCAAAACTAGGTCACGGGCACAGCCGCGCCCTAAAATTAGCACCCGAAGGTCGGGGTGCCAATACCCCCCAAATGGCCAAAATCGGGTGGCTATTGCCTTGGTAGGCGTGGCGAGGTTCGTCCGCCGGGTCAGAACTCGAATAGCCCGAGACTTTGCGGGGCGGCCTCCGTGTGCCAAAAATAGCCACAGGCACAGCCGCACAAAAATTAGTGCCCGAAGGTGGGTACCAAAACCCCCAAATGGCCAAAAATCGGGTGGGCTATAGTCTTGGTAGGCGTAGGCGAAGTTCGTCCGCGAACTGGAATGGCCGAGACTTCTGCTGCGGCCTCCGTGTGCCAAAAATAGGCCAGAGGCAGCCGCGCTTTGCACCGAAGGTCGGGTGCCAATACCCCCAAATGGCCAAATCGGGTGGGCTATAGCCTTGGTAGGGCGTGGGGCGAATTTCGTCCGCGGACTCAGAATGGCCCGAGACTGCGGGCCGCCTCCGTGTGCAAAAAAATAGGCCCACGGGCACAGCGCAAACATTAGCTCGAAAGGTCAGGGGTGCCAATACCCCAAATGGCCAAAATCGGGTGGGCTATAGTCTTGGTGAGGCGTGGGCGAGTTAAATCCGCCCGAACTCAGAATGGCCGAGACATTGCAGGCGGCCTCCGTTGCCAAAATAGGCCACGGGCACAGCTTGCGACCAAATTTACTCCCGAAGGTGGGGTGCCAATACCCCAAATGGCCAAAATCGGGTGGGCTATAGCCTTGGTGAGGGCGTGGGCGAGATTCGTCCGCCCGGACTCGGAATGGCCCGAGACTTTGCAGGCGGCCTCCGTGTACTAAAAATAGGCCCAGGCACAGCCGCACCCAAAAATTAGTGCCGAAGTCGGGGTACCAAAGCCCCCAAATGGCCAAAAATCGGGTGGGGCTATAGTCTTGGCGGGCGTGGGGCGAGTCGTCCCGCCCGAACTTCGGAATGGCCGAGACTTGGGGTGTCCTCAGCGTGCCAAAAATAGGCAACGGCATGGCGCGCCAAAACTTAGCGCCGAAAGGTCGGGTGCCAAAACCCCTTAGCGGATAAATGGCCATCGGGTGGGCTATAGCCTTGGTGGGGCGTAGGCGGTCGTCCGCCCGGACTGGAATAGCCGAGACTTTGGGGGCGTCCTCCGCGTGCTAAAAATAGGCAACGGGCATGGCCGCGCCCAAAACTTAGTGCCCGAAGGTCGGGGTGCCAAAACCCCCCAGCGGAAAAATGGCAAAAAATCGGGTGGGCTATAGCCTTCGTGGGGGGCGTGGGCGAGTTCGTCCGCGGACTCGGAATGGCCGAGACTTTGGGCGGCCTCCGTGTCCCAAAACTAGGCCACGGGCACAGCAAATTAGCACCGAATGTTGAAGTGCCAAAACCCCAGCGGAAAAATGTCAAAAAGCGGGTGGTGGGCTATAGCCTTGGTGAGGCGAGGCAAGATTCGTCCCGGGCTCGAATGGCCGAGACCGTGACCTCCGTGTGCCAAAAATAGGCCACAGGCTGCTGGCAGCAAAAATTAGCTCCCGAAGGCGGGGTGCCAAAACCCCCAAATGGCAAAAATCGGGTGGTCATAGCCTTGGTAGGCGTGGGCGAGACGTCCGCGGACTGGAATAGCCGAGACTTTGGGGGCGGCCTCCGTGTGCTAAAAATAGGCAACGGGCAATGCCGCACCCAAATATTAGCGCCCGAAATTCGGGGTGCCAAAACCCCCCAAATGGCCAAAAAACGGGTGGGCTATAGCCTTGGTGGGGGGCGTGGGCGGATTCGTAAATCCGCCGGACTGGAATGGCCCGAGACTTTGTGGGTGGCCTCCTGTGCCAAAAATAGGCCACCCAGGCACAGCGCGCCCAAAATTGGCGCCCGAAGGTCAGGGTGCCAAAACCCCAAGCGGAAAAATGGCAAAAATCGGGTGGGCTATAGCCTTGGTAGGGCGTGGGCGAGATTCGATCCGCCCTGACTCGGAATAGCCGAGACTTTGGGGGAGCCCTTCGTGTGCAGAAAATCGGCCACGTGCATAGCCGCGCCCAAAAATTACCGCCTGAACGTCGGGGTGCCAAAAGCCCCAAATGGCAAAAATCGGGTAGTCTATAGCCTTGGTGGGGCGTGGCGAGTTCGATCCGCGGACTCGGAATAGCCGAGACTGCGGCGGCCTCCGTGTGCCAAAAATAGGCAGGCACAGCCGCACCCAAATATTAGCGCCCGAAATTCGGGGTGCCAAAACCCCCCAAATGGCCAAAAGCAGGTGGGCTATAGCCTTGAGTAGGGCGTGGGCGAGATTCGTCCGCGGACTCGGAATAGCCCCGAGACTTTGTGGGCGGCCTCCATGTCCCAAAAATAGGCCACGCAGGCACAGCCACTCCCAAAAATTAGCGCCCGAAGTTCGGGTGCCAAAACCCCAAATGGCCAAAAGCGGGTGGGCTATAGCCTTGAGTGGGCGTAGGCAAAGTTCGTCCGCCGTACTTGGTATGTGCCGAGACTTTGTGGGCGGCCTCCGTGTCCCAAAACTAGGCCCACGAGCAAGCGCAAAAGTGCACCCGAAGGTCGGGGTGCCAAAACCCCAGCGGAAAAATGGCCAAGCAGGTGGTGGCCTATAGCCTTGAGTAGGCGTAGGCAAGATCCCCGGACTGGAATGGCCGAGACTTTGCGGGCGGCCTCCGTGTGCCAAAAATAGGCCACCCAGGCACAGCCGCGCCAAAGTAGTGCCCGAAGGTCAGGGTGCCAAAACCCCCAAATGGCCAAAAGCGGGTGGGCTATAGCCTTGGTGGGGGGCGTGGGCGAAGTTCATCCGCCGGACTCGGAATGGCCCGAGACTTTGCGGGCGGCCTCCGTGAGCAAAAAAATAGGCAAAGGCCCCACCCCAACCCAAATATAACCGCCCGAAATACGGGGTGCCAAAACCCCCCAAATGGCCAAAAAACGGGTGGGCTATAGCCTTGGTAGGCGTGGCGAGATTCGTCCGCCGGAGTTGGAATAGCCGAGACTTTGTGGCGGCCTCCATGTGCCAAAAATAGGCCGCAGGCACAGCCGCTCCCAAAAATTAGCGCCCGGGGTGCCAAAACCCCCAAATGGCCAAAAGCGGGTGGGCTATAGCCTTGGTGGGGCGTAGGCAAGTTCGATAAATCCCGGACTTGGAATGGCCCGAGTTTGTGGGCGGCCTCCGTGTGCCAAAACTAGGCCACGGGCACAGCCGTGCCCAAAAATTAACACCCGAAGGTCGGGGTGCCAAAACCCCCCAGCGGAAAAATGGCCAAAAAACGGGTGGTGGCCTATAGCCTTGAGTGGGCGTGGCGAGATTCGTCCGCGGACTCGGAATGGGCCGAGGACTGCAGGCGGCCTCTGTCCCATAAAAATAGGCCACGGACATAGCGCGCCCAAAACTTAAGCGCCGAAGGTCAGGAGTGCAAAACCCCACAGCGGAAAAATGGCCGTCGGGTGGGCTATAGCTTTGGAGGGCCGTGGGGCGAGATTCGTCCGCGGACTCGAATGGCGAGTCTTTGCAGGCGGCCTCCGTGTGCCATTAGCAAAGGCCACAGGCACAGCCGCGCCAAAAGTGGCTCCTGAAGGTCGGGGTGCCAAAACCCCCAACATGGCCAATAAGCGATTAGGCTATAGCTTGGGCGTGGGCAAAGTTTATCCGCGGACTAGGAATGGCCGAGACTTTGCGGGCGCCCTCCGTGTGCCAAAAATTGGCCCACAGGCACAATCTTAAAAATTAATGCCGAAGGTCGGGAGCCAAAACCCCCAGCGGATAAATGGCCAAAATCGGGTGGGCTATAGCCTTGGTGGGCGTGGCGAGATCGTCCGCGGACTCGGAATGGCCGAGACTTTGCGGGCGGCCTCCGTGTGCCAAAACTAGGCCACGGGCATAGCCCAAAAATTAGCACCCGAAGGTCGGGGTGCCAAAACCCCCCAAATGGCCAAAAAACGGGTGGGCTATAGCCTTGGTGGGGGGCGTGGGCGAAGTTCGTCCGCCGGACTCGGAATGGCCCGACACTTTGCGGGCGGCCTCCGTCTGCCAAAACTAGGCCACGGGCACAGCCGCGTCCAAAAATTAGCACCCGAAGGTCGGGGTGCCAAAACCCCCCTGCGGAAAAATAGCCAAAAAACGGGTGGTGGGCTATAGCCTTGGTGGGCGTAGGCAAGAGATTAAATCCGCGGACTCATGTGGCGAGACTTTACGGGCGGCTTCCGTGTGCCGAAAATAGGCCACGGGCACAGCCGCGCCCAAAAATTTTCTCCCGAAGGTCGGGGTGCCAATACCCCCCAAATGGCCAAAAATCGGGTGGGCTATAGCCTTGGTGGGGGGCGTGGGCGAAGTTCGTCCGCCGGACTCGGAATGGCCCGAGACTTTGGGGGCGGCCTCCGTGTGCCAAAAATATGCAACGGGCATAGCCGCGCCCAAAACTTAGCGCCCGAAGGTCGGGGTGCCAAAACCCCCCAGCGGAAAAATGGCCAAAAATCGGGTGGGCTATAGCTTTGGTGGGGGGCGTGGGCGAAGTCCGTCCGCCGGACTCCGAATGGCCCGAATCTTTGCGGGCGGCCTCCGTGTGCCAAAAATAGGCCACGGGCACAGCCAAAAGTAGTGCCCGGCGGTCAGTGCCAAAACCCCCAAATGGCCAAAAGCAGGTGGGCTATAAGCGTTGGTGGGGCGTGGGCGAGATTCGATCCGCCGGACTCGGAATGGCCCGAGAATTTGCGGGCGGCCTTCGTGTGCAAAAAATAGGGCACGGGCACAGCCGCACCCAAAAATTAGCGCCCGAAGGTCGGGGTGCAAAAACCCCCCAAATGGCCAAAAAACGGGTGGGCTATAGCCTTGGCGGGGGGCGTGGGCGAAGTTCGTCCGCCGGACTCGGAATGGCCCGATACTTTGCGGGCGGCCTCCGTGAGCCAAAAATGAGCCACGACGCAGTCGCCTTAAAAATTGCGCCCGAAGGTCGGGTGCCAAAACCCCAGCGGAAAAATGGCCAAAAATCGGGTGGGCTATAGCCTTGAGTGGGGCGTGGCGAGATTCGTCGCGGACTCGGAATGGCCCGAGACTTTGCGGGCGGCCTCCGCGTACCAAAAATAGGCCATGGGCATAGCCGCGCCCAAAACTTAGCTCCCGAAGGTCGGAATAACAAAACCCCCCAGCGGAAAAATGGCCAAAAATCGGGTGGGCTATAGCTTTGGTGGGGACTTTGTGCGAAGTTCGTCCGACGTACTCCTTATGTGCCGAGTCTTTGCGGGTGGCCTCCGTGTGCCAAAAATAGGCCACGGGCACAGCCGCCCAAATTAGCGCCCGATGGTGGGTGCAAAAACCCCCAAATGGCCAAAAGCGGGTGGGCTACTAGCCTTGGTGGGCGTGGGCGAGATTAGATCCGCCGGACTCAGAATGGCCCGATACTTTGCGGGGGCCTCCGTGAGCCAAAAATAGGCCACGAGCTGTCGCACCAAAAATTTAGCGCCCGAAGGTCGGGGTGCAAAACCCCAAGCGGAAAAATGGCCAAAAATCGGGTGGGCTATAGTCTTGGTGGGGGCGTGGGCAAGATCCGCGGACTCGGAATGGCGAGACTTTGTGGCGGCCTCCGCGTGCCAAAAATAGGCCATGGGCATAGCGCGCCCAAAACTTAGCGCCGAAGGTCAGAATAACAAAAAGCGGAAAAATGGCCAAATCGGGTGGGCTATAGCTTTGGTGGGGACCGTGGCGAGATTCGTCGCGGACTCCAAATAGCCCGAGTCTTGGCGGGCGGCCTCCGTGTGCCAAAAAGCAGGTACAGCCGCCCCCAAAAGTAGTACCCGATGGTGGTGCCAGAAACCCCAAATGGCAAAAGCAGGTGGGCTATAGCGTTGGTGTGGGCGTAGGCGAGATTCGTCCGCCGGACTCGGAGTAGCCCTAGAATTTGCAGGCGGCCTCCGTGTGCCAAAAATACGGCTGCACAGCCGCGCAAAAATTAGTCCCAGTTGGGTGCAAAACCCAAAAGGCCAAAAGCGGTGAGCTATAGCCTTGGTGGGCGTGGCGAGATCGTCCGCGGACTGGAATAGTCCGAGACTTTGGGGGCTGCCTCCGTGTGCCAAAAATAGGCCACAGGCATGGGCGCCCAAAACTTAGCGCCGAAGATCGGGGTGCAAAACCCTCAGCGGAAAAATGGCCAAAATCGGGTGGGCTATAGCTTTGGTGGGGCGTAGGCGAAGTTCGTCCGCCGGACTCGAATGGCCGAGACTGCGGGCAAGCCTCCGTGTTCAAAAATAGGCCCGCAGGCACAGCCGCGCCCAAAAATTAGCGCCCGAAGGTCGGGTGCCAAAACCCCCAAATAGCCAATAAGCGGGTGGGCTATAGCCTTGGTGGGAGGCTTGGGCGAGATTCGTCCGCGGACTCAGGAATTGCCGAGACTTTGCGAGGCGGCCTCCGTGTGCCAAAAATAGGCCGCAGGCACATTAAAAAGTAGCGCCCGATGGTGGGGTGCCAAAACCCCCAAATGGCTAATAAGCGGGTGGGCTATAGCCTTGGTGGGGCAGAGGCGGAGTCGTCGCGGACTCGGGTGCCCGAGACTTTGCGGGCAGCCTCCGTGTGCCAAAAATAGGCCAGTCACAGCCGCCTTAAAATTAGCGCCCGAAGGTCGGGGTGCCAAAACCCCCAAATGGCCAAAAGCGGGTGGGCTATAACGTTGGTGGGGCGTGGGCGAGTTCGTCCGCCGGACTCGAATAGCCCGGGAATTTGCGGTCAGCCTCCGTGTGGAAAAAATAGGGCACGGGCACAGCCGTACCCAAAAATTAGCGCCGAAGGTCGGGTGCAAAAACCCCAAATGGCCAAAAAGCAGGTGGGCTATAGCCTTGGTAGGCGTGGGCGAGTTCGTCCGCCGGACTCCGAATGGCCCGAGACTTTGCGGGCGGCCTCCGTGTGGAAAAAATAGGGCACGGGCACAGCCATACCCAAAAATTAGCGCCCGAAGGTCGGGGTGCAAAAACCCCCCAAAAGGCCAAAAAACGGGTGGGCTATAGCCTTGGTGGGGGGCGTGGGCGAAGTTCGTCCGCCGGACTCGGAATGGCCCGAGACTTTGTGGGCGGCCTCCGTGTCCCAAAAATAGGACACGGGCTGTCGCGCCCAAAATTAAAGCCCGAAGGTCGGGGGTGCCAAAACCCCAGCGGATAAATGGCCAAAAATCGGGTGGGCTATAGCCTTGGTGGGGAGTGGGCGAGATCGTCCGCGGACTCGGAATAGCCGAGACTTTGGGGCGGCCTCCGTGTACCAAAAATAGAGCAAGGCATAGCCGCACCCAAAAGTTAGCGCCCGAAGGTCGGGGTGCCAAAACCCCCCAGCGGAAAAATGGCCAAAAATCGGGTGGGCTATAGCCTTGGTGGGGGGGGTGGGCGAAGTTCGTCCGCCGGACTCGGAATGGCCCGAGACTTTGCGGGCGGCCTCCGTGTCCCAAAAATAGGCCACGGGCACAATCGCGCCCAAAAATTAAAGCCCGAAGGTCGGGGTGCCAAAACCCCCCAGCGGATAAATGGCCAAAAATCGGGTGGGCTATAGCCTTGGTGGGGGAGTGGGCGAAGTTCGTCCGCCGGACTCGGAATGGCCCGAGACTTTGGGGGCGGCCTCCGTGTGCCAAAAATAGGCAACGGGCATAGCCGCACCCAAAAGTTAGCGCCCGAAGGTCGGGGTGCCAAAACCCCCCAGCGGATAAATGGCCAAAAATCGGGTGGGCTATAGCCTTGGTAGGGGCGTGGCGAGATTAAATCCGCGGACTCGGAATGGCCCGAGACTTTGTGGGCGGACTCTGTGTGCCAAAAATAGGCAACGGGCATAGCCGTGTCCAAAAATTAGCGCCCGATGGTCGGGGTGCCAAAACCCCCCGGCGGAAAAATGGCCAAAAATCGGGTGGGCTATAGCCTTGGTGGGGGGCGTGGGCGAAGTCCGTCCGCCGTTCTCCGAATGGCCAGAGACTTCTTGGGCTGCCTCCGTGTGCCAAAAATAGGCCACGGGCGCAGCCGCACCAAAGTGGTGCCGAAGGTGGGTGCGAAACCCCCAAATGGCCAAAAGCGGGTGGGCTATAGCGTTGGTGGGGGTGTGGCGAGAGTTCGTCCGCGGACTCGGAATGGCCGAGACTTTGCGGGCGGTCTCCGTGTGCCAAAAATAGGCCACGGGCATAGCCGCACCCAAAAATTAGCGCCCGAAGGTCGGGGTGCCAAAACCCCCCAGCGGAAAAATAGCCAAAAATCGGGTGGGCAATAGCCTTGGTGGGGGGCGTGGGCGAAGTTCGTCCGCCGGACTCGGAATGGCCCGAGAATTTGCGGGCGGCCTCCGTGTGGAAAAAATAGGGCACGGGCACAGTCGCACCCAAAGTGCGCCGAAGGTCGGGAGTGCCAAAACCCCAGCGGATTAATGGCCAAAAATCGGGTGGGCTATAGCTTTGGTGGGGCGTAGGCGGAATCCGTCCGCGGACTCAATCGAGTCATTGCGGGCGGCCTCCGTGTGCAAAAATAGGCCCACAGGCACAGCGCTTAAAAATTACTGCCCGAAGGTCGGGGTGCCAAAACCCCCAAATGGCCAAAAGCGGGTGGGCTATAGCGTTGGTGGGCGTCGGCGAGATTCGTCCGCGGACTCGGAATGGCCCGAGACTTTGCGGGCGGCCTCCGTGAGCCAAAAATAGGCCACGGGCACAGTCGCGCCCAAAAATTTGCGCCCGAAGGTCGGGGTGCCAAAACCCCCCAGCGGAAAAATGGCCAAAAATCGGGTGGGCTATAGCCTTGGTGGGGGCCGTGGGCAAAGTTCTTCCGCCGGACTCGGAATGGCCCGAGACTTTGCGGGCGGCCTCCGTGTGCCAAAAATAGGCCACGGGCATAGCCGTGCCCAAAAATTAGCGCCCGAAGGTCGGGGTGCCAAAACCCCCCAGCGGAAAAATGGCCAAAAATCGGGTGGGCTATAGACTTGGTGGGGGGCGTGGGCGAAGTTCGTCCGCCGGACTCCGAATGGCCCGAGACATTGCGGGCGGACTCCGTGTGCCAAAAATAGGCCACGGGCACAGCCGCGCCCAAAAATTATCGCCCGAATGTCGTGGTGCCAAAACCACCCAAATGGCCAAAAAACGGGTGGTCTATAGCCTTGGTGGGGGGCGTGGGTGAAGTTCGTCCGCCGGACTCGGAATGGCCCGATACTTTGCGGGCGGCCTCCGTGTGCCAAAAATAGGCCACCCAGGCTGCGCCCAAAATTAGCGTCCCAAGGTCAGGGTGCCAAAATCCCCAAATGGCCAAAAAACGGGTGGTCTATAGCCTTGGTGGGGGGCGTGGGTGAATTTCGTCCGCCGGACTCGGAATGGCCCGAGACTTTGCGGGCGGCCTCCGTGTGCCAAAAATAGGTTACGGGCACAGCCATGCCAAAAAATTAGCGACCGAAGGTCGGGGTGCCAAAACCCCCCAGCGGAAAAATGGCCAAAAATCGGGTGGGCTAAAGCCTTGGTGGGGCGTGGCGAGATTTGTCCGCGGACTTGAATGGCCGAGACTTTGCGGCCGGCCTCTGTGTGTAAAAATAGGCCACAGGCACAGCCAAGCCCAAAAATTAGCGCCCGAAGGTCAGGTGCAAAACCCCCAAATGGCCAAAAGCGGGTGGGCTATAGCCTTGGTGGGAGGCGTGGCGAAGTTCGTCCGCCGGACTCGGAATGGCCCGAGACTTTGCGGGAAGCCTCCGTGTCCCAAAAAAAGGCCACGGGCACAGTCGCGCCCAAAAATTAATGCCCGAAGGTCGGGGTGCCAAAACCCCCCAGCGGATAAATGGCCAAAAAACGGGTGGGCTATAGCCTTGGTGGGGGGCGTGGGGCGAGATCGTCCGCCCGGCCTCGGAATGGCCGAGACTTTGGGGGATGCCTCCATGTGCCAAAAATTGGCCATGGGCATAGCCGCGCCCAAAAATTAGTACCCGAAGGTCGGGGTGCCAAAACCCCCCAGCGGAAAAATGGCCAAAAATCGGGTGGGCTATAGCCTTGGTGGGGGCCGTGGGTGAAGTTCGTCCGCCGACTCGGAATGGCCCGCGACTATGGGGGCGGCCTCCGTGTGCCAAAAATAGGCCACGGGCATAGCCGCGGCCAAAAAGTAGCGCCAGTCGGGTGCCAAAACCCCCAGCGGAAAAATGGCCAAAAATCGGGTGGGCTATAGCCTTGGTGGGGCGTGGCGAGTTCGTCCCCGGACTCGGGAATGGCCGAGACTTTGGGGCGGCCTCCGTGTGCCAAAAATTGGCGATGGGCATAGCGCGCCCAAAAATTAGCACCGAAGGTCGAGGTGCAAAACCCCAGCGGAAAAATGGCCAAAATCGGGTGGGCTATAGCCTTGGTGGGGCGTGGGCAAGTTCTTCCGCCCGGACTCGGAATGGCCCGAGACTGCGGTCGGCCTCCGTGTGCCAAAAAGGCCCACAGGCACAGCGCGCAAAAATTAGCTCCTGAAGGTCGGGGTGCCAAAACCCCCAAATGGCCAAAAGCGGGTGGGCTATAGCCTTCTTGGGCGTGGGCGAGATTCGTCCGCGGACTCGGAATCGAGACTTTGCGGGCAGCCTCCGTGTGCCAAAAATAGGAGGCAGGCGCCCAAAAATTTGCGCCCGGAGGTCGGGGTGCCAAAACCCCCAAATGGCCAAAAGCGGGTGGGCTATAGCCTTGAGTAGGGCGTGGCGAGATTCGTCCGCCGGACTCGGAATGGCCCGAGACTTTGCGGGCAGCCTCCGTGTGCCAAAAATAGGAGACGGGCACAGCCGCGCCCAAAAATTAGCTCCTGAAGGTCGGGGTGCCAAAACCCCCCAAATGGCCAAAAATCGGGTGGGCTATAGCCTTGGTGGGGGCCGTGGGTGAAGTTCGTCCGCCGGACTCGGAATGGCCCGCGACTTTGGGGGCGGCCTCCGTGTGCCAAAAATAGGACACGGACATAGCCGCGCCCAAAAATTAGCGCCCGAAGGTCGGGGTGCCAAAACCCCCCAGCGGAAAAATGGCCAAAAATCGGGTGGGCTATAGCCTTGGTGGGGCGTGGGGCGAGTTCGTCCGCGGACTGGAATGGCCCGAGACTTTGGGGCGGCCTCCGTGTGCGAAAAATAGACCACGGGCATAGCCGCGCCCAAAAATTAGCGCCCGAAGGTCGGGGTGCCAAAACCCCCCAGCGGAAAAATGGCCAAAAATCGGGTGGGCTATAGCCTTGGTGGGGGGCGTGGGCGAAGTTCGTCCGCCGGACTCGGAATGGCCCAAGACTTTGAGGGCGGCCTCCGTGTGCCAAAAATAGGCCACGGGCACAGCCGTACGCAAAAATTAGCTCCTGAAGGTCGGGGTGCCAAAACACCCCAAATGGCCAAAAAACGGGTGGGCTATAGCCTTCGTGGGGGGCGCGGGCGAAGTTCGTCCGCCGGACTCGGAATGGCCCGAGACTTTACGGGCAGCCTCCGTGTACCAAAAATAGGCCACGGGCACAGCCGCACCCAAAAATTGGCGCCCAAAGGTCGGGGTGCCAAAACCCCCCAAATGGCCAAAAAACGGGTGGGCTATAGCCTTGGTGGGGGGTGTGGGCGAAGTTCGTCCGCCGGACTCGGAATGGCCCGAGAATTTGCGGGCGGCCTCCGTGTGCCAAAAATAGACCACGGGCACAGCCGCGCCCAAAAATTAGAGCCCGAAGGTCGGGGTGCCAAAACCCCCCAGCGGAAAAATGGCCAAAAATCGGGTGGGCTATAGCCTTGGTTCTGAGCGTCGCAGGAGTTCGACCCCCTGACTCGGAATGGCCCGAGACGTTGCGGGCGGCCTCCGTGTACCAAAAATAGGCCACGGGCACAGCCGCACCCAAAAATTGGCGCCCAAAGGTCGGGGTGCCAAAACCCCCCAAATGGCCAAAAAACGGGTGGGCTATAGCCTTGGTGGGGGGTGTGGGCGAAGTTCGTCCGCCGGACTCGGAATAGCCCGAGACTTTACGGGGAGCCTCCGTGTGCCAAAAATAGGCCACCAGGCACAGCGCGCCAAAATTAGAGCCCGAAGGTCGGGGTGCCAAAACCCCAGCGGAAAAATGGCCAAATATCGGGTGGGCTATAGCCTTGAGTGGGGCGTGGGCGGATTCGTCCGCGGACTCGGAATGGCCGAGGCGTTGCGGGCGGCCTCCGTGTACCAAAAATAGGCCACGGGCACAGCCGCACCCAAAAGTGGCGCCCAAAGGTCGGGGTGCAAAACCCCCAAATGGCCAAAAGCGGGTGGGCTATAGCCTTGGTGGGGGTGTGGGCGAGTTCGTCCGCGGACTCGGAATAGCCGAGACTTTACGGGAGCCTCCGTGTGCCAAAAATAGGCCAGGCGCAGCAGCGCCAAAGTGCGCCGAAGGTCGGGGTGCCAAAACCCCCCAGCGGAAAAATGGCCAAAAATCGGGTGGGATATAGCCTTGGTGGGGGGCGTGGGCGAAGTTCGTCCGCCGGACTCGGAATGGCCCGAGACTTTGCGGGCGGCCTCCGTGTGCCAAAAATAGGCCACGGACACAGCCGCGGAAAATATTATCGCCCGAAGGTCGGGGTGCCAAAACCCCCCAAATGGCCAAAAAACGGGTGGGCTATAGCCTTGGTGGGGGGCATGGGCGAAGTTCGTCCGCCGGGCTCGGAATGGCCCGAGACTTTGCGGGCAGCCTCTGTGTGCAAAAATTAGGCCACGGGCACAGCCACGCCCAAAAATTAGCGCCCGAAGGTCGGGGTGCCAAAACCGCCCTGCGGAATAATGGCCAAAAATCGGGTGGGCTATAGCCTTGGTGGGGGGCGTCGGCGAAGTTTGTCCGCCAGACTAAGAATGGCACGAGCCTTTGTGGGCGGCCTCCGTGTGCCAAAAATTGGCCACTGGCACAGCCGCGAAAAATTACAACCTGAAGGTCGGGTGCAAAACCCCCAAATGCCCAAAAGCGGGTGGAGCTATAGCCTTGAGTGGGGCGTGGGCGGGGTTCGATCCGCGGACTCGGAATAGCCCGAGACTTTGGGGCGGCCTCCGTGTGCCAAAAATAGGCCTCGGGCACAGCCGCGCCCAAAAATTAGCGCCCGAAGGTCGGGGTGCCAAAACCCAGCGGAAAAATGGCCAAAAATCGGGTGGGCTATAGCCTTGGTAGGGCGTGGGCGAGATTCGTCCGCGGACTCGGAATGGCCCCAGACTTTGCGGGTGGCCTCCGTGTGCCATTAATAGGCCACGGGCACAGCCGTGCCCAAAAATTAGCTCCAGAAGGTCGGGGTGCCAAAACCCCCCAAATGTCCAAAAAACGGGTGGGCTATAGCCTTCGTGGGGGGTGGCGAGTTCGTCAGCGGACTCGAAATGGCCGAGACTTTGCAGGCGGCCTCCGTGTGCCAAAAATAGGCCACGCAGGCACAAAATTAGCGCCCGAAGGTCGGGGTGCCAAAACCCCAGCGGAAAAATGGCCAAAAATCGGGTGGGCTATAGCCTTGGTGGGCGCGGGCGAGTTCGTCTGCCGGACTCGGAATGGCCCGAGACTGCGGGCGGCCTCCGTGTGCAAAAATTGGCCATGGACATAGCCGCGCCCAAAAATTAGCGCCTGAAGGTCAAAGGTGCCAAAACCCCCAGCGGAAAAATGGCCAAAAATCGGGTGGGCTATAGCCTTGGTGGGGCGTGGCGAGATTAGTCCACCCGGACTGGAATGGCCGAGACTTTGCGGGCGGCCTCCGTGTGCCAAAAATAGGCCGCAGGCACAGCCGCCAAAATTAGCGCCCGAAGGTCAGGGTGCCAAAACCCCCAAATGGCCAAAAGCGGGTGGGCTATAGCCTTGGTAGAAGTGTGGGCGAGAGTTAAATCCGCGGACTCGGAATGGCCGAGACTGCGGGTGGCCTCCGTGTGCCAAAAATGAGCCCACCCAGGCACAGGCGCCCTTAAAAATTAGCCCCGAAGGTCAGGGTGCCAAACCCCAGCGGAAAAATGGCCAAAAATCGGGTGGGCTATAGCCTTGGTGGGGGGCGTGGGCGAAGTTCGTCCGCCGGACTCGGAATGGCCCGAGACGTTGCGGGCGGCCTCCGTGTACCAAAAATAGGCCACGGGCACAGCCGCACCCAAAAATTAGCGCCCAAGGTCGGGTGCCAAAACCCCCAAATAGCCAAAAGCGGGTGGGCTATAGCCTTGGTGGGGGTGTGGGGCGAGAAATCCGCCGGACTCGGAATGGCCGAGAATTTGCGGGCGGCCTCCGTGTACCAAAAATAGACCACGGGCACAGCCTTGCGCCCAAAAAGTGGCGAAGGTCAGGTGCCAAAACCCCAAGCGGAAAAATGGCCAAAAATCGGGTGGGCTATAGCCTTGAGTGGGGCGTGGGGCGAGGATTCGTCCGCCCGGACTCGGAATGGCCGAGGCGTTGCGGGCGGACCTCCGTGTACCAAAAATAGGCCACGCAGGCACAGCGCACCCAAAATTGGCGCCCAAAGGTGAGTGCCAAAACCCCCAAATAGCCAAAAGCGGGTGGGCTATAGCCTTGGTGAAGTGTGGGCGAGATCCGCGGACTCGGAATAGCCCGGGAGAATTTGCGGGGCGGCCTCCGTGTACCAAAAATAGACCAGGCACAGCCGAGCCCAAAAATTAGAACCCGAAGGTCGGGGTGCCAAAACCCCAGCGGAAAAATGGCCAAAAATCGGGTGGGCTATAGCCTTGGTGGGGGGCGTGGGCGAAGTTCGTCCGCCGGACTCGGAATGGCCCGAGACTTTGCGGGCGGCCTCCGTGTGCCAAAAATAGGCCACGGGCACAGCCGTGCCCAAAAATTAGCACCTGAAGGTCGGGGTGCCAAAACCCCCCAAATGGCCAAAAAACGGGTGGGCTATAGCCTTCGTGGGGGGCGTGGGCGAAGTTCGTCCGCCGGACTCGAAATGGCCCGAGACTTTGCGGGCGGCCTCCTTGTGCCAAAAATAGGACACGGGCACAGCCGCGCCCAAAAATTAGTGCCCGAAGGTCGGGGTGCCAAAACCCCCCAGCGGAAAAATGGCCAAAAATCGGGTGGGCTATAGCCTTGGTGGGGGGCGTGGGTGAAGTTCGTCCGCCGGACTCGGAATGGCCCGAGACTTTGCGGGCGGCCTCCGTGTGCCAAAAATAGGCCACGGGCATAGCCGCCAAAAAGTAGTGCCCGAAGGTCAGGTGCCAAAACCCCCAGCGGAAAAATGGCCAAAAATCGGGTGGGCTATATCCTTGGTGGGGCGTGGCGAGTTCGTCCGCGGACTCGGAATAGCCCGAGACTTTGCGGGGCGGCCTCCGTGTGCCAAAAATTGGCCATGGGCATAGCAGCGCCCAAAAATTAGCGCCGAGGTCAGGGTGCCAAAACCCCAGCGGAAAAATGGCCAAAAATCGGGTGGGCTATAGTCTTGGTGGGGCGTGGCGAGTTCGTCCGCGGTCTCGGAATGGCCGAGACTTTGTGGGCGGCCTCCGTATGCCAGAAATAGGCCACGGGCACAGCCGCTCCCAAAATTAGCACCTGAAGGTCGGGGTGCAAAACCCCCAAATGGCCAAAAGCGGGTGGGCTATAGCCTTCGTAGGCGTGGGCGAGATTCGTCCGCGGACTCGGAATGGCCGAGACTTTGCAGGCGGCCTCCTTGTGCCAAAAATAGGCCGCAGGCACAGCCGTACCCAAAAATTAGAACCTGAAGGTCGGGTGCCAAAACCCCCAAATGGCCAAAAGCGGGTGGGCTATAGCCTTCGTGGGGCGTGGGGCGAGTTCGTCCGCGGACTCGAAATGGCCCGAGACTTTGCGGGCGGCCTCCTTGTGCCAAAAAATAGGACACGGGCACAGCCAAAAAGTAGTGCCGAAGGTCAGGGTGCCAAAACCCCAGCGGAAAAATGGCCATCGGGTGGGCTATAGCCTTGGTGGGGCGTGGGTGAGTTCGTCCGCCGGACTCGGAATGGCCCGAGACTGCGGGCGGCCTCCGTGTGCCAAAAATAGGCCACAGGCATAGCGCCAAAAATTAGTGCCCGAAGGTCAGGGTGCCAAAACCCCAGCGGAAAAATGGCCAAAAATCGGGTGGGCTATATCCTTGGTGGGGCGTGGGCGAAGTTCGTCCGCCGGACTCGGAATGGCCCGAGACTTTGCGGGCGGCCTCCGTGTGCCAAAAATTGGCCATGGGCATAGCCGCGCCCAAAAATTAGCGCCCGAAGGTCGGGGTGCCAAAACCCCCCAGCGGAAAAATGGCCAAAAATCGGGTGGGCTATAGTCTGGGTGGGGGGCGGGGGCGAGATCCGCCGGTCTCGGAATGGCCCGAGACTTTGTGGGCGGCCTCCGTATGCCAGAAATAGGCCACGGGCACAGCCGCTCCCCAAAATTAGCACCTGAAGGTCGGGGTGCCAAAACCCCCCAAATGGCCAAAAAACGGGTGGGCTATAGCCTTCGTGGGGGGCGTGGCGAGATTCGTCCGCCCCGGACTCGGAATGGCCCGAGACTGCGGGGGGCCTCCTTGTGCCAAAAATAGGCCACGGGCACAGCCGTTCCCAAAATTAGAACCTGAAGGTCAGGTGCAAAACCCCCAAATGGCCAAAAGCGGGTGGGCTATAGCCTTCGTGGGGCGTGGGCGAGATTCGTCCGCGGACTCGGAATGGCCCGAGACTTTGCGGGCGGCCTCCTTGTGCCAAAAATAGGCCACGGGGACAGCCGCGCCCAAAAATTAGTGCCCGAAGGTCGGTGTGACAAAACCCCCCAGCGGAAAAATGGCCAAAAAACGGGTGGGCTATAGCCTTGGTAGGCGTGGGTGAGAGTTCGTCCGCGGACTCGGAATGGCCCGAGACTTTGCGGGGCGGCCTCCGTGTGCCAAAAATAGGCCCGCAGGCATAGCCTTAAAAATTAGTGCCCGAAAGGTCAGGTGCAAAAACCCCCCAGCGGAAAAATGGCCAAAAATCGGGTGGGCTATAGCCTTGGTGGGGGGCGTGGGCGAAGTTCGTCCGCCGGACTCGGAATGGCCAGAGACTTTGCGGGCGGCCTCCGTGTGCCAAAAATTGGCCAAGGGCAAAGCCGCGCCCAAAAATTAGCACCAGAAGGTCGGGCTCAAAACCCCCCCAGCGGAAAAATGGCCAAAAATCGGGTGGGCTATAGCCTTGGTGGGGGGCGTGGGCGAAGTTCGTCCGCCGGACTCGGAATGGCCCGAGACTTTGCGGGCGGCCTCCGTATGCCAGAAATAGGCCACGGGCACAGCCGCGCCCAAAAATTAGCACCTGAAGGTCGGGGTGCCAAAAACCCCCAAATGGCCAAAAAACGGGTGGGCTATAGCCTTCGTGGGGGGCATGGGCGAAGTTCGTCCGCGGACTCAGGTGCCGAGACTTTGCGGGCAGCCTCCTTGTGCCAAAAATAGGCCCGAACAGCCCATGAACAAAAATTAGTGCCCGAAGGTCGGGGTGCCAAAACCCCCCAGCAGAAAAATGGCCAAAAATCGGGTGGGCTATAGCCTTGGTGGGGGGCGTGGGTGAAGTTCGTCCGCCGGACTCGGAATGGCCCGAGACTTTGCGGCCAGCCTCCGTGTGCCAAAAATAGGCCACAGGCACAGCGCAAAAATTAGCGCCGAAGGTCGGGTGCCAAAACCCCAGCGGAAAAATGGCCAAAATCGGGTGGGCTATAGCCTTGGTGGGCGTGGCGAAGTTTGTCCGCGGACTCGGAATGGTCGAGACTTTGCGGAGTGGCCTCCATGTGCCAAAAATTGGCCATGGGCATAGCGCGTCAAAATTAGCGCCGAAAGGTGGTGCCAAAACCCCCAGCGGAAAAATGGCCAAAAATCGGGTGGGCTATAGTCTTGGTAGGGCGTGGCGAGATTCGTCCGCCGGACTCGGAATGGCCCGATACTTTGCGGGCGGCCTCCGTATGCCAGAAATAGGCCACGGGCACAGCCGCACCCAAAAATTAGTTCCTGAAGGTCGGGGTGCCAAAACCCCCCATATGGCCAAAAGCGGGTGGGCTATAGCCTTCGTGGGGCGTGGGCGAGATTCGTCCGCGGACTGGAATGGCCCGAGACTTTGCGGGGCGGCCTCCTTGTGCCAAAAATAGGCCACAGGCACAGCCGCGCCCTTAAAAATTAGTGCCGAGGTCGGGGTGCCAAAACCCCAAGCGGAAAAATGGCCAAAAATCGGGTGGGCTATAGCCTTGGTGGGCGTGGGTGAGATTCGTCCGCGGACTCGGAATGGCCGAGACTTTGCGGGCGCGTCCTTGTGCCAAAAATAGGCCACAGGCACAGCCGCGCCCAAAAATTAGTGCAGGTCGGGTGCAAAACCCCAAGCGGAAAAATGGCCAAAAAACGGGTGGGCTATAGCCTTGGTGGGGGGCGTGGGTGAAGTTAAATCCGCGGACTCGGAATGGCCGAGACTTTGCGGGCGGCCGCCGTGTGCCAAACATAGGCCACAGGCACAGCCGCGCCAAAAATTAGCGCCGAAGGTCAGGGTGCCAAAACCCCAGCGGAAAAATGGCCAAAAATCAGGCGGGCTATAGCCATGGTGGGGCGTGGCGAGATTCGTCCGCGGACTCGGAATAGCCGAGACTTTCTGAGGCGGCCTCCGTGTGCCAAAAATTGGCCATAGGTATAGCAGCCCAAAAATTAGCGCCGAGTCGGGGTGCCAAAACCCCAGCGGAAAAATGGCCAAAAATCGGGTGGGCTATAGCCTTGGTGGGGGTGTGGCGAAGTTCGTCCGCGGACTTGGAATGGCCGAGACTGCGGGTGGCCTCCGTGTGCCAAAAATAGGCCACAGGCACAGCCGTACCAAAAATTAGTGCCCGAAGTTGAGTGCGAAAACCCCAAATGGCCATAAAGCGGGTGGGCTATAGCCTTGGTGGGGGTGTGGCGAGATCGTCCGCCGGACTCGGAATGGCCCGAGACTACGTGGGCGGCCTCCGTGTACCAAAAATAGGCCACGGGCACAGCCGCGCCCAAAAATTAGAGCCCGAAGGCCGGGGTGCGAAAACCCCGCAAATGGCCAAAAAACGGGTGGGCTATAGCCTTGGTGGGGGCCGGGGGCGAAGTTCGTCCGCCGGACTCGGAATGGCCCGAGAAATTGCGGGCGGCCTCCGTGTGCCAAAAATAGGCCTCGGGCACAGCCGCACCCAAAAATTAGCGCCCGAAGGTCGGGGTGCCAAAACCCCCCAGCGGAAAAATTGCCAAAAATCGGGTGGCCTATAGCCTTGGTGGGGTGCGTGGGTGATGTTCGTCCGCCGGACTCGGAATGGCCCGAGACTTTTCGGGCGGCCTCCGTGTACCAAAAATAGGCCACCGGCACAGCCGCACCCAAAAATTAGCACCTGAAGGTCGGGGTGCCAAAACCCCCCAAATGGCCAAAAAACGGGTGGGCTATAGCCTTCGTAGGGCGTGGCGAAGTTCGTCCGCCGGACTCGGAATGGGCCGAGACTGCGGCGGCCTCCTTGTGCCAAAAATAGGCCACGGGCACAGCCGCGCCCAGAAGTAGTGCCCGAGGTCGGGGTGACAAAACCCCAGCGGAAAAATGGCCAAAAATCGGGTGGGCTATAGCCTTGGTAGGCGAGGTGAGTTCGTCCGCGGACTCGGAATGGCCGAGACTGCGGGGCGCGTCCTTATGCCAAAAATAGGCCACGGGCACAGCCGCACCCAAAGTAGCACCGAAGGTCGGGTGCCAAAACCCCAGCGGAAAAATGGCCAAAAATCGGGTGGGCTATAGCCTTCGTGGGGCGTAGGTGAGTTCGTCCGCCGGACTCGGAATGGCCGAGACTGCGGGCGGCCTCCTTGTGCCAAAAATAGGCCACAGGCACAGCCGTGCCAAAAAAATTAGTGCCGAAGGTCGGGGTGCCAAAACCCCTAGCGGAAAAATGGCCAAAAATCGGGTGGGCTATAGCCTTTGTGGGGGTGAGGTTCGTCCGCGGACTCGGAATGGCCCAAGACTTTGCGGCGGCCTCCGTGTGCCAAAAATAGGCCACAGGCACAGCCGCACCCAAAAATTAGCGCCCGAAGGTCGGGTGCCAAAACCCCCTGCGGAAAAATGGTCAAAAATCGGTGGGCTATAGCCTTGGTGGGGCGTGGCGAAGTTCGTCCGCGGACTCAGAATAGCCCGAGACTTTGCAGGCGGCCTCAGTGTGCCAAAAATTGGCCATAGGCATAGCGGCCAAAAATTAGCGCCGAAGGTCAGGGTGCAAAAACCCCAAGCGGAAAAATGGCCAAAAATCGGGTGGGCTATAGCCTTGGTGGGGCGTAAGGCGAGTTCGTCCGCCCGGACTCGGGAATAGCCCGAGACTGCGGGCGGCCTCGTGTGCCAAAAATGAGCCACAGGCACAGCCGCACCCAAAAAGTAGCGCCCGAAAGGTCAGGGTGCCAAAACCCCCAAATGGCCAAAAGCGGGTGGGCTATAGCCTTGGTGGGGGTGTGGCGAGATTCGTCCGCGGACTCGGAATGGCCCGAGACTGCGGGCGGCCTCCAGTAAAAAATAGGCCCAGGCACAGCCGCGCCCAAAAATTAGAGCCGAAGGTGAGTGCGAAAACCCCCAAATGGCCAAAAGCGGGTGGGCTATAGCCTTGAGTGGGCGTGGGCGAGTTCGTCCGCGGACTCGGAATAGCCCGAAAGTGCAGGCGGCCTCCGTGTGCCCAAAATAGGCCTCGGGCACAGCAACGCCCAAAAAGTGGCGCCGAAGGTCGGGGTGCCAAAACCCCAGCGGAAAAATGGCCAAAAATCGGGTGGGCTATAGCCTTGGTGGGGCGTGGGCGGTTCGTCCGCGGACTCGGAATGGCCCGAGACTTTGCGGGCGGCCTCCGTGTACCAAAAATAGGCCACGGGCACAGCGCACCCAAAATTAGCACCTGAAGGTCAGGGTGCCAAAACCCCCAAATGGCCAAAAGCGGGTGGGCTATAGCCTTCGTGGGGCGTGGCCGAGATTCGTCCGCGGACTCGGAATGGCCGAGACTGCGGGCGGCCTCCTTGTGCCAAAAATAGGCCACAGGCACAGCTGCTCCCAAAAATTAGTGCCCGAAGGTCGGGGTGCCAAGACACCCCAGCGGAAAAATGGCCAAAAATCGGGTGGGCTATAGCCTTGGTGGGGGGCGTGGGTGAAGTTCGTCCACCGGACTCAGGAATAGCCCGAGACTGCGGCGGCCTCCGTGTGCCAAAAATTCGCCATAGGCACAGCCGCGTCAAAAGTGGCGCCCGAAGGTGGGGTGCCAAAACCCCAAATGGCCAAAAGCGGGTGGGCTATAGCCTTCGTGGGGCGTGGGCGAGATTCGTCCGCGGACTCGGAATGGCCGAGACTTTGCAGGCGGCCTCCTTGTGCCAAAAATAGGCCACAGGCACAGCTGCTCCCAAAAATTAGTGCCCGAAGGTCGGGGTGCCAAAACACCCCAGCGGAAAAATGGCCAAAAATCGGGTGGGCTATAGCCTTGGTGGGGGGCGTGGGCGAAGTTCGTCCGACGGACTCGGAATGGCCCGAGACTTTGCGGGCGGCCTTCGTGTGCCAAAAATAGGTCACGGGCACAGCCGCGCCCAAAAATTAGCACCTGAAGGTCGGGGTGCCAAAACCCCCCAAATGGCCAAAAAAC
Organism: Citrus mangshanensis; assembly: GCA_030449895.1. Taxonomy (NCBI): domain Eukaryota; kingdom Viridiplantae; phylum Streptophyta; class Magnoliopsida; order Sapindales; family Rutaceae; genus Citrus; species Citrus mangshanensis. The sequence goes on along the minus strand of JASUUJ010000222.1, from coordinate 52,871 downwards.
GGGTGGGCTATAGCCTTCGTGGTGGGCGTGGGGCGGATTCGTCCGCGGACTCGGAATAGCCCGAGACTTGGCGGGCGGCCTCCTTGTCCCAAAAATAGGCCACAGGCACTTGGCGCAAAATTAGTGCCCAAAGGTCGGGGTGCCAAGACCCCCAGCGGAAAAATGGCCATCGGGTGGGCTATAGCCTTGGTAGGGCGCGGGTGAGATTCGTCCGCCGGACTGGAATGGCCCGAGACTTTGTGGGGCGGCCTCCGTGTGTGCCAAAAATAGGCCCCAGGTATAGCCGCACCAAAAATTATTGCCCGAAGGTCGGGGTGGCAAAAACCCCCCAGCGGAAAAATGGCCAAAAATCGGGTGGGCTATAGCCTTGGTAGGGCGTGGCGAGATTCGTCCCCGGACTCGGAATGGCCCGAGACTTTGCGGGCGGTCTCTGTGTGCCAAAAATAGGCCCAGGCACAGCCGCGCCCAAAAATTAGCACCTGAAGGGCGGGATGCCAAAACCCCAAATGGCCAAAAGCAGGCGGGCTATAGTGGGGCGTGGGCGAGATCGTCCGCGGACTCGGAATGGCCGAGACTTTGCAGGCGGCCTCCTTGTGCCAAAAATAGGCCACCCAGGCACAGCCGCGCCGTAGTGCCCGAAGGTCGGGGTGCCAAAACCCCCCAGCGGAAAAATGGCCAAAAATCGGGTGGGCTATAGCCTTGGTGGGGGGCGTGGGCGAAGTTCGTCCGCCGGACTCGGAATGGCCCGAGACTTTGCGGGCGGCCTCCGTGTGCCAAAAATTGGCCATGGGCACAGCCGCGCCCAAAATTAGCGCCCGAAGGTCGGGGTGCCAAAACCCCTTAGCGGAAAAATGGCCAAAAATCGGGTGGGCTATAGCCTTGGTGGGGGGCGTGGGCGAAGTTCGTCCGCCGGACTCGGAATGGCCCGAGACTTTGCGGGCGGCCTCTGTGTGCCAAAAATAGGCCACGGGCACAGCCGCGCCCAAAAATTAGCACCTGAAGGTCGGGGTGCCAAAACCCCCCAAATGGCCAAAAAACAGGTGGGCTATAGCCTTGGTGGGGGGTGTGGGCGAAGTTCGTCCGCCGGACTCGGAATGGCCCGAGACTTTGCGGGCTACCTCTGTGTGCCAAAAATAGGGCACGGGAACAGCCTCGCCCAAAAATTAGAGCCCGAAGTTCGGGGTGCGAAAACCCCCCAAATGGCCAAAAAACGGGTGGGCTATAGCCTTGGTGGGGGGCGTGGGCGAAGTTCGTCCGCCGGACTCGGAATGGCCCGAGACTTTGTGGGCGGCCTCCGGGTGCCAAAAATAGGCCCACAGGCACAGCCGCGCAAAAATTAGCACCTGAAGGTCAGGATGCCAAAACCCCCAAATGGCCATGGGTGGGCTATAGCCTTCGTAGGGCGTGGCGAGTTCGTCCGCCGGACTCTGAATGGCCCGAGACTTTGCGGGCGGCCTCCTCGTGCCATAAATAGGCCCGCAGGCACAGCGCGCCCGAAATTAGTGCCCGAAGGTCGGGGTGCCAAAACCCCAGCGGAAAAATGGCCAAAAATCGGGTGGGCTATAGCCTTGGTAGGGCGTGGGCGAGATTCGTCCGCGGACTCGGAATGGCCCGAGACTTTGCGGGCGGCCTCCGTGTGCCAAAAATTGGCCATGGGCACAGCCGCGCCCAAAATTAGCGCCCGAAGGTCGGGGTGCAAAAATCCCTCAGCGGAAAAATGGCCAAAAATCGGGTGGGCTATAGCCTTGGTGGGGGGCGTGGGCGAAGTTCGTCCGCCGGACTCGGAATGGCCGAGACTGCGGGGCGGCCTCTGTGTGCCAAAAATAGGCCACGGGCACAGCGCGCCCAAATTAGCACCTGAAGGTCGGGGTGCCAAAACCCCAAATGGCAGCAGGTGCTATAGCCTTGGTGGGGGGTGTGGGCGAAGTTCGTCCGCCGGACTCGGAATGGCCCGAGACTTTGCGGGCGGTCTCTGTGTGCCAAAAATAGGCCACGGGCACAGCCGCGCCCAAAAATTAGAGCCCGAAGGTTGGGGTGCGAAAACCCCCCAAATGGCCAAAGAACGGGTGGGCTATAGCCTTGGTGGGGGGCGTGGGCGAAGTTAGTTCGCCGGACTCGGACTGGCCCGAGATATTGCGGGCGGCCTCCGTGTGCCAAAAATAGTCCTCGGGCACAGCCGCACCCAAAAATTAGCGCCCGAAGGTCGGGGTGCCAAAACCCCCCAGCGGAAAAATGGCCAAAAATCGGGTGGGCTATAGCCTTGGTGGCGTGGCGAGATTCGTCCCAGACTCGGAATGGCCCGAGACTGCGGCGGCCTCCGTGTACCAAAAATGAGCCCACAGGCACAGCCGCGCCCAAAATTAGCGCCGAAGTCGGGGTTCCAAAACCCCCAAATGGCCAAAAGCGGGTGGGCAATAGCCTTGGTGGGGCGTGGCGAGATTCGTCCCCCGGACTCGGAATAGCCGAGACTTGGCGGGCGGCCTCCGTGTGCCAAAAATAGGCCCCAGGCACAGCCGTGCCAAAAATTAACACCGAAGGTCGGGTGCCCAAACTCCCAAATGGCCAAAAGCGGGTGGGCTATAGCCTTGAGTGGGCGTGGCGAAGTTCGTCCGCGGACTCGGAATGGCCGAGACAATGCGAGGCGGCCTCCGTGTGCCAAAAATAGGCCACAGGCACAGCCGCGTCAAAAATTAGCACCCGAAGTTCGGGGTTACAAAACCCCAAATGGCCAAAAGCGGGTGGGCTATAGCCTTGGTGGGGGGCGTGGGCGAAGTTCGTCCCCCGGACTCGGAATAGCCCGAGACTTTGCGGGCGGCCTTCGTGTGCCAAAAATAGGCCACGGGCACAGCCGTGCCAAAAAATTAACACCCGAAGGTCGGGGTGCCAAAACTCCCCAAATGGCCAAAAATCGGGTGGGCTATAGCCTTGGTGGGGGGCGTGGGCGAAGTTCGTCCGCCGGACTCGGAATGGCCCGAGACTTTGCGGGCGGCCTCCGTGTGCCAAAAATTGGCCATGGGCACAGCCGCGCCCAAAATTAGCGCCCGAAGGTCGGGGTGCCAAAACCCCTCAGCGGAAAAATGGCCAAAAATCGGGTAGGCTATAGCCTTGGTGGGGGGCGTGGGCGAAGTTCGTCCGCCGGACTCGGAATGGCCCGAGACTTTGCGGGCAGCCTCTGTGTGCCAAAAATAGGCCACGGGCACAGCCGCGCCCAAAAATTAGCACCCGAAGGTCGGGGTGCAAAACCCCCAAATGGCCAAAAGCGGGTGGGCTATAGCCTTCGTAGGCGTGGGCGAGATTCGTCCGCGGACTCGGAATGGCCTGAGACTTTGCGGGCGGCCTCCTTGTGCCAAAAATAGGCCACCCAGGCACAGCGCGCCCAGTGGTGCCCGAAGGTCAGGTGCCAAAACCCCAGCGGAAAAATGGCCATCGGGTGGGCTATAGCCTTGGTGGGGGCGTGGCGAGTTAAATCCGCCCGGACTCGGAATGGCCCGAGACTTTGCGGGCGGCCTCCGTGTGCCAAAAATTGGCCATGGGCACAGCCGCGCCCAAAATTAGCGCCCGAAGGCCGGGGTGCCAAAACCCCTCAGCGGAAAAATGGCCAAAAATCGGGTGGGCTATAGCCTTGGTGGGGGCGTGGGCGAAGTTCGTCCGCCGGACTCGGAATGGCCCGAGACTTTGCGGGCGGCCTCTGTGTGCCAAAAATAGGCCACGGGCACAGCCGCGCCCAAAAATTAGCACCTGAAGGTCGGGGTGCCAAAACCCCCCAAATGGCCAAAAAACAGGTGGGCTATAGCCTTGGTGGGGGGTGTGGGCGAAGTTCATCCGCCGGACTCGGAATGGCCCGAGACTTTGCGGGTGGCCTCTGTGTGCCAAAAATAGGCCACGGACACAGCCGCGCCCAAAAATTAGAGCCCGAAGGTTGGGGTGCGAAAACCCCCCAAATGGCCAAAAAACGGGTGGGCTATAGCCTTGGTGGGGGGCGTGGGCGAAGTTCGTCCGCCGGACTCGGACTGGCCCGAGATATTGCGGGCGGCCTCCGTGTGCCAAAAATAGGCCTCGGGCACAGCCGCACCCAAAAATTAGCGCCCGAAGGTCGGGGTGCCAAAACCCCCCAGCGGAAAAATGGCCAAAAATCGGGTGGGCTATAGCCTTGGTGGGGGGCGTGGGCGAAGTTCGTCCCCCGGACTCGGAATGGCCCGAGACTTTGCGAGCGGCCTCCGTGTACCAAAAATAGGCCACGGGCACAGCCGCGCCCAAAAATTAGCGCCCGAAGGTCGGGGTGCCAAAACCCCCCAAATGGCCAAAAAACGGGTGGGCAATAGCCTTGGTGGGGGGCGTGGGCGAAGTTCGTCCCCCGGACTCGGAATAGCCCGAGACTTTGCGGGCGGCCTCCGTGTGCCAAAAATAGGCCACGGGCACAGCCGTGCCAAAAAATTAACACCCGAAGGTCGGGGTGCCAAAACTCCCCAAATGGCCAAAAAACGGGTGGGCTATAGCCTTGGTGGGGGGCGTGGGCGAAGTTCGTCCGCCGGACTCGGAATGGCCCGAGACATTGCGGGCGGCCTCCGTGTGCCAAAAATATGCCACGGGCACAGCCGCGTCCAAAAATTAGCACCCGAAGTTCGGGGTGCCAAAACCCCCCAAATGGCCAAAAAACGGGTGGGCTATAGCCTTGGTGGGGGGCGTGGGCGAAGTTCGTCCCCCGGACTCGGAATAGCCCGAGACTTTGCGGGCGGCCTCCGTGTGCCAAAAATAGGCCACGGGCACAGCCGTGCCAAAAAATTAACACCCGAAGGTCGGGGTGCCAAAACTCCCCAAATGGCCAAAAGCGGGTGGGCTATAGCCTTAGTGGGGCGTGGCGAGATTCGTCCCGGACTCGGAATAGCCGAGACTTTGCGGGCGGCCTCCGTGTGCCAAAAATAGGCCCACAGGCACAGCCGTGCCAAAAATTAACACCGAAGGTCGGGAGCCAAAACTCCCAAATGGCCAAAAGCAGGTGGGCTATAGCCTTGGTGGGGCGTGGCGAGATTCGTCCGCGGACTCGGAATGGCCGAGACATTGCAGGCGGCCTCCGTGTGCCAAAAATAGGCCACGGGCACAGCCGCGTCAAAAATTAGCACCGAAGTTCAGGTGCCAAAACCCCAAATGGCCAAAAGCGGGTGGGCTATAGCCTTGGTAGGGGGCATGGGCGAATTCGTCCGTCCTTTCGGAATGGCCCGAGACTTTGCGGGTGGCCTCCGTGTGCCAAAAATAGGCCACAGGCACAGCGCGCCCAAAAGTAGTGCCCGAAGGTCGGGTGCCAAAACTCCCAAATGGCCAAAAGCAGGCGGGCTATAGCCTAGGTGGGGCGTGGCGAGTTCGTCCGCCGGACTCGGAATGGCCCGAGACATTGCGGGCGGCCTCCGTGTGCCAAAAATAGACCACGGGCATAGCCGCGCTAAAATAGTAGCGCCCGAAGGTCGGGGTGCCAAAACCCCCCAGCGGAAAAATGGCCAAAAATCGGGTGGGCTATAGCCTTGGTAGCGCGAGTAATTTAAATCCGCGGACTCGGAATGGCCGAGACTTTAGGGGCTGACCTCCGTGTGCCAAAAATAGGCCGCAGGCATAGCAGCGCAAAAATTAGCACCGAAGGTCGGGGTGCCAAAACCCCAAGCGGAAAAATGGCCAAAAATCGGGTGGGCTATAGCCTTGGTGGGGCGCGGCTAAATCCGCCGGACTCGGAATAGCTCGAGACTTTGGGGGCGGCCTCCGTGTGCCAAAAATAGGCCACGGGCATAGCAGCAGCAAAAATTAGCACCCGAAGGTCGGGGTGCCAAAACCCCAGCGGAAAAATGGCCAAAAATCGGGTGGGCTATAGCCTTGGTGGGGCGTGGGCGAGATTCGTCCGCGGGCTCGGAATGGCCGAGACTTGGCGGGCGGCCTCCGTGTGCCAAAAATAGGCCACGGGCACAGCCGTGCCAAAAAATTAACACCCGAAGGTCGGGGAGCCAAAACTCCCCAAATGGCCAAAAAACGGGTGGGCTATAGCCTTGGTGGGGGGCGTGGGCGAAGTTCGTCCGCCGGACTCGGAATGGCCCGAGACATTGCGGGCGGCCTCCGTGTGCCAAAAATAGGCCACAGGCGCAGCCGCGTCAAAAATTAGCACCAGTTGGTGCCAAAACCCCCAAATGGCCAAAAGCGGGTGGGCTATAGCCTTGAGTGGGCGTGGCGAGTCGTCCCCCGGACTCGGAATAGCCCGAGACTTTGCGGGCGGCCTCGGTGTGCCAAAAATAGGCCACGGGCACAGCCGTGCCAAAAAATTAACACCCGAAGGTCGGGGTGCCAAAACTCCCCAAATGGCCAAAAAACGGGTGGGCTATAGCCTTGAGTGGGGCGTGGCGAGATTAAATCGTCCGGACTCGGAATAGCCCGAGACATTGCGGGCGGCCTCCGTGTGCCAAAAATAGGCCCACAGGCACAGCGCGTCAAATTAGCACCCGAAGTTAGGTGCCAAAACCCCAAATGGCCAAAAGCGGGTGGGCTATAGCCTTGGTGGGGGCATGGCGATTCGTCCGTCGCACTCGGAATGGCCCGAGACTTTGCGGGAGGCCTCCGAGTGCCTAAAATTACAGGCACAGCGCCCAAAAATTAGTGCCCGAAGGTCAGGGTGCCAAAACTCCCAAATGGCCAAAAGCGGGCGGGCTATAGCCTAGAGTGGGGCGTGGCGAGATTCGTCCCGCCGGACTCGGAATGGCCGAGACTGCGGGCGGCCTCCGTGTGCCAAAATAGACCACAGGCATAGCCGCGCTAAAAATTAGCGCCCGAAGGTCAAGTGCCAAAACCCCAAGCGGAAAAATGGCCAAAAATCGGGTGGGCTATAGCCTTGAGTGGGCGTGGGCGAGATTCGTCCGCCGGACTAGGAATTGCATGAGACTTTGCGGGCGGCCTCCGTAGGCCAAAAATAGGCCACGGGCGCAGCCGCGCCCAAAAATTAGCACCCGAAGGTCGGGGTGCCAAAACCCCCCAGCGGAAAAATGGCCAAAAATCGGGTGGGCTATAGCCTTGGTGGGGGGCGTGGGCGAGGTTCGTCCCGGACTCGGAATGGCCCGAGACTTTGCGGGCAGCCTCCGTGTGCCAAAAATAGGCCACGGGCACAGCCGCGCCCAAAAATAAGTGCCCGAAGGTCGGGGTGCCAAACCCCCCAAATGGCCAAAAAACGGGTGGGCTATAGCCTTGGTGGGGGCCGTGGGTGAAGTTCGTCCGCCGGACTCGGAATGGCACGAGACTTTACGGGCGGCCTCCGTGTGCCAAAAATAGGCCACAGGCACAGCCGCGCCCAAAAATAAGTGCCCGAAGGTCGGGGTGCCAAAACCCCCCAGCCGAAAAATGGCCAAAAATCGGGTGGGCTATAGCCTTGGTGGGGGGCGTGGGCGAAGTTCGTCCGCCGGACTAGGAATTGCACGAGACTTTGCGGGCGGCCTCCGTAGGCCAAAAATAGGCCACGGGCGCAGCCGCGCTCAAAAATTAGCACCCGAAGGTCGGGGTGCCAAAACCCCCCAGCGGAAAAATGGCCAAAAATCGGGTGGGCCATAGCCTTGGTGGGGGGCGTGGGCGAAGTCCGTCCGCCGGACTCGGAATGGCCCGAGACTTTACGGGTGGCCTCCGTGTGCCAAAAATAGGCCACAGGCACAGGCGCCTAAAAATTAGTGTCCGAAGGTCAGGGTGCCAAAACCCCCAAATGGCCAAAAGCAGGTGGGCTATAGCCTTGGTGGGCGTGGGGCGAGATTCGTCCGCGGACTCGGAATAGCCCGAGACTTTGCGGGCGGCCTCCGTGCGCAAAAATAGGCCCACAGGCATAGCGCGCCCAAAAATTAGCGCCCGAAGGTCAGGTGCCAAAACCCCAGCGGAAAATGGCTAAAAATCGGGTGGGCTATAGCCTTGGTGGGCGTGGGCGAGATTCGTCCGCGGACTCGGATTAGCCGAGACTTTGTAGGCGGCCTCCGTGTGCTAAAAATAGGCCCGCAGCCACAGCGCCCAAAAATTAGAGCCCGAAGGTCAGGGTGCCAAAACCCCCAAATGGCCAAAAGCGGGTGGGCTATAGCCTTGGTAGGGCGTGGCGAGATTAAATCCGCCCGGACTCGGAATAGCCGAGACTTTGTGGGGGCCTCCGTGTGCCAAGCAGCCCACGGGCACAGGCGCGCCAAAAATTAGCACCCGATGTTAGGTGCCAAAACCACAAATGGCCAAAAATGGGTGGGCTATATCCTTTGTAGGCGGGAGTGAGTTCGTCGCGGACTCGGAATGGCCCGAGACTGCGGGTGGCCTCCGTGTGCCAAAAATCGCCACCCAGGCACAGGCGCGCCCAAAATTAGCGCCCGATGTTGGGGTGCAAAACCCCAAATGGCCAAAAATGGGTGGCTATAGCCTTGGTGGGGCGTGGGCGAGTCCGCCGGACTCGGAATAGCCCGAGACTGCGGGTGGCCTCCGTGTGCAAAAATCGGCCACAGGCACAGCGCGCCAAAAATTAGCGCCCGATGTTCGGGGGTGCCAAAACCCCAAATGGCCAAAAATGGGTGGGCTATAGCCTTGGTGGGCGTGGCGAGTTCGTCCGCGGACTCGGAATAGCCGAGACTTTGCGGGCAGCATCCGTGTGCCAAAAATAGGCCACAGGCACAGCGCGCCCAAAAATTAGTGCCGAAGGTGGTGCCAAAACCCCAGCGGAAAAATGGCCAAAAATCGGGTGGGCTATAGCCTTGGTGGGCGTGGGCGAAGTTCGTCCAGCGGGACTCGGGTGCCGAGAATTTGCGGGCGGCATCCGTGTGCCAAAAATAGGCCAGGCACAGCGCGCCAAAATTAGTGCCGAAGGTCGGTGCCAAAACCCCAGCGGAAAAATGGCCAAAAATCGGGTGGGCTATAGCCTTGGTGGGGCGTGGGCGAGTTCGTCCGCGGACTCGGAATGGCCCGAGACTTTGCGGGCAGCATCAGTGTGCCAAAAATATGCCACAGGCACAGCCGCGCCCAAAAATTAGTGCCGAAGGTCGGGGTGCCAAAACCCCCCAGCGGAAAAATGGCCAAAAATCGGGTGGGCTATAGCCTTGGTAGGCGTGGGCGAGTTCGTCCGCGGACTCGGAATTGCCGAGAATTTGCGGGCGGCATCCGTGTGCCAAAAATAGGCCAGGCACACGCCCTTAAAAATTAGTGCCGAAGGTCGGGGTGCCAAAACCCCAACCGGAAAAATGGCCAAAAATCGGGTGGGCTATAGCCTTGTTGGGGCGTGGGCGAGTTCTTCGCCCGGACTCGGAATGGCCGAGACTGCGGGCAGCATCCGTGTGCCAAAAATAGGCCACAGCTTGGCCAAAATTGGTGCGAAGGTCGGGGTGCCAAAACCCCCCAGCGGAAAAATGGCCAAAAATCGGGTGGGCTATAGCCTTGGTGGGGGGCGTGGGCGAAGTGCGACCGCCGGACTCGGAAGTCCCCGAGAATTTGCGGGCGGCATCCGTGTGCCAAAAATAGGCCCGCAGGCAGCAGCCTTAAAAATTAGTGCCCGAAGGTCTGGGTGCCAAACCCCCCTGCGGAAAAATGGCCAAAAATCGGGTGGGCTATAGCCTAGTGGGGGGCGTGGGTGATGTTCGTCCGCCGGACTAGGAATGGCACAAGACTTTGCGGGTGGCCTACATGTGGAAAAAATAGGCCACGGGCACAGCTGCGACCAAAAATTAGCACCCGAAGGTCGTGGTGCCAAAACCCCCCAAATGGCCAAAAAACGGGTGGGCAATAGCCTTGGTGAGGCGTAGGCGAAGTCGTCCGCCCGGACTCGGAATAGCCCGAGACTTTAGGCGGCCTCCGTGGGCCAAAAAGAGGCCACGGACATAGCCGCGCACAAAAAGTATCCCCCGCAGGTCGGGGTGCCAAACCCCCCCAGCGGAAAAATGGCCAAAAATCGGGTGGGCTATATCCTTGGTGGGGGGCGCGGGCGAAGTTCGTCCGCCGGACTTGGAATGGCCCGAGACTTTGGGGGCGGCCTCCGTGTGCCAAAAATAGGCCACGGGCATAGCTGCACCCAAAAATTAGTTCCCGAAGGTCGGGGTGCCAAAACCCCAGCGGAAGCGGCCAAAATCGGGTGGGCTATAGTCTTGGTAGGGCGTGGCGAGATTCGTCCCCGGACTCGTAATGGCCGAGACTTTGGCGGCCTCCGTGTGCCAAAAATAGGCCACAGGCACAGCCACCTTAAAAATTAGCACCCGAAGGTTGGGGTGCAAAACCCCAAATGGCCAAGCGGGTGGGCAATAGCCTTGGTGGGGCGTGGCGAGATTCGTCCGCGGACTCGGAATAGCCCGAGACTTTGGGGCGGCCTCCGTGTGCCAAAAATAGGCCATGGACGTAGCGGCGCCCAAAAATTAGCGCCCGAAGGTCGGGGTGCCAAAACCCCCCTGCGGAAAAATGGCCAAAAATCGGGTGGGCTATAGCCTTGGTGGGGGGCGTGGGCGAATTTCGTCCGCCGGACTCGGAATGGCCCGAGACTTTGCGGGCGGCCTCCGTGTGCCAAAAATAGACCACGGGCATAGCCGCGTTCAAAAATTAGCGCCCGAATGTCGGGGTGCCAAAACCCCCCAGCGGAAAAATGGCCAAACATCGGGTGGGCTATAGGCTTGGTAGGGCGTGGGCGAGTTCGTCCGCGGACTCGGAATGGCCGAGACTTTGCGGGCGGCCTCCGTGTGACAAAAATAGGCCTCGAGCACAGCCGCACCCAAAATTGAGTGCCCGAAGGTCAGGGTGCCAAAACCCCAGCGGAAAAATGGCCAAAAATCGGGTGGGCTATAGCCTTGGTGGGGGGCGTGGGCGAAGTTCGTCCGCCGGACTCGGAATGGCCCGAGACTTTGCGGGTGGCCATCGTGTGCCAAAAATAGGCCACGGACATAGCCGCATCCAAAAATTACCGCCCGAAGGTCGGGGTGCCAAAACCCCCCAGCGGAAAAATGGCCAAAAATCGGGTGGGCTACAGCCTTGGTGGGGGGCGTGGGCGAAGTTCGTCCGCGGACTTAGAATAGCCGAGACTTTGGGGGTGGCCTCCTTGTGCAAAAAATAGGCCACGGTCATAGCCGCTCCCAAAAATTAGCGCCCGAAGGTCGGGGTGCCAAAAGCCCCCAGCGGAAATATGGCCAAAAATCGGGTGGGCTACAGCCTTGGGGGGGGTGGCGAAGTTCGTCCGCCGGACTCGGAATGTCCCGAGACGTTGCGGGCGGCCTCCGTGTGTCAAAAATAGGCCACAGGCACAGCCACAAAAAGTGGCGCCCGAAGGTGGGGTGCCAAAACCCCAAATGGCCAAGCAGGCGGGCTATAGCCTTGGTGGGCGTGGCGAGATCCGCCAGACTCGGAATGGCCCGAGACTTTGCGGGCGGCCTCTTTGTGCCAAAAATATGCCACGGGCACAGCCGTACCCAAAAATTAGCGCCCGAAGGTCGGGGTGCCAAAACCCCCCAGCGGAAAAATGGCCAAAAATCGGGTGGGCTATAGCCTTGGTGGGGGGCGTGGGCGAAGTTCGTCCGCCGGACTCGGAATGGGCCGAGACTTTGCGGGCGGCCTCCGTGTGCCAAAAATAGGCCACGGGCATAGCCGCGCCAAAAAATTAGCCCCCGAAGGTCGGGGTGCCAAAACCCCCCAGCGGAAAAATTGCCAAAAATCGGGAGGGCTATAGCCTTGGTGGGGGGCGTGAGCGAAGTTCGTCCGCCAGACTCGGAATGGCGCGAGACTTTGCGGGCGGCCTCCGTGTGCCAAAAATAGGCCACGGGCACAGCGCCAAAATTAGCCCCGAAGGTCAGGGTGCAAACCCCAAAGGCCAAAAATCAGGTGGGCTATAGCCTTGGTGGGGGGCGTGGGCGAAGTTTGTCCGCCTGACTCGGAATGGCCCGAGACTTTGCGGGCGGCCTCCGTGTGCCAAAAATAGCCCTTGAGCACAGCCGCAAAAAGTGGAGTGCCCGAAGGTCAGGTGCAAAACCCCCTGCGGAAAAATGGCCAAAATCGGGTAGGCTATAGCCTTGGTGGGGGCGTGGGCGAAGTTCGTCCGCAGGACTCGGAATGGCCCGAGACTTTGCGGGTGGCCTTCGTGTGCGAAAAATAGGACACGGGCATAGCCGCGCCCAAAAATTAGCGCCCGAAGGTCGGGGTGCCAAAACCCCCCTGCGGAAAAATGGCCAAAAATCGGGTGGGCTATAGCCTAGGTGGGGGGCGTGGGCGAAGTTCGTCCGCCGTACTCAGAATGGCCCGAGACTTTGCGGGTGGCCTCTGTGTGCCAAAAATATGCCACGGGCACAGCCGTGCCCAAAAATTAGCGCCCGAAGGTCGGGGTGCCAAAACCCCCCAGCGGAAAAATGGCCAAAAATCGGGTGGGCTATAGCCTTGGTGGGGGGCGTGGGCGAAGTTCGTCCGCCGGACTCGGAATGGCCCGAGACTTTGCAGGCGGCCTCCGTGTGCCAAAAATAGGCCACGGGCACAGCCGTGCCAAAAAATTAGCGCCCGAAGGTCGGGGTACCAAAGCCCCCCAAATGGCCAAAAAACGGGTGGGCTATAGCCTTGGTGGGGGGCATGGGCGAAGTTCATCCGTCGCACTCGGAATGGCCCGAGACTTTGCGGGTGGCCTCCGTGTGCCAAAATAGGCCCGCAGGCACAGCGCCCAAAAATTAGTGCCCGAAGGTCGGGGTGCCAAAACCCCCAAATGGCCAAAAGCGGGTGGGCTATAGCCTTGGTGGGCGTGGGCGAGATTCGTCCGCGGACTCATGTAGCCGAGACTTTGCAGGCGGCCTCCGTGTGCCAAAAATAAGCCACGGGCACAGCCGCACCCAAAATTAGCGCCCGAAGGCAGGTACCAAAACCCCAAATGGCCAAAAGCAGGTGGGCTATAGCCTTGGTAGGGCGTGGGCGAGATTCGTCCCCGGACTCGGAATGGCCGAGACTTTGCGGCGGCCTCCGTGTGCCAAAAATAGGCCACAGGCACAGCCGCGCCCAAAAATTAGCGCCCGAAGGTCGGGTGCCAAAACCCCAGCGGAAAAATGGCCAAAATCGGGTGGGCTATAGCCTTGGTGGGCGTGGGCGAGATTCGTCCGCGGTCTAGGATTGGCACGAGACTTTGCGGGCGGCCTCCGTGTACCAAAAATAGGCCACAGGCACAGCGCGCAAAAATTAGCGCCCGAAGGTGGTGCCACAACCCCCAAAAGGCCAAAAATCGGGTGGGCGATAGCCTTGGTAGGGCGTGGGGCGAGATTCGTCCGCCGGACTCGGAATGGCCCGAGACTTTGCGTGCGGCCTCCGTGTGCCAAAAATAGGCCACGGGCAAATCCGCGCCTAAAAATTAGCGCCCAAAGGTCGGGGTACCAAAACCCCCCAAATGGCCAAGCAGGTGGGCTATAGCCTTGGTGGCGGCGTGGGCGAGACAAATCCGCCCGGACTCGGAATAGCCGAGACTGCGGGGAGGCCTCCGTGTGCCAAAAATAGGCCCACGGACACAGCCGCGCCCAAATATTAGTGACCGAAGGTCGGGGTGCCACTACCCACCAGCGGAAAAATGGCCAAAAATCGGGTGGGCTATAGCCTTGGTGGGCGTGGCGAGATTCGTCCGCCGGACTGGAATGGCCGAGACTGCGGACAGCCTCTGAGTGCCAAAAATAGGAATGCAGGCACAGCGGGCGAAAAATTAGCGCCGAAGTTTGGGTGCCAAAACCCCCAAATGGCCAAAAGCGGGTGGGCTATAGCCTTGGTGGGGCGTGGGCCGAAGTTCGTCAGCCGGACTCGGAATGGCCCGAGACTTTGCGGGCGACCTCCGTGTGCAAAAAATAGGCCACGGACACAGCCGCGCCCAAAAATTAGCGCCCGATGGTCGGGGATCCAAAACCCCCCAAATGGCCAAAAATCAGGTGGGCTATAGCCTTGGTGGGGGGCGTGGGCGAAGTTCGTCCGCCGGACTCCGAATGGCCCGAGACTTTGCGGGCGGCCTCCTTGTGCCAAAATAGGACACGGGCACAGCCGTGCCCAAAAATTAGGGCCCGAAGGTCGGGGTGCCAAAACCTCCCAGCGGAAAAATGGCCAAAAATCGGGTGGGCTATAGCCTTGGTGGGGGCGTGGGCGAAGTTCGTCCGCCGGACTCGGAATGGCCCGAGACTTTGCGGGTGGCCTCCGTGTACAAAAAATGGGCCACGGACACAGCCGTGCCCAAAAATTAGTGCCCGAAGGTCGGGGTGCCAAAACACCCCAGCAGAAAAATGGCCAAAAATCGGGTGGGCTATAGCCTTGGTGGGGGGCGTGGGCGAAGTTCGTCCGCCGGACTCGGAATGGCCCGAGACTTTGCGGGCGACCTCCGTGTGCGAAAAATAGGCCACGGGCACAGCCACGCCAAAAAATTAGCGCCCGAAGGTCGGGGTGCCAAAACTCCCCAAATGGCCAAAAAACGGGTGGGCTATAGCCTTGGTGGGGGGCGTGGGCGAAGTTCGTCCGCCGGACTCGGAATGGCCTGAGACTTTGCGGGCGACCTCCGTGTACAAAAAATGGGCCACGGACACAGCCGTGCCCAAAAATTAGCGCCCGAAGGTCGGGGTGCCAAAACCCCCCCAATGGCCAAAAATCAGGTGGGCTATAGCCTTGGTGGGGGGCGTGGACGAAGTTCGTCCGCCGGACTCCGAATGGCCGAGACTTTGCAGGGGCCTCCTTGTGCCAAAAATAGGACACGGGCACAGCCGTGCCCAAAAATTAGCGCCAGGTCGGCGCCAAACCCCAGCGGAAAAATGGCCAAAAATCGGGTGGCCTATAGCCTTGGTTGGGCGTGGCGAGATTCGTCCGCGGACTCGGAATGGCCATAGACTTTGCGGCGGCCTCCGTGTGCCAAAAATAGGCCACAGGCATGCCGCGCAAAATTGGGGGCCCGAAGGTGGGTGCCAAAACCTCCCAAGCGGAAAAATGGCCAAAAATCGGGTGGGCTATAGCCTTGGTAGGGCGTGGGCGAGTTCGTCCGCCCGGACTCGGAATGGCCGAGACTGCGGGTGGCCTCCGTGTGCCAAAAATAGGCCCACGGGCACAGCCAAAAATTAGCGCCCGAAGGTCGAGGTGCCAAAACCCCAGCGGAAAAATGGCCAAAAATCGGGTGGGGTATAGCCTTGAGTGGGGCGTGGGCGAGAGTTCGTCCGCCGGACTCGGGAATAGCCCTAGACATTGCAGGCGGCCTCCGTGTGCCAAAAATAGGCCCACAGGCATAGCCGCGCCAAAATTAGCGCCCGAAGGTCAGGGTGCCAAAACCCCCCAGCGAAAAAATGGCCAAAAATCGGGTGGGCTACAGCCTTGGTGGGGGGCGTGGCGAGATTCGTCCGCGGACTTGGAATAGCCGAGACTTTGCGGGTAGCCTCCGTGTGCCAAAAATGAGGCCACAGGCACAGCGCCTTAAAAATTGGCGCCGAAGGTCGGGGTGCCAAAACCCCAGCGGAAAAATGGCCCAAATCGGGTGGGCTATAGCCTTGGTGGGCGTGGGCGAGTTCGTCCGCGGACTCGGAATGGCCGAGACTTTGCGGGTGGCCTCCGTGTGCCAAAAATAGGCCATGGGCACAGCCACGCAAAAATTAGTGCCCGAAGGTCGGGTGCCAAAACCCCAAATGGCCAAGCAGGTGGGCTATAGCCTTGGTTGGGGCGTGGGCGAGATTCGTCCGCCGGACTCGGAATGGCCCGAGACTTCACGGGTGACCTCCGTGTGCCAAAAATAGGCCACAGGCATAGCGCGCCAAAAATTGGCGCCGAAGGTCAGGTGCCAAAACCCCCAAATGCCCAAGCGGGTGGGCTATAGCCTTGGTGGGCGTGGGTGAGATTCGTCGCGGACTCGGAATGGCCGAGACTGCGGGTGGCCTCCGTGTGCCAAAAATAGGCCCAGGCACAGCCGCGCAAAAATTGCACCAGTTCGGGTGCAAAACCCCAAATGGCAAAAAAGCGGGTGGGCTATAGCCTTGGTGGGGCGTGGGTGAGAGTTCGTCCGCGGACTAGAATGTACGATACTTTGCGGGCGGGCTCCGTGTGCCAAAAATAGGCCACAGGCACAGCCACGCCCAAAATTAGCAACCGAAGGTCGGGGTTCCAAAACCCCCAAATGGCCAAAAGCGGGTGGGCTATAGCCTTGGTGGGGCGTGGGTGAAGTTCGTCCGCGGACTCGGAATGGCCGAGACTTTTCAGGCGGCCTCTGTGTGCGAAAAGTAGGCCACGGGCACAGCTGCGCCCAAAAATTAGCACCCAAAGTTCGGGGTGCCAAAACCCCCCAGTGGCCAAAAGACGGGTGGGCTATAGCCTTGGTGGGGGGCGTGGCGAGATTCGTCCCGGACTAATGGCCGAGACTTTGCAGGCGGCCTCCGTGTACAAAAAATAGGCCACCCAGGTACAGCCGCGCCCAATAATTAGCTCGAAGTCGGGGTGCCAAAACCCCAAATGGCAAAAAGCATGGGTGGGCTATAGCCTTGGTGGGGAGTGGGCGAAGTTCGTTCGCGGACTCGGAATAGCCGAGGCTTTGCAGGCGGCCTCCATGCGAAAAATAGGCCACAGGCACAGCGCCCAATAATTAGCGCCCGAAGGTCGGGGTGCAAAACCCCCAAGTGGCCAAAAGCGGGTGGGCTATAGCCTTGGTAGAGGCGCGGCGAGGTTCGTCCACGGACTCGGAATGGCCGAGACTTTGCAGGCGGCCTCCATGTACGAAAAATAGGCCCCAGGCACAGCCGCGCCCAAAAATTAACACCCGAAGGTCGGGGTGCAAAACCCCAAATGGCCAAGCGGGTGGGCTATAGCCTTGGTGGGGAGTGGCGAGATTCGTTCGCGGACTCGGAATGGCCCGAGACTTTGCGGGCGGCCTCCGTGTACAAAAAAATATTCCACAGGCACAGCCGTGCCCAAAAATTAGTGCCCGAAGGTCGGGTGCCAAAACTCCCAGCGGAAAAATGGCCAAATCGGGTGGCCTATGGCCTTGAGTGGGCGTGGCGAGTTCGTCCTCTGGACTCGGAATGGCCCGTGACTTTGCGGGCGGCCTTCGTGTGCCAAAAACAGGCCAAGGGCACAGCCGCGCCCAAAAATTAGCGCCCGAAGGTCGGGGTGCCAAAACCCCCCAGCGGAAAAATGGCCAAAAATCGGGTGGGCTATAGCCTTGGTGGGGGGCGTGGGTGAAGTTCGTCCGGCGGACTCGGAATGGCACGATACTTTGCGGGCGGGCTCCGTGTGCCAAAAATATGCCACGGGCACCGCCACGCCCAAACATTAGCAACCGAAGGTCGGGGTTCCAAAACCCCCCAAATAGCCAAAAAACGGGTGGTCTATAGCCTTGGTGGGGGGCGTGGGCGAAGTTCGTCCGCCGGACTGGGAATGGCCTGAGACTTTGCAGGTGACCTTCATATGCCAAAAAAATAGGCCACAGGCACAGCCGCACCCAAAAATTTGCGCACGAAGGTCGGGGAGCCAAAACCCCCCAAATGGCCAAAAAACGGGTGGGCTATAGCCTTGGTGGGGGGCGTGGGCGAAGTCCGTCCGCCGGACTCGGAATGGCCCGAGACTTTGCGGGCGGCCTCCGTGTGCAGAAAATAGGCCACGGGCACAGCCGCTCCCAAAAATTAGCGCCCGAAGGCCGGGGTGCCAAAACCCCCCAGCGGAAAAATGGCCAAAAATCGGGTGGGCTATAGCCTTGGTGGGGGGCGTGGGTGAAGTTCGTCCGCAGGACTCGGAATGCCACGATACTTTGCGGGCGGGCTCCGTGTGCCAAAAATAAGCCACGGGCACCGCCACGCCCAAACATTAGCAACCGAAGGTCGGGGTTCCAAAACCCCCCAAATAGCCAAAAAACGGGTGGGCTATAGCCTTGGTGGGGGGCGTGGGCGAAGTTCGTCCGCCGGACTGGGAATGGCCTGAGACTTTGCAGGTGGCCTCCATATGCCAAAAAAAATAGGCCACGGGCACAGCCGCACCCAAAAATTAGCGCACGAAGGTCGGGGAGCCAAAACCCCCCAAATGGCCAAAAAACGGGTGGGCTATAGCCTTGGTAGGCGTGGCGAAGTCCGTCCGCCGGACTCGGAATAGCCGAGACTGCGGGCGGCCTCCGTGTGCCAAAAATTAGGCCACAGGCACAGCCGCGCCCAAATTAGCGCCCGATGGTCGGGGTGCCAAAACCCCCCAGCGGAAAAATGGCCAAAAATCGGGTGGGCTATAGCCTTGGTGGGGGGCGTGGGTGAAGTTCGTCCGCCGGACTAGGAATGGCACGATACTTTGCGGGCGGGCTCCGTGTGCCAAAAATAGGCCACGGACACAGCCACGCCCAAAAATTAGCAACCGACGGTCGGGGTTAAAACCCCCAAATGGCCAAAAGCAGGTGGGCTATAGCCTTGGTGGGGCGTGGGTGAGAGTTCGTCCCGGACTCGGGAATAGCCCGAGACTTTTCAAGGCGGCCTCTGTGTGCGAAAAGTAGGCCACAGGCACAGCTGCGCCCAAAATTAGCACCCAAAGTTCGGGGTGCCAAAACCCCCAAGTGGCCAAAAGCAGGCGGGCTATAGCCTTGAGTGCGGGCGTGGCGAGATTCGTCCGCGGACTCGCAATGGAAGGCGAGACTTTGCGGGCGGACTCCGTGTACAAAAAAATAGGCCAGGTACAGCCGCGCCCAATAATTAGCGCCGAAGGTCAGGGTGCCAAAACCCCAAATGGCCAAAAGCGGGTGGGCGATAGCCTTGGTGGGAGTGGGCGAGATTCGTTCGCGGACTGGAATAGCCGAGACTTTGCAGGCGGCCTCCATGTACGAAAAATAGGCCACAGGCACAGCGCGCCCAATAGTGGCGCCCGAAGGTCGGGGTGCCAAAACCCCAAGTGGCCAAAAGCGGGTGGGCTATAGCCTTGAGTAGAAGCGCGGGCGAGATTCGTCCACGGACTCGGGAATGGCCGAGACTTTGCAGGCGGCCTCCATGTACGAAAAATAGGCCACGGGCACAGCGCGCCCAAAAATTAACACCGAAGGTCGGGGTGCCAAAACCCCCAAATGGCCAAAAGCGGGTGGGCTATAGCCTTGGTGGGGGTGTGGGCGAGATTCGTTTGCGGACTCGGAATGGCCCGAGACTTTGCGAGGCGGCCTCCGTGTACAAAAAAATATTCCACAGGCACAGCCGTGCCCAAAAGTGAGTGCCGAAGGTCGGGGTGCCAAAACTCCCCAGCGGAAAAATGGCCAAAAATCGGGTGGCCTATGGCCTTGGTGGGGGGCGTGGGCGAAGTTCGTCCTCTGGACTCGGAATGGCCCGTGACTTTGCGGGCGGTCTTCATGTGCCAAAAACAGGCCACGGGCACAGCTGCGCCCAAAAATTCGCACCCAAAGTTCGGGGTGCCAAAACCCCCAAGTGGCCAAAAAACGGGTGGGCTATAGCCTTGGTGCGGGGCGTGGGCGAAGTTCGTCCGCCGGACTCGCAATGGAACGAGACTTTGCGGGCGGCCTCCGTGTACAAAAATGAGGCCCAGGTACAGCCGCGCCCAATAATTAGCGCCCGAAGGTCGGGGTGCCAAAACCCCCCAAATGGCCAAAAAACGGGTGGGATATAGCCTTGGTGGGGGGCGTGGGCGAAGTTCGTCCGCCGGACTCGGAATGGCCCGAGCCTTTGCGGACGGCCTCCGTGTGCCAAAAATAGGCCACGGGCACAGCCGCGCAAAAATTAGCACCGAAGGTCGGGGTGCCAAAACCCCCAAATGGCCAAAAGCGGGTGGGCTATAGCCTTGGTGGGGGTGTGGCCGAAGTTCGCCGGACTCGGAATGGCCGAGACTTTGAGGCGGCCTCCGTGTGCCAAAAATAGGCCACAGGCACAGCCGCGCCCAAAAATTAGCACCGAAGTCAGGTGCCAAAACCCACCAGCGGAAAAATGGCGAAAAATCGGGTGGACTACGGCCTTGGTAGGCGTGGCGAGATTCGTCCGCCGGACTCGGAATGGCCCGAGACTTTGCGGGTGGCCATCGTATACCAAAAATTAGGCCACCCAGGCACAGCCGCCTCAAAATTAGCGCCCAAGGTCGGGAGCCAAAACCCCCAAATGGCCAAAAGCGGGTGGGATATAGCCTTGGTGGGGCGTGGCGAGATTCGTCCGCGGACTCGGAATAGCCGAGCCTTTGCGGGCCGGACTCCGTGTGCCAAAAATAGGCCCAGGCAGCGCCAAAAATTAGCACCCGAAGTTGGGTACAAAACCCCCAAATGGCCAAAAGCGGGTGGGCTATAGCCTTTGTGGGCGTGGGCGAAATATAACCGCGGACTCGGAATGGCGAGACTTGCGTGCGGCCTCCGTGTGACAAAAAAAAGCCAGGCGCAGCGCGCTTAAAAATTAGCGCCCGATGGTGGGGTGCCAAAACCCCCAGCGGAAAAATGGCCAAAATCGGGTGGACTATAGCCTTGAGTGGGCGTAGGCGAGTTCGTCCGCCGGACTGGGAATAGCCTGAGACTTTGCAGAGTGGCCTCCATATGCCAAAAAAATGAGCCCGGGCACAGCCGCACCCAAAAATTAGCGCCACGAAGGTCGGGAGCCAAAACCCCCAAATGGCCAAAAGCGGGTGGGCTATAGCCTTGGTGGGGCGTGGGCGAAGTCCGTCCGCGGACTCGGAATAGCCGAGACTTTGCGGGCGGCCTCCGTGTGCCAAAAATAGGCCACAGCGCTTGCCAAAAATTAGCACCGAAGTTCGGGTGCAAAACCCAAATGGCCAAAAGCGGGTGGGCTATAGCCTTTGTGGGGCGTGGGCGAAAGTATAACCGCCGGACTGGAATGGCCCTATACTTTGCGTGCAGCCTCCGTGTGACAAAAATAAAGCCAGGCGCAGCCCAAAAATTAAGCGCCGATGGTGGGTGCCAAAACCCCCCCGCGGAAAAATGGCCAAAAATCGGGTGGAATATAGCCTTGGTGGGGGGCGTGGGCGAAGTTCGTCCGCCGGACTGGGAATGGCCCGAGACTTTGCAGGTGGCCTCCATATGCCAAAAAAATAGGCCACGGGCACAGCCGCACCCAAAAATTAGCGCCACGAAGGTCGGAGGCCAAAACCCCCAAATGGCCAAAAGCGGGTGGGCTATAGCCTTGGTGGGGCGTGGGCGAGAATCCGTCCGCCGGACTCGGAATAGCCCAAGACTGCGGGGCGGCCTCCGTGTGCCAAAATTAGGCCACGGGCACAGCGCCCAAATTAGCGCCCGAAGGCGGGGTGCCAAAACCCCAGCGGAAAAATGGCCAAAATCGGGTGGGCTATAGCCTTGGTGGGCGTGGGTGAAGTTCGTCCGCGGACTAGGAATGGCACGATACTGCGGGGCGGAGCTCCGTGTGCCAAAAATAGGCCACGGACACAGCCACGCAAAAATTAGCAACCGAAGGTCGGGGTTCCAAAACCCCCAAATGGCCAAAAGCGGGTGGGCTATAGCCTTGGTAGGCGTGGGTGAAGTTCGTCCGCCGGACTCGGAATGGCCCGAGACTTTTCAGGCGGCCTCTGTGTGCGAAAAGTAGGCCACGGGCACAGCTGCGCCCAAAATTAGCACCCAAAGTTCGGGGTGCCAAAACCCCAAGTGGCCAGGTGGGCTATAGCCTTGAGTAGGGCGTGGCGAGATTCGTCCGCGGACTCGCAATAGCCGAGACTTTGCGGGCGGCCTCCGTGTACAAAAAATAGGCCGCAGGTACAGCGCGCCCAATAATTAGCACCGAAGGTGGGTGCCAAAACCCCAAATGGCAAAAGCGGGTGGGCTATAGCCTTGGTGGGGGAGTGGGCGAGGTCGTTCGCGGACTCAGAATGGCCCGAGACTTTGAGGCGGCCTCCGTGTGCCAAAAATAGGCCCCAGGCACAGCGCGCCAAAATTAGCACCCGAAGGTCAGGGTGCCAAAACCCACCAGCGGAAAAATGGCGAAAAATCGGGTGGACTACGGCCTTGGTGGGCGTGGCGAGATTCGTCCGCGGACTCGGAATAGCCCGAGACTGCGGGCGGCCTCCGTGTACCAAAAATAGGCCACAGGCACAGCGCGCCCAAAAATTAGCACCCAGTTGGTACAAAAACCCCAAATGGCCAAAAGCGGGTGGGCTATAGCCTTTGTAGGCGTGGCGAAGTTTAACCCGGACTCGGAATGGCCGAGACTTTGCGGGCGGCCTCCGTGTGACAAAAAATAGGCCATGGCGCAGCAGCGCTTAAAAATTAGCGCCCGATGGTCGGTGCCAAAACCCCAAGCGGAAAAATGGCCAAAAATCGGGTGGACTATAGCCTTGGTAGGGCGTAGGCGAAGTTCGTCGCGGACTCGGAATAGCCCGAGACTTTGCGGGCGGCCTCCGTGTACCAAAAATAGGCCGCAGGCACAGCAGCGCCCAAAAATTAGCACCCAGTTGGGTACCAAAACCCCCAAATGGCCAAAAGCGGGTGGGCTATAGCCTTTGTAGGGCGTGGCGGATTTGCCGGACTCGGAATGGCCCGAGACTGCAAGGCGGCCTCCGTGTGACAAAAAATAGGCCACAGGCGCAGCGCAAAGTGGCGCCCGATGGTGGGTGCCAAAACCCCAGCGGAAAAATGGCCAAAATCGGGTGGACTATAGCCTTGGTAGGCGTGGCGAGATTCGTCCGCGGACTGGGAATGGCCTGAGACTTTGCAGGTGGCCTCCCAAAAAAATAGGCCACAGCCGCACCCAAAAATTAGCGCCGAAGGTCGAGGCCAAAACCCCCAAATGGCCAAAAGCGGGTGGGCTATAGCCTTGGTGGGCGTGGCGAAGTCCGTCCGCAGGACTCGGAATAGCCCGAGACTTTGCGGGCGGCCTCCGTGTGCCAAAAGTGGAGCCCAGGCACAGCCGCGCCAAATTAGCGCCAGCCGGGTGCAAAACCCCAGCGGAAAAATGGCCAAAAATCGGGTGGGCTATAGCCTTGGTGGGGCGTAGGTGAAGTTCGTCCGCCGGACTAGGAATGCACGATACTGCGGGCGGGCTCCGTGTGCCAAAAATAGGCCACGGGCACAGCCCAAAAATTAGCAACTTGAAGGTCAGGGTTCAAAACCCCCAAATGGCCAAGCAGGTGGGCTATAGCCTTGGTAGGCGTGGCGAGTTCGTCCACGGACTCGGAATAGCCCGAGACTTTGCAGGCGGCCTCCATGTACGAAAAATACGGGCACAGGCGCGCCCAAAAATTAGCACCAGATGGTGGGGTGCCAAAACCCTTAAATGTCAAAAGCGGGTGGGCTATAGCCTTTGAGGCGTGGGCGAGTTCGTCCGCCGGACTCAGAATGCCCGAGACTGCGGGCGGCCTCTGTGAGCCAAAAATGAGCCCAGGTACAGCGCGCCCAAAGTGCACCAGAAGTTAGGTACAAAACCCCCAAATGGCCAAAAGCGGGTGGGCTATAGCCTTAGTGGGGCGTGGGCGAGATTCGTCCGCCGGACTCGGAATAGCCCGAGACTTACAGGGCGGCCTCCGTGTGTACCAAAAATAGGCCACAGGCACAGCCGCACCCAAAAGTGAGTGCCCTTGAAGCTCGGGGTGCCAAAACCCCCAAATGGCCAAAAGCGGGTGGGCTATAGCTTTGGAGGCGTGGGCGAGATCCGCCCGGACTCGGAATGGCCGAGACTTTGTGGGCAGCCTCCGTGTGCCAAAAATAAGCCCACAGGCATAGCGCGCCGAAAAATTAGCGCCGGAGTGGGTGCCAAAAGCCCCCAGCGGAAAAATGGCAAAAAATCGGGTGGGCTATAGCCTTGGCGGGGGGCGTGGGCGACGTTCGTCCGCCTGACTCGGAATGGCCCGAGCCTTTGCGGGTGGCCTCCGCGTGCCAAAAATAGGCCACCCAGGCACAGCGCGCCCAAAGTCGCCGAAGTTCGGGGTGCAAAACCCACAAATGGCCAAAAAGCAGGGCTCTAGCGCTGCGCCCAAAAATTCGGGCCCGAAGGTCGGGGTGCCAAAACCCCCCAGCGGAAAAATGGCCAAAAATCGGGTGGGCAATAGCCTTGGTGGGGGGCGTGGGTGAAGTTCGTCCGCCGGACTCGGAATGGCACGAGACTTTGCGGCGGCCTCCGTGTGCAAAAATAGGCCACGGGCGCAGCCGCGCCAGCAGTAGTGCCAAAACCCCAGCGGAAAAATGGCCATCGGGTGGGCTATAGGCTTGGTGGGGCGTGTGCGAGTTAAATCCGCCCGGACTGGAATGGCCCGAGACTTAGAGGGCAGCCTCCGTGTGCAAAAATAGGCCACGGACACAGCGCCAAAAATTAGCGCCCGAAGGTCGGGTGCCAAAACCCCAAATGGCCAAAAGCGGGTGGCTATAGCTTTGGCGGGGGTGGCGAGATTCGTCCGCCCGGACTCGGAATAGCCGAGGCTTTGCGGGCAGCCTCCGTGTGCCAAAATAGGCCCAGGCATAGCGCGCAAAAATAGCGCCCGGAGGTCGGTGCGAAAAGCCCCCTGCGGAAAAATGGCCAAAAATCGGGTGCGCTATAGCCTTGGTGGGGCGTGGGTGAGTTCGTCCGCCGGACTAGGAATGGCACGAGACTGCAGGCGGCCTCCGTGTTCCAAATAGGCCACGAGACACAGCGCGCCCAAAAATTAGCGCCGAAGGTGGGTGCCAAAACCCCAAATGGCCAAAAAGCGGGTGGGCTATAACCTTGGTGGGGCGTGAGAGTTCGTCCCGGACTCGGAATGGCCAGAGACTTTGCGTGCGGCCTCCGTGTGCCAAAAATAGGCCCAGGCTCAGCCGCGCCAAAAATTAGCGCCGAAGGTCGGGTGCCAAAACCCCCAAATGGCCAAAAATCAAGTGGGCTATAGCCTTGGTGGGGGCCGTAGGCGAGATTAAATCCGCGGACTCGGAATGGCCCGAGACTGCGGGGCGGCCTCCGTGTGCCAAAAATAGGCCGCAGGCACAGCCGCGCCAAAAGTGGCGCCCGAAGGTCGGGGTGCCAAAACCCCAAATAGCCAAAAGCGGGTGGCTATAGCCTTGGTAGGGCGTGGGCGAAGTTCGTCCACCGGACTCGGAATGGCCCGAGACTTTTAGGGCGGCCTCCGTGTGCCAAAAATAGGCCACGGACACAGCCGCGCCGTAAAATTAGCACCCGAAGGTCGGGGTGCCAAAACCCCCCTGCGGAAAAATGGCCAAAAATCGGGTGCGCTATAGCCTTGGTAGGGCGTGGGGCGAGATTCGTCGCGGACTAGGATTGGCCGAGACTGCGTGAGGCCTCCATGTGCCAAAAATAGGACAAAGGGCACAGCCGCGCCCAAAAATTAGCACCCGAAGGTCGGGGTGCCAAAAACCCCCTGCGGAAAAATGGCCAAAAATCGGGTGCGCTATAGCCTTGGTGGGGGGCGTGGGCGAAGTTCGTCCGCGGACTAAGGCACGAGACTTTGCGGGCAAGCCTCCGTGCGCCAAAAATAGGCCACAGGCACAGCAGCGCCAAAAATTAGCGCCGAAGGTCGGGGTGCCAAAACCCCCAAATGGCCAAAAATCAGGTGGGCTATAGCCTTGAGTAGGCGTGGGCGAGATTCGTCCGCGGACTCGGAATGGCCCGAGACTTTGCGTGCAGCCTCCGTGTGCCAAAAATAGGCCACAGGCATAGCCGCGCCCAAAAAGTAGCGCCCGGAGTGAGTGCCAAAAGCCCCAAGCGGAAAAATGGCCAAATCGGGTGGGCTATGGCGGGGCGTGGGTGACGTTCGTCCGCCTGACTCGGAATGGCCCGAGACTTTGCGGGTGGCCTCCGCGTGCCAAAATTAGGCCACGGGCACAGCCGCGCCGAAAAATTAGCGCCCGAAGTTCGGGGTGCCAAAACCCCACAAATGGCCAAAAATCGGGTGGGCTATAGCGCCGCGCCCAAAAATTAGGGCGCGCAGGTCGGGGTGCCAAAACCCCCCAGCGGAAAAATGGCCAAAAATCGGGTGGGCTATATTCTTGGTGGGCGTAGGCGAGATTCGTCGCCGGACTCGGAATGCACGAGACTTTGCGGGGCGGCCTCCGTGTGCCAAAAATAAGCCCAGGCACAGCGCGCAGTCAGTGCCAAAACCCCAGCAGAAAAATGGCCAAAAATCGGGTGGGCTATAGCCTTGGTGGGGGGCGTGTGCGAAGTTCGTCCGCCGGACTCGGAAGGGGCCGAGACTTAGAGGTCGGCCTCCGTGTGCCAAAAATAGGCCACGGACACATCTGCACCAAAAATTAGCGCCCGAAGGTCGGTGCCAAAACCCCCAAGTGGCCAAGCGGGTGGGCTATAGCTTTGGCGGGGGTGGGGCGAGATTCGTCCCGGACTCGGAATGGCGAGACTTTGCGGGCAGCCTCCGTGTGCAAAAATAGGCCCAGGCATAGCAGCGCCTTAAAACTTAGCGCCCGGAGGTGGGTGCCAAAACCCCCTGCGGAAAAATGGCCAAAATCCCGGGTGCGCTATAGCCTTGGTAGGCGTGGGCGAGTTTGTCCGCGGACTAGGAATGTACGAGACTTTGCTGGCGGCCTCCGTGTGCCAAAAATAGGCCACGGACACAGCGCCTTAAAAATTAGCGCCGAAGGTCGGGGTGCCAAAACCCCAAATGGCCAAAAATCGGGTGGGCTATAGCCTTGGTGGGCGTAGGCGAGATCCGCGGACTCGGTATGGCCCGAGACTGCGTGCGGCCTCCGTGTAAAAAATAGGCCCAGGCATATCCAGCGCTAAAATTGGCGCCCGATGGTCGGGGTGCCAAAACCCCCAAATGGCAAAAGCGGGTGCTATAACCTTGGTAGAGGCATGGCGAGATTCGTCCGGACTCGGAATGGCCCGAGACTTTGCGTGCGGCCTCCGTGTGCAAAAATAGGCCAGGCTCAGCCGCGCCAAAAATTAGCGCCGAAGGCGGGGTGCCAAAACCCCCAAATGGCCAAAAATCATGGGCTATAGCCTTGGTGGGGCGTGAGGCGAAGTTCGTCCGCGGACTCGGAATGGCGAGACTTTGGGCGGCCTCCGTGTGCCAAAAATAGGCCACAGGCACAGCGCCAAAAAATTAGCGCCCGAAGGTCGAGGTGCAAAACCCCAAATGGCCATGGGTGGGCTATAGCCTTGGTAGGCGTGGCGAGATTCGTCCGTACTCAGAATAGCCGAGACTTTTCAGGCGGCCTCCGTGTGCAAAAATATACCACGGACACAGCCTGCCGTAAAATTAGCACCCAGGTCGGGGTGCCAAAACCCCCTTTGGAAAAATGGCCAAAAATGGTGCGCTGCCTTGGTAGAGGCATGGCGAGTTCGTCCGGTCTAGGATTAGCACGAGACTTTGAGGCGGCCTCCGTGTAAAAATAGGCCACGGACACATAAAAATTAGCGCCTTAAAAAGGTCGGTGCCAAAACCCCAAATGGCCAAAAATCAGGAGTGGGCTATAGCCTTGGTGGGCGTAGGCGAGTTCGTCCCCCGGACTGAATAGCCCGAGACTGCGGGCGACCTCCGTGTGCGAAAAATAGGCCACAGGCACAGCCAAATTAGCGCCCGAAGGTCGGGGTGCAAAAACCCCCAAATGGCCAAAAGCGGGTAGGCTATAGCCTTGGTGGGGCGTGGCGAGATTCGTCCGCGGACTCGGAATGGCCTGAGACTTTGCAGGCGGCCTCCATGTACGAAAAATAGGCCACAGGCACAGCAGCGCCCAAAAATTAGCGCCAGGTCAGGTGCCAAAACCCCAAATGGCCAAAATCGGGTGGGCTATAGCCTTGGTGGGCGTGGGCGAGATTCGTCCGCCGGACTCGATATGGCCCAAGACTTTGCGGGGGGCCTCCTTGTGCCAAAATAGGACAGGCACAGCCGTGCCCAAAAATTAGCGCCCGAAGGTCGAGGTGCCAAAACCCTCCAGCGGAAAAATGGCCAAAAATCGGGTGGCCTATAGCCTTGGTTGGAGGCTGGGGCGACGTACGTCCGCCGGACGCGGAATGGCCCTAGACTTTGCAGGCGGCCTCCGTGTGCAAAAATAGGCCACAGGCATGCCCTTAAAATTGGGAGCCCGAAGGTCGGTGCCAAAACCTCCCAGCGGAAAAATGGCCATCGGGTGGGCTATAGCTTCTTGCTGGCGTGGCGAGATTCGTCCGCCGGACTCGGAATGGCCCGAGATTTTGCGGGCGGAATCCGTGGGCAAAAAATAGGGGACGGGCAAAGTCACGCCAAAAAATTAGCGCCCGAAGGTCGGGGTGCCAAAACCCCCCAGCGGAAAAATGGCCAAAAATCGGGTGGGCTATAGCGTTGGTAGGCGTGGGCGAGTTCGTCACGCGGACTCGGAATAGCCCTAGACATTGCGGGCGGCCTCCGTGTGCCAAAAATAGGCCCAGGCATACAGCAAAATTAGCGCCGAAGGTCAGGGTGCCAAAACCCCAGCGAAAAAATGGCCAAAAATCGGGTGGGCTATAGCCTTGAGTAGGCGTGGCGAGAATCCGCTGGACTCGGAATAGCCGAGACTTTGCGGGTGGCCTTCGTGTGCGAAAAAAATAGGACACAGGCATAGCAGCGCCCAAAGTGGCGCCCGAAGTCAGGTGCAAAACCCCCTGCGGAAAAATGGCCAAAAATCGGGTGGGCTATAGCCTAGGTGGGGGGCGTGGGCGAAGTTCGTCCGCCGTACTCAGAATGGCCCGAGACTTTGCGGGTGGCCTCTGTGTGCCAAAAATATGCCACGGGCACAGCCGTGCCCAAAAATTAGCGCCCGAAGGTCGGGGTGCAAAAACCCCCCAGCGGAAAAATGGCCAAAAATCGGGTGGGCTATAGCCTTGGTGGGGGGCGTGGGCGAATTTCGTCCGCCGGACTCGGAATGGCCCGAGACTTTGCGGGCGACCTCCGTGTGCTAAAAATAGGCCACGGGCATAGCCGCGCCCAAAAATTAGCGCCCGAAGGTCGGGGTGCCAAAACCCCCCAAATGGCCAAAAAACGGGTGGGCTATAGCCTTGGTGGGCGTGGGTGAGATTCGTCCGCCGGACTCGGAATGGCCGAGACTGCGGGTGGCCTCCGTGTGCCAAAAATAGGCCCACAGGCGCAGCTTAAAAATTTGCACCGAAGTTAGGTGCCAAAACCCCAAATGGCAAAAAAAGCAGGTGGGCTATAGCCTTGGTAGGCGTGGGTGAGACGTCCGCGGACTCGGAATAGCCCGATACTTTGCGGGCGGCCTCCGTGTGCAGAAAATAGGCCAGGCACAGCCGCTCCCAAAAATTAGCGCCGAAGGCGGGGTGCCAAAACCCCAAGCGGAAAAATGGCCAAAAATCGGGTGGGCTATAGCCTTGAGTGGGGCGTGGGTGAAGTTCGTCCCGGACTAGGAATGGCACGATACTTTGCGGGCGGAGCTCCGTGTGCCAAAAATAGGCCACGCAGGCACAGCCACGCCAAAAATTAGCAACCGAAGGTCGGGGTTCAAAACCCCCAAATGGCCAAAAGCGGGTGGGCTATAGCCTTGGTGGGCGTGGGTGAGATCGTCCGCCGGACTCGGAATAGCCAGAGACTTTCAGGCGGCCTCTGTGTGCGAAAAGTAGGCCACACAGCTGCGCCCAAAATTAGCACCCAAAGTTGGTGCCAAAACTAAGTAGCCAAAAGCAGGTGGGCTATAGCCTTGGTGGGGCGTGGCGAGATTCGTCCGCCGGACTGTGGCCGAGACTTTGCGGGCGGCCTCCGTGCACAAAAAATAGGCCCATGCGGTACAGCCGCGCCCAATAATTAGCGCCCAGGTGGGGTGCCAAAACCCCCAAATGGCCAAAAGCGGGTGGGCTATAGCCTTGGTGGGGAGAGTGGGCGAGGGATCGTTCGCGGACTCGGAATAGCCCCAGACTTTGCAGTCGGCCTCCATGTACGAAAAATAGGCCACAGGCACAGCCGCGCCCAATAATTAGCGCCCGAGGTCGGGGTGCCAAAACCCCCAAGTGGCCAAAAGCGGGTGGGCTATAGCCTTGGTAGGCGCGGGCGAGATTCGTCCACGGACTCGGAATGGCCGAGACTTTGCAGGCGGCCTCCATGTACGAAAAATAGGCCACGGGCACAACCGTGCCCAAAAATTAAAACCCGAAGGTCGGGGTGCCAAAACCCCCCAAATGGCCAAACAACGGGTGGCCTATAGCCTAGGTGGGGGGAGTGGCGAGATTCGTTCGCGGACTCAGGAATGGCCCGAGACTTTGCGGGCGGCCTCCGTGTACAAAAAATATTCCACGGGCACAGCCGTGCCCAAAAATTAGTGCCCGAAGGTCGGGGTGCCAAAACTCCCCAGCGGAAAAATGGCCAAAAATCGGGTGGCCTATGGCCTTGGTGGGGGGCGTGGGCGAAGTTCGTCCTCTGGACTCGGAATGGCCCGTGACTTTGCGGGCGGCCTTCGTGTGCCAAAAACAGGCCAAGGGCACAGCCGCGCCCAAAAATTAGCGCCCGAAGGTCGGGGTGCCAAAACCCGCCAGCGGAAAAATGGCCAAAAATCGGGTGGGCTATAGCCTTGGTGGGGGGCGTGGGTGAAGTTCGTCCGGCGGACTCGGAATGGCACGATACTTTGCGGCGGAGCTCCGTGTGCAAAAATAGGCCACGGGCACCGCCATGCCTTAAACATTAGCAACTTGAGTCGGGGTTCAAAACCCCAAATCGCCAAACAACGGGTGGTCTATAGCCTTGGTGGGGGGCGTGGGCGAAGTTCGTCCGCCGGACTGGGAATGGCCTGAGACTTTGCAGGTGGCCTTCATATGCCAAAAAAATAGGCCACAGCACCCTTTTAAAAATTAAGCGCCTGAAGGTGGAGGCCAAAACCCCCAAATGGCCAAAAAGCAGGTGGGCTATAGCCTTGGTAGGGCGTGGCGAGTCCGTCCGCCGGACTCGGAATGGCCCGAGACTTTGCGGGCGGCCTCCGTGTGCAGAAAATGAGCCACGGGCACAGCGCTCCCAAAATTAGCGCCCGAAGGCGGGGTGCCAAAACCCCAAGCGGAAAAATGGCCAAAAGCGGGTGGGCTATAGCCTTGGTGGGGCGTGGGTGAGTTCGTCCGCCGGACTCGGAATGGCCGAGACTTTTCAGGCGGCCTCTGTGTGCGAAGTAGGCCACAGGCACAGCTGCGCCCAAAAATTAGCACCAAAGTTGGGGTGCCAAAACCCCAAGTGGCCAAAAGCGGGTGGGCTATAGCCTTGGTGCGGGCGTGGGCGAGTTCGTCCGCGGACTCGCAATGGAGCAGACTTTGCGGGCGCCTCCGTGTACAAAAAAATAGGCCCACAGGTACAGCCGCGCCCAATAGTAGCGCCCGAAGGTCGGGGTGCCAAAACCCCCAAATGGCAAAAGCGGGTGGGCTATAGCCTTGGTGGGGAGTGGGCGAAGTTCGTTCGCGGACTGAATAGCCGAGACTTTGCAGGCGGCCTCCATGTCGAAAAAATAGGCCAGGCACAGCGCCCAAAAATTATCACCCGAAGGTCGGGGTGCAAAACCCCCAAATGGCCAAAAGCCTTGGGTGGGCTATAGCCTTGGTGGGGAGTGGCGAGATTCGTTCGCGGACTCGGAATAGCCCGAGACTTTGCGGGCGGCCTCCGTGTACAAAAAAATATTCCACAGGCACAGCCGTGCCCAAAAGTGAGTGCCCGAAGGTCAGGGTGCCAAAACTCCCAAGCGGAAAAATGGCCAAAAATCGGGTGGCCTATGGCCTTGGTGAAGGCGCGGGCGGATTCGTCCTCTGGACTCGGAATGGCCCATGACTTTGCGAGGCGGCCTTCATGTGCCAAAAACAGGCCAAGGCCCCAGCCGCCCAAAAGTAGCGCCGAAGGTCGGGGTGCCAAAACCCCAAATGGCCAAAAGCGGGTGGGCTATAGCCTTGGTGGAGGAGTGGCGAAGATTCGTTCGCGGACTCGGAATAGCCCGAGACTTTGAGAGGCGGCCTCCGTGTGCCAAAAATAGGCCACCCAGGCACAGCCGCCCAAAAATTAGCACCGAAGGTGGTGCCAAAACCCACCAGCGGAAAAATGGCGAAAAATCGGGTGGACTACAGCCTTGGTGGGGCGTGGCGAGATTCGTCCGCCCGGACTCGGAATGGCCGAGCCTTTGCGGGCCCGGCCTCCGTGTGCCAAAAATAGGCCACAGGCTGCGCCTTAAAATTAGCACCCAGTTAGGTGCAAAACCCCCAAATGGCCAAAAGCGGGTGGGCTATAGCCTTTGTAGGGCGTGGCGAAGTTTGCCGCGGACTCGGAATGGCCGAGACTTTCGGCGGCCTCCGTGTGACAAAAATAGGCCCAGGCGCAGCGCATAAAAAAGCGCCCGATGGTGGGTGCCAAAACCCCAGCGGAAAAATGGCCAAAAATCGGGTGGACTATAGCCTTGGTGGGCGTGGGCGAGATTCGTCCGCCCGGACTGGGAATGGCCTGAGACTTTGCAGGTGGCCTCCATATGCCAAAAAAATAGGCCACAGGTACAGCCGCACCCAAAAATTAGCGCACGAGGTCGAGGCCAAAACCCCAAATGGCCAAAAGCGGGTGGGCTATAGCCTTGGTGGGGCGTGAGGCGAAGTCCGTCCGCCGGTCTCGGAATGGCCGAGACTTTTCGGGCGGACCTCCGTGTGCCAAAAGTGGAGCCACAGGCACAGCGCGCCATTAGCGCCGAGGCGGGGTGCAAAACCCCAGCGGAAAAATGGCCAAAAATCGGGTGGGCTATAGCCTTGGTGGGGCGTGGGTGAGATTCGTCCGCGGACTAGGAATGGCACGATACTGCGGGGCGGAGCTCCGTGTGCCAAAAATAGGCCACAGGCACATGCCAAAAATTAGCAACCGAAGGTCGGGGTTCAAAACCCCCAAATGGCCAAAAGCGGGTGGGCTATAGCCTTGGTGGGCGTGGGTGAGATTCGTCCGCCGGACTCGGAATGGCCCAAGACTTTCAGGCGGCCTCTGTGTGCGAAAAGTAGGCCACAGGCACAGCTGCGCCCAAAAATTAGCACCCAAAGTTCGGGGTGCCAAAACCCCCAAGTGGCCAGGTGGGCTATAGCCTTGGTGGGGCGTGGCGAGATTCGTCCGCGGACATAATGGCCGAGACTTTGCGGGCGGCCTCCGTGTACAAAAAATAGGCCACAGGTACAGCCGCGCCCAATAATTAGCGCCGAAGGTCGGGGTGCAAAACCCCCAAATGGCCGGGTGGGCTATAGCCTTGGTGAGGAGTGGGCGAGTTCGTTCGCCGGACTGGGAATAGCCCGAGACTTTGAGGCGGACTCCGTGTGCCAAAAATAGGCCACAGGCACAGCTGCCCAAAAATTAGCACCCGAAGGTCGGGGTGCCAAAACCCTGTGGAAAAATGGCGAAAAATCGGGTGGACTACAGCCTTGGTGGGCGTGGGCGAGATTCGTCCATGGACTCGGAATGGCCCGAGACTGCGGGTGGCCATCGTATGCAAAAAAATAGGCAACAGGCACAGCCGCGTCAAAATTAACCAGTTAGGTAAAACCCAAATGGCAAAAGCAGGTGGGCTATAGCCTTTGTAGAGGCGTGGCGAGATTTAACCGCGGACTCGGAATGGCCCGAGACTTTGCGGGCGGCCTCCGTGTGACAAAAATAGGCCCACGGCGCAGCCTTAAAAGTGGCGCCCGATGGTGGGGTGCCAAACCCCAGCGGAAAAATGGCCAAAATCGGGTGGACTATAGCCTTGGTAAGGGCGTGGTGAGTTCGTCCCGGACTGGGAATAGCCTGAGACTTTGCTGGTGGCCTCCAGATGCCAAAAAAATAGGCCACGGTCACAGCCGCACCCAAAAATTAGCCCACGAAGGCCGGGGATCCAAACCCCCCCATATGGCCAAACAACGGGTGGGCTATAGCCTTGGTGGGGGGCGTGGGCGAAGTCAAATCCGCGGACTCGGAATAGCCCGAGACTTTGCGGGCGGGCTCCGTGTGCAAAATTGACCCAGGCACATGCGCCCTTAGCGCCAAGGCAGGGTGCCAAAACCCCAGCGGAAAAATGGCCATCGGGTGGGCTATAGCCTTGGTGAGGCGTGGGTGAGATTAAATCCGCCCGGACTAGGAAGCACGATACTGCGGGCGGGCTCCGTGTGCCAAAAATAGGCCACGGGCACATGCCTTAAAAATTAGCAACAGTCGGGAGTTCAAAACCCCCAAATGGCCAAAAGCGGGTGGGCTATAGCCTTGAGTGAGGCGTGGGTGAGATTCGTCCGCCCGGACTCGGAATGGCCGAGACTTTTCAGGCAGCCTCTGTATGCGAAAAGTAGGCCACAGGCACAAGCTACGCCCAAAATTAGCACCCAAAGTTGGGGTGCCAAAACCCCCTAAGTAGCCAAAAGCGGGTGGGCTACTAGCCTTGGTAGAGGCGTGGCGAGATTCGTCCGCGGACTCATGTGCTTAGCCGAGACTTTGCGGGCGGCCTCCGTGTACAAAAAAATGAGCCCGCAGGTACAGCGCGTCAATAATTGGCGCCCGAAGGTAGGTGCCAAAACCCCAAATGGCCATAGCGGGTGGGCTATAGCCTTGGTGAAGTGGGCGAGAGTTCGCGGACTCGGGAATGGCCGAGACTTTGCAGTCGGCCTCCATGCTACGAAAAATAGGCCGGGCACAGGCAGCGCCCAATAATTAGCGCCCGAAGGTCGGGTGCCAAAACCCCAAGTGGCCAAAAGCGGGTGGGCTATAGCCTTGGTGGGGCGCAGGCGAAGATTCGTCCACGGACTCAGAATAGCCCGAGACTTTGCAGGCGGCCTCCATGTACGAAAAATAGGCCACAGGCACAGCGCGCAAAAATTAACACCCAGTCGGGTGCAAAACCCCCAAATGGCCAAGCAGGTGGGCTATAAGCCTTGGTGGGGGGAGTGGGCGAGATTCGTTCGCGGACTCGGGAATAGCCGAGACTTTGCGGGCGGCCTCCGTGTACAAAAAATATTCCAGGCACAGCCGTGCCCCAAAATTAGTGCCGAAGGTGGCTGCCAAAACTCCCAAGCGGAAAAATGGCCAAAAATCGGGTGGCCTATGGCCTTGAGTGGGGCGTGGCGAGTCGTCCTCTGGACTCGGAATGGCCCGTGACTTTGCGGGGCGGCCTTCGACATGTGTAAAAACAGGCCAAGGCACAGAGCCCAAAATTGGGAGCCGAAAGGTCAGGGTGCCAAAACCCCAAATGGCCAAAAGCGGGTGGGCTATAGCCTTGGTGGGGGAGTGGGCGGATTCGTTCGCGGACTCGGAATAGCCCGAGACTTTGAGGCGGCCTCCGTGTGCAAAAAATAGGCCACAGGCACAGCAGCGCCAAAGTGCACCAGTCAGTGCCAAAACCTGAGCGGAAAAATGGCGAAAAATCGGGTGGACTACGGCCTTGGTGGGCGTGGCGAGTTGATCCGTCCCGGACTCGGAATAGCCTGAGACTTTGTGGGTGGCCATCGTATGCCAAAAAAAAGGCCAGGCACAGCAACGTCAAAATTAGCGCCCAAAGGTGGGAGCCAAAACCCCCAAATGGCCAAAGCATGGTGGGATATAGCCTTGGTAGGCGTGGGCGAGTTCGTCCCGGACTCGGAATAGCGAGCCTTTGCGGGCCCGGCCTCCGTGTGCCAAAATAGGCCACAGGCACAGCCGCGCCAAAATTAGCACCAGTTCGGGTACAAACCCCAAATGGCCAAAAGCGGGTGGGCTATAGCCTTTGTGGGCGTGGCGAAATTTAACCGCCGGACTCGGAATGGCGAGGACTGCGGGCGGCCTCCGTGTGACAAAAATAGGCCACAGGCGCAGCACGCGCCAAAATTAGCGCCCGATGGTGAGTGCCAAAACCCCAAGCGGAAAAATGGCCAAAATCGGGTGGACTATAGCCTTGGTGGGGCGTGGCGAGTTCGTCCGCGGTTTCGGAATAGAGACTTTGCAGGTGGCCTCAGTATGCAAAAAAAATAGGCCCAGGCACAGCCGCACCCAAAAATTAGTGCCAGAAGGTGAGCAAAACCCCCAAATGGCCAGCGGGTGAAGCTATAGCCTTGGTGGGAGTGGCGAAGTTACGATTCGCCGGACTCAAATTACCAGGAGACTTTCTTTGGCGAAGGCGACCTCCGTGTACCAAAAATATTCCACAGGCACATGGCCCAAAAAAGTGCCCGAAGAGTCGGGGTGCCAAAACTCCCAGCGGAAAAATGGCCAAAAATCGGGTGGGCTATAGCCATGGAGGGCGTGGCGAGTTAGTCCGCGGACTCGGAATAGCCCGTGACTTTGCAGGCGGCCTTCGTGTGCCAAAAACAGGCCAAGGAGTACAGCCTTGCGCCCAAAAATTAGCGCCAGTTGAGTGCCAAAACCCCAAATTGCCAGGTGGGCTATAGCCGTTGTAGGCGTGGAGCAAGTTCGTCCGCGGACTCGGAATGGCCCGAGACATTGCGGGTGGCCTCCGTGTACCAAAAATAGGCCACGCAGGCCAGGCAGCGCCCAAGGTCGGGATGCCAAAACCCCAAATGGCCATGGGTGGGCTATAGCCTTTGTGAGGGCGTGGGCGGTTCGTCGCGGACTCGTAATGCCGAGACTGCGGGCAGCCTCCGTGCCAAAAATAGGCCAGCACAGCGCACCCAAAAATTAGTACCCGAAGGTCGGGGTGCCAAAACCCCCAGCGGAAAAATGGCCAAAAATCGGGTGGGCTATAGCCTTGGTGGGGCGTGGGCGAGTTCGTCCGCGGACTCGAATAGCACGAGACTTTGCGGACGGCCTCACTGTGCCAAAAATATACCCGCAGGCACAGCGCCCTTAAAATTAGCACCGAAGGTCGGGGTGCCAAAACCCCCAAATGGCCAAAAGCGGGTGGGCTATAGCCTTGGTGGGCGTAGGCGAAGTTAAATCCGCCCGGACTCGGGAATGGCCCGATACTTTAGGCGGCCTCCGTGTGCCAAAAATAGGCCAAATAGCACCCAAAAATTGGTGCCCGAAGGTCGGGTGCAAAACCCCAAGCGGACAAATGGCCAAAAATCGGGTGGGCTATAGCCTTGGCGGGGGTGTGGCGAGTTCGTCCGCCGAACTCGGAATAGCCGAGACTTTGCAGGCGGCCTCCGTGTGCCAAAAATAGGCCACGGGCATAGCCGTGCCCAAAAATTTGTGCCGAAGTCCAGAGTGCCAAAACCCCAAGCGGAAAAATGGCCAAAAATCGGGTGGGCTATAGCCTTGGTAGGCGTGGGGCGAGATTCGTCCGCCGATCTCGGAATGGCCCGAGATTTTGGGGGCGGCCTCCGTGTACCAAAAATAGGACACGGGTATAGCGCGCCCAAAAAGTATAACCCGATGTTCGGAGTGCCAAAACCCCAAATGGCCAAAAAAGCGGGTGGGCTATAGCCTTTGTAGGCGTGGCGAGATCGTCCGCGGACTCGAATGGCGAGACTGCGGGCGGCCTCCGTGTGCCAAAAATAGGCCACGGGAACAAGCGCCAAAATTCCGAGTTCAGTGCCAAAGCCCCAAATGACCAAAAAAGGTAGGCTATAGCCTTTGTGAAGTGGGCTATGTTCGTCCGCGAGACTTGAATAGCCCAAGACTGCGGATGGCCTCCGTGTACCAAAAAAAATGACCCGCAGGCGCCTTAAAAATTAGCGCCGAAGGTGGGGTGCCAAAACCCACAAATGGCGAAGCGGTGGGCTATAGCCTTGGTGGGGCGTGGCGAGTTCGTCCGCCCGGACTCAGAATGCCCGAGACTTTGCAGGTGGCCTCCGTATGCCAAAAAAATAGGCCAGAACAGCCGCCCAAAATTAAGCCGAAAGTCAGTGCAAAACCCCCAGCTGAAAAATGGCCAAAATCGGGTGGGCTATAGCCTTGGTGTGGGGCGTGGGCGAGATTCGTCCGCGGACTCGGAATAGCCCGAGACTTTGAGTGGCCTCAGTATACCAAAAATAGGCCACAGGCACAGCCGCACCCAAAAATTGGCGTCACGAAGGTCGGGGGCCAAAACCCCAAATGGCCAAAAGCAGGTGGGCTATAGCCTTGGTGGGGCGTGGGCGGAGTTCATCCGCCGGACTCGGAATGGCCGAGACTTTGCGGGCGGCCTCCGTGTGTCCAAAAATAGGCTGACAGCATGCCCAAAAATTGGTGCAAACCCAAATAGCCAAAAAAGCGGGTGGGCTATAGACTTTGTAGAGCGTGGGGCGTAGAGTTTACCGCGGACTTGGAATAGCCCGAGACTTTGCGGGCGGCCTCCGTGTGACAAAAATAGGCCACAGGCGCAGCAGCCAAAAGTGGTGCCGAAGGTCGTGGTGCCAAAACCCCAGCGGAAAAATGGCCAAAATCGGGTGGACTATAGCCTTGGTGGGCGTGGGCGAGATTCGTCCGCCCGGACTCGGAATGGCCCGAGAGTTTGCAGGTAGCCTCCGTATGCCAAAAAAATAGGCAACGGGCACAGCGGCACCAAAAAATTAGCGCACGAATGTCGGGGTGCAAAAACCCCCAAATGGCCATGGGTGGGCTATAGCCTTGGTGGGGGCGTGGCGTAGTTCATCCATTCGGACTCAGAATGGCCCGAGACTTTGGGGCGGCCTCCGTGTGCCAAAAATAGGCGTGAGGCACAGCGCGCCCAAATTGCACCGAGTTGGTGCAAAACCCCAAATGGCCAACATGGGTGAGCTATAGCCTTGAGTGGGGCGAGGCGGAGTCGTCGCGGACTCAGGCCGAGACTTTGCGGCAACCTCCGTGTGCCAAAAATAGGCCACGGGCACATCCGCGCCCATAAATTAGCGCCCGAAGGTCGGGGTGCCAAAACCCCAAATGGCCAAAAGCGGGTGGGCTACCTGCCTTGGTGGGGCGTGGGGCGAGTTCGTCAGCGGACTCAGAATGGCCCGAGACTGCAGGCTGCCTCCGTGTGCCAAAAAATAGGCCACCAGGCACAGCCTTAAAATTAACACCAGTTGGGTGCAAAACCCCAAATGGCCAAGCAGGTGGGCTATAGCCTTTGTGGGCGTGGGGCGAGAGTTTGTCCAGCGGGACTTGGAATGGCCGAGACTTTGCTGGCCCGACCTCCGTGTGCCAAAAATAGGCCCGGGCACAGCGAGCCCAAAATTAGCGCCCGAAGGTCAGGTGCCAAACCCCCAAATGGCCAAAAACGGGTGGGCTGCCTGTAGCCTTTGTAGGGCGTGGCGGGATTTGACACCCCGCCGGACTTGGAATGGCCAGAGACTTTGCTGGGCGGCCTCAAATGTGACAAAAAAAATACCACAGGGTGGCAGCGCAAAAAGTGCTTACCGAAGGTCGTGGTGCACCAAAACCCCAGCGGAAAAATGGCGGAGAAAGCTCGGGTGGACCTATAGCCTTAGTGGGGCGTGGCGAGTTTAATCCGCGGACTCGGAATGGCCGAGACTTTGCAGGTGGCCTCCGTATGTCACCAAAAAAATAGCCTGGCACAGCCGCACCCAAAAATTAAGGCACGAAGGTCAGGAGGCCAAAACCCCCAAATGGCCAAGCGGGTGGGCTATAGCCTTGGTAGGGCGGCGAGACGTCCGGACTCGGGAATAGCCGAGACTTTGCGGGTGACCTCAAATCTGCCAAAAATAGGCCCCAGGCACAGCAGCGCCAAAAATTAGCACCAGTTCGGGTGCCAAAACAAATGGCCAAAAAGCGGGTGGATATAGCCTTTGTAGGCGTGGCGAGATTTATCCGCGGACTCGGAGTGGCCGAGACTTTGCCCAGGCAGCCTCCGTGTGCCAAAAATAAAGGCCCGCCACAGGCACAGCAGCGTAAAAATTACCAAGTTGGTGCCAAAACCCAAATAGCCAAATGGTGGGCTATAGCCTTTGTGGGCGTAGAGATTCAAAATCCGCCGGACTCGAATGGCCGAGACTTTGCGGGTGGCAACCATACGTATGCCAAAAAAAAATAGGCCAGGCACACCGCGTCAAAAATTAGCGCCCAAAGGTGGGGTGCCCAAAACCCCAAATGGCCAAAAATGGGTGGAGCCATGCCTTGGTGGGCGTGGCGAGGATTCGTCCGCCGGACTGGAATGGCCCGAGCCTTTGCGGGCGGCCTCCGTGTGCCAAAAATAGGCCCGCAGGCACCTGAAGCAAAAAGTGTAGTACCAGTTGGTGCCAAAACCGCATAAATAGCCATAAAGCGGGTGGGCTATACCTTTGTAGGGCGTGAGGCGAGATTTGACCGCGGACTCAGGAATGGCCCGGGATTTTGTGGGCGGCCTCCGTGTGAACAAAAATAGGCCCGCAGCGCTAAGCAAAGGTCAGGTGCCAAAACCCCAGTGGAAAAATGGCCATCAGGTGGACTATAGCCTTGGTGGGGCGTGGCGAGTAGTCCGCCGGACTCGGAATGGCCGAGACTTTGCAGGTGGCCTCCATTATACCAAAAAATAGGCCACCACAGCCGTACCCAAAAATTAGCGCACGCAAAGGGGCCCCCAAATGGCCATGGTGGGCTATAGCCTTGAGTAAGGCGTGGCGAGATTAAATTTGGAATATCCCAGACTATCACGGCGGCAACCTCCGTGTCAAATAAAAAAGCCTGACAACTTGCCAAAATGCACCCAAAGGCAGGGGTGCAAAAACGGAAAAATGGCCAAAAATCGGGTGGGCTATAGCCTTGGTGGGGCGTGGAGTGAGTAAATCCGTCCCGCCGGACTAGGAATGGCCACGATACATTGCGGGCGGCCTCCGTGTGCAAAAACAGGGTATGCAGCGCAAAAATTAAGCAACCGAAGGTCGGGGTTGGAAAACCCCCAAATGGCCAACAGGTGGGCTATAGCCTTGGTGGGGCGTGGCGGGGATTTAAATCCCGTCCGGACTGGAATGGCCCCGAGACTTTGCAAGCGGCCTCTGTGTGTGCGAAAAATAGGCCACGCAGCTTAGCGCGCAAATTAACACAAAGTTCAGGGTGCCAAAATCTAGAGTACCATGGGTAGCTGTAGCCTTGGTAAGAAGTGGCGAGTTAAATCCGCC
Source organism: Citrus mangshanensis (assembly GCA_030449895.1). Taxonomy (NCBI): domain Eukaryota; kingdom Viridiplantae; phylum Streptophyta; class Magnoliopsida; order Sapindales; family Rutaceae; genus Citrus; species Citrus mangshanensis. The sequence goes on along the minus strand of JASUUJ010000222.1, from coordinate 12,132 downwards.
GGACTCAATGGCCGAGACTTTGCAGGCGGCCTCCTTATGTAAAAATAGGCCCAGGTACAGCGCGCCCAAAAATTAGCGCCACGAAGGTCGAGAGCCAAACCCCAAATGGCCAAAAGCGGGTGGGCTATAGCCTTGGTCGGGGCGTGGCGAAGTTCGTCCGCCAGACTCAGAATGTCGAGACTTTGCAGGCGGCGCCGTGTGTACTAAAAAAATAGGCCCACAAAAGTAGCGCCCAGGCATACGTGCAAAACCCCCAGCGGAAAAATGGCCAAAAATGGGTGACCTAGCTGCTTTGTGGGGGCGTGGGTGAAGTTCGTCCGCCGGACTAGAATTGATACATTGGCGGGGCGCCTCGTGTGCCAAAGCAAGTATCCTGCGGCACAGCAGCGCGCAAAAATTAGCAGCTTGAAGTCAGGGTTCAAACCCCCAAAATGTTACAAAGACCACAGGTGGGCTATAGCCTTGAGTGAGGCGTGGCGGTTAAACATGAACTGAATAGCCGAGACTTTCTGCTTTGTGAGCGGCCGACTGAATAGGCCAGCCTGAAAAATGAGCCCCGCGTGCCCAAGGCAGCCAAGTTAGCACCCCAAAGTTAGGTTCAAAACCCCCTGACCAAAAGCAGGTGAGCTGGCTATAGCCTTGGTGGGGCGTGGGCGAGATTCGTCCGTCATGGATTTCTAAATAATGGCCCGAGACTGCGGGCGGCCTCGTGCTACAAAAAATAGGCCACTGGTACAGCCCACCAAAAATTAGCGCCGAAGGTCGAGGTGCAAAACCCCCAAAGGCCAAAAGCGGGTGGGGCTATAGCCTTGAAGGAGCGTGGCAGGCGTGGGGAAATTGTCCGCGAACTCGATCCGCCGGGTAAATAGGCAAGGCTGCAGCACGTGCCTCAAGATGCCCTAAGCAAATGCAACAGCCAGGCAAGCCTTTGTGGGGCCAAAAATGGCGCCTACAGGAAGGCGAGGTCATTCAAACAAATAGCCAGCGGTAGCACAACGCCAAAATACCTCTTAGCTCTAATGAAGAAGATAGTGAAGATTTATAGCACTTGGTGCGGAGAGTAAAGACTCGGCAATAGCCAGAGACTTTGGCTGGACCTCTAGTGTACTAAAAATATTTGGCTCACAACTGTCTAACCAAAAATTAGTGCTGAAGAAGGTTGCTTTAAACCCATTGCCAAATACCACATCAGTGTAGGCTATAGCCTTGGTGGCGTGGGCGTGGCGAAAGTTAATCCCGCGGACTCGGGAATGGCATGTGTGAACTGCAGGCGGCCTCAGTGTGCCAAAAAAATTCCACAGGCCATGTAACGCCCTAAAAATTAGCGCCGAAGGATTTCAGGACCCGGCTCCCAAATGGCCAAAAGCGGGTGAGCTATAGCCTTGGTGGGGCGTGGCGAGGTCATCCCGCCCCGGACTCGGAGATAGCCGGCGAGACTTTGCAGCGGCCTCCGTGTACAAAAAATAAGCCCAGGCCCAGGCACACCAGCGCCAAAGGTGCGCCAGAAGGTCGGGTGCAAAACCCCCAAATGGCCAAAACGGGTGGGCTATAGCCTCGGTGGGAGTGGCGAAGTTTGTTCGCGGACTCGGAATAGCCCGAGACACCTGCGGCCGGCCTCGTGTACCAAAAATATTCCTGAGGCACTGCTTGCGCCCAAAATTAGTGCCCAGGAGTCGGGGTGCCAAAACTCCCAATGGGAGAAATTGCCAAAAAAATGTTGTGGGCTATAGCCTTGGTAGGCGGCGGGGCGAGTTAGTCCGCGGACTCGGAATGGCCCGAGACTTTGCGGGTGGGCCTCAAGTGTGCCCAAAAAAGGTGATATTCCACGGGCACAGCCGCGCCCAAAAATTAACACCCAGCCCAAAAAGTTAGAGTGCAAAAACCCCAAATGGCCAAAAAACGGGTGAGCTATAAGCCTTGAGTAGAGGCGTGGCGAGCTTCGTCGCCGGCACTATGCTTGAGCACTCTGACTTTGCAGGCGGCCTCACCAGTGTACAAATGACCCAGGTAGCCCCGCGAGTTCGTCCTCAGGGGAGTGCCAAGTCAAAAATTAGCGCCACGCAGGTCGGTAAGCCAAACCCCCAAATGGCCAAAAGCGGGTGGGCTATAGCCTTGGTGAAGTGGCGAGATTCAAATCCGCCAGCTGGAATGTAGCCCGAGACTTTGCAGGCGGCCTCTCTGGCCCAGAAAAATGGGCCGCAGGTAGCAGCCGCGCCCAAAAGTGCACCCAAAGTTCGGGGTTCAAAACCCCCAAACCAAGCAGCCAAAACGGGTGGGCTATGCTTGGTGGGCGTAGGCGAGTTCGTCCGCGGACTCATGTGGCGAGACTTTCACGGGCGACGGCGGCCTCCGTGTACAAAAAAAAATAGGCCACAGGTCCCATGCCCAGTGGCGCGAAGGTGAGGTGCCCAAAACCCCAAAGGCCAAAAGCGGGTGGGCTATAGCTGCCCTTGGTAGAGGGGGCGTGGCGTGAAGGACAAATCGTCGCGCGGACTCGGAATAGCCGAGACTTTGCAGCGGCCTCGTGTGCAAAAAATACCCGCGAGCACACCAGCACGCAAATTACAAGCGCCCGAAGGTGAAGGTGCCAAAAACCAAATAGCCATGGTGGGCTATAGCCTCGGTGGGAGTGGGCGAGATTTGTTCGCGGTTTCATGGACTCGGAATAGCCGAGACTTTGCGGCGGCCTCCGTGTAAAAATATTCCACCCAGGCAAAGCCGCGCCCAAAAGTGAGCACTTGAAGGTCGCAGATGGGGTGCCAAAACTCCCAGCCAGCGGAAAAATTGCAAAAATCGTGTGGGCTATAGCCTTGGTGGGCGTGGGGCGAGTTAGTCCGCGGACTCGGAATGACCGAGACTTTGCGGGCGCCTCAGTGTGCCAAAAATATTCCACAGGCACAGCCGCCCAAGTCATGGCTTGAAGAGTAAAAAGGATGCCAGTGGGGTTAAGCTCCCAAATGGCGAAAAGCGGGTGGGCTATAGCCTTGGTGGGGCGTGGCGAGATTCGTCCGCCGGACTGGAATAGCCGAGACTTTGCAGCCGGCCTCCATGCTGTACCAAATAGGCCACACTTCATGGCTGCCCAAAAGTGGCGCCCGAAGGTCAGGGTGCAAAACCCCCAAATGGCCAAGCGGGTGGGCTATAGCCTCGAGTGGAAGTGAGGCGGGATTTGTGTGGCCGGACTCTTAGGAATATTACGAGACTTTACGGCCCCTCAAATGTGCCACTCCGTGTAAAATATTCCACGAGGCTGACCGCCCAACCCGTGGCCAAAGTCGTACCAGGTGGTGCCAAAACTCCCAGCGGAAAAATTACCAAAAATCGTGTGGGCTATATGGCCTTGGTGCAGGCGTAGGCGAGATTAGTCGCACTGGAATGGCCAAAGACTTTGCAGGCAGCCTCGTGTGCCAAAAATATTAGCGGGCGCTGTGCGCCGTGCAAAAATTAGCACCCAAAGTTCGGGAGTGCCCAAAACCCCAAATGGCCAAAAAGCGGGTGGGCTATAGCCTTGAGTGAGGCGGGCGGCGAGATTAAATCCGCCCGGACTACGCAATGGCGGAACTTTGCGGGCGGCCTCCGTGTAGCCACAAAAATGACCCACTGGTACAGGCTGGCTTGTAGCTTCCCAAAAATTAAGTATACAGAAGGTCAGAGGCCAAAGCCCCGAAATGGCCCATGGGGTGAATATAGCCTTGGTAGGGCGTGGCGAGTTAAATCATGGAACCTCAGAATATCCCGAGACTTTGCAGGCTTGGCAGTGTGTGCAAAAATAGCAGGAGTAGCGCAGTACCTTGTGACAAAATTAGCGCCGAAGGCGGGGTGCCAAAACCCCAGCGGAAAAATGGCCATCGGGTGGGCTATAGCGCCTTGTCAGGGCGTGGGTGAGACAAATCCGCCGGACTGGGAATACACGATACTTTACAAGGCTGACCTCCAGTGTGCCAAAAATAGGCCACAGGCACAGGCTGTGCGCAAAAATTAACGAAGTCAGGGTTCAAAACCCCAAATGGCCAAGCAGGTAGGCTATAGCCTTGGTGGGTAGGCGTGGGCGAGATTCGTCCATGAACTCGGAATGGCCGAGACTTTGCCCGGCCTCTCTGTGCGAAAAAATAGGCCCACAGGTACAGCCGCGCCCAAAAATTAGCACCACAAAGTTGGGAGTTTCAAAACCCCCAAATGGCAAAAAGCAGGTAGGCTATAGCCTTGGTAGGCGTGGGCGAGATAAATCGCCCGGACTCTGTGTGCTTGAGACTTTACGGAGCGGCCTCCGTGTGCAAAAAATAGAGCCACAGGTACAGCCACGCCCAGAAAATTAGCGCCAGGTCGGGGGTGCAAACCCAAAGGCAAAAAAGCGGGTGGGCTATAGCCTTGGTGAGGGCGTAGGCGGGATTCGTCACTTGGACTGGAAGATAGCCGAGACTTTGCAGCGGCCTCGTGCACAATAACAGGCCTGAGCACAGCCGCGCCCAAGTGCGCGCCCGAAGGTGGGTGCAAACCCAAAGCTTCGTGGCCAAAAGCAGAGCTACATTTTATAAGCCTCGGTGAGAGGAGTGGGCGAAGTTTGTTGCGGACTCAAGAGCCCTTGAGACTGCGGCCGCGGCAGCCTCCATGTACCAAAATATTCCACCGCAGGCACAACCGCCGCGCCCAAAATTAGTACTTGCAGAAGTCGGGGTCTCCATTTAACTCAGCGGAAAAATTACCACCATCGTGTGTTATAGCCTTGGTAGAGGCGTAAAGCGAGTTAAGTCCGCGGACTCGGAATGGCGAGACTTTCGCAGGCTGACCTCCGTGTGCCAAAAAAATATTCCCACCCAGGCACAGCCGCGCCCAAAAATTAGCGGCGAAGGTCGGGATGCCAAAACCCCAAATGGCCATGGTGGGCTGCTAGCCTTGGTGGGCGTGAGCGAAATCGTTCGCGGACTTCGGAGCCAGCCGAGACTGCGGGCGGCCTCCGTTTGCAAAGATATTCCACAGGCTGGCCGTGCCCAAAAGTCAGCGCCAGGTGAGGTGCCAAAACCACGCAAATGGCAAAAGTGCAGGTGGGCTATAGCCTTGGTGGTAAGAGTGGGCGAAGTTCGTTCACTTGGACTCAAAGATATTGAGACTGCAGGGCAGCCTCAGTGTATAAAAAATATTCACAGGCACCCTTGCCACCAAAATTAGTGCCGAAGGTCAAAAGAATTTAAAACTCCCAATGGAAAAATGGCCAAAAATCGGGTGGGCTATAGCCTTGGTAGCAACAGCGTGGGCGTGGTGAGATTAGTAATCCCTGCCCAGGACTAAGGAATGGCCCAGGAGACTCAGGCGGCTTCCGTCAATGCAAAAATATTCACAGGCAGCGCGCCCAAAGTGCGGCGAAGGTGGGGATGCAAAACCCCAAAGCTGGCAAAAAACGGTGAGCTATAGCGCAGAGGGCGTGGGCGAGGTCGTTCGCCGGACTCGGGTGCCCTTACGAGACTTTGCAGGGCGGTAACCTCCGTTACCAAAGATATTCACAGGCACAAGGGCGCCCAAAAGTCGCGCCCGAAGTCGAGTGCAAAACCCCCACCGGAAAAATGGCAAAAATGGGTGGACTATAGCCTTGTTGTCTGCGAGGATTACCGTCCGCGGACTCGGGAATAGCCGAGACTTTGCAGAGTGGCCTCCGTAAGCCAAAAAAATAGGCCCGCAGGCACAGCCGCACCCAAAATTAGCGCCGAGGTCAGTGGAGGTGCAAACCCCCAAATGGCCAACTTTAAGCGGTGGGCTATAGCCTTGGGTAGGCGTGAGGCGAGATTCAATCCACGGACTCCCGGAATAATAGCCACAAGGGAATTTGCAGGCAGCCTCCGTGCATACGAAAAATATGAAGTACAGGCTCACATGCCTTAAAAATTAACACCCAGTCAGAGGGTGCCAAAACTGATGGCCATGGTGGGCTGTAGCCTTGAGTAGAGGGGGAGTGGCGAGATTCGTTCGCGGACTCGGAATAGCCGAGACACTGGCGGCCTCCGTGTACAAAAAAATATTCCACGGGCACAGGCTGGTACAACCGTGCCCAAAAATTAGTGCCGAAGGTCAGAATTTGCAAAAACTCCCCAGTGGAAAAATGGCCAAAAATGAAGGTGGCCTATAGCCTTGGTGAATTGTGGGCGGTCGTCCGCTGGACTCGGAATGTACGTGACTTTGCGGCGGCATGCCGTGTGCAAAAACAGGCCAAAGACAGCCGCGCCCAAAATTAAGCGCCGAAGGTCAGGGTGCAAAACCCCAATAGCCAAAGCGGGTGGGCTATAGCCTTGGTAGAGGAAGTCGTGGCGGAGTTCGTTCGCCGGACTCGGAATCTTGAAGACTTTGAGAAGCGACCTCCGTGTAAAACTTAATGATAGCCCAGGCATGGCGTCCCAAATCAAGAAGTGCTTTTGAAAAATTGGGTGCTAAACCCACCTGCGGAAAAATGGCGAAAAATCGGTGGACTACATTGCCAGGTGAGCGTGGCGAGATAAATCGTCACGGACTGGAATGGCGAGACTTACACAGGTGTGCCCAGTATGCCAAAAAATAGTGCTGGCAGCGTCCAAGTGCCAAAATTAGAGTGCAAAACCCCAAATAGCCATGGGTGGAATGCCAGCTCTTGTAGTGGCGGCGTGAGCGGGTTCAAGAATCCACCCGGATAACTTCAGTGCGCTGAGCACCTGGGGCGCCTCCGTGTGTACCAAAAATGACCCACCACAGGCGCTTACCAAAGTGCTGAGTTGCACCCAGGTGGTGGCGACCAAACCCTTAAAATAGCCCAAGCAGGTGGGCTATATAGCCTTTGTAAAGCGGCGTCGGCCAGTTCTTCGCCCCGGACCGGAATGGGCCGAGACTTTGCAGGCGGCCTCAAATAGCAAACAAAATAGGCCCACAGGCGCAAGCGCTTAAGTACGCGTACGAAGGTGGTGCCAAAACTATGGCGGAAAAATGAACCAGAAGCCAGGTGGACTCATGTAGTAGGCGTGATTAAATCCGCGGACTAAAGATAGCCAGACTTTGCAGGTGGCCTCAAGTATCACCAAAATAGCCACCCAGGCATGTACGCAAAATTAGCTTACAGTCGGGGGGCAAACCACAATGGCCATGGTGGGCTATAGCCTTAATAGTGGGGAGTAGCAGAGATTCATTCATGAGACTAGAAGTTACCGGGGCACTGCTTGTTTGTGCAAAAATATTCCACAGGCACAGCAGCGCCCAAAAGTGGTGCCGAAGGAGTGCAAAACTCCCAAGCGGAAAAAGGCCAAGGTGTGGCCTAGCAAGCCTTGGTGGCGTGGTAAAGTTACGTCGCCGGTTCGGAATGGCGAAGACTTTCGCGGCGGCCTCGTGTAACAAAAACAAACCCGCAGGCGCGCGCTTAAAAATTAGCCGATGGTGGTGCCAGCTCCCCAGCGGAAAAATGGCAAAATCGGAGTGGACTATAGCCATGGTGGCGTGAAGTGAGATGCGATCGCCCGGGCTTCGAATGGCCCGAGACTTTGCAGAGTGGCCTCGTATGCCAAAAAAATAGGCTACAGGCACAGCCGCACAAAGTCATGAAGATTGAGGCAAAACCCCATCTGGCCAAAAGCGGGTGATGTGTGGTAGAGGAGTAGCGAGGATTCGTTAGCGGACTCAGAATGGCCGAGACTTTGCAGTGCGCCTCCGTGTCGGCATAAGCCACAGGCACAGCGCACCCAAGTCGCGTACAGTCGGGGAGCCAAAACCACCAAATGGCCATGGGTGGAGCTGCTGTGAGTAGAGTGGCCGAAGTTCGTTGCTTGGACCTCAGAATTACCCGAGACTTTGCGGGGCGGCCTCATGTGCAAAAATATTCCACAGGCACAGCAACAGCCCAAAAGTGGTACCCGAAGGTGGGTGCAAAACTCCCCAACGGAAAAAAGAGCCAAAATCGGGTATGTGTAGTGAGGCGTGGGCGAGTTCGTCCCGCGGACTGCAAGGTGGCCGAGACTTTGTGAGGCGGCCTCGTGTGAGCAAAAACTAGGCCCATGGCGCAGCAGCACCCAAGTGGCGCCCGAGTCAGGTGCCGAAACCCCAGCGGAAAAATGGCCAAAAATGGTGGGCGGATAGCTTGTGAGCAGGCGTGGTGAGGATTCGTCGCGGACTGTTTCAGAATAGCCCCGTGCTTTTTAGGCCAGGCTCAAGTGTGTGCAAAATAGGCCCCACAGGCTTTGCCGCCCAAACTGTGCTAACTTGAAGGTCAGAGGTTCAAAGCCCCCAAATATATGCAAAAAGCGGTAGGCTACTATACCTTGGTAGGGCGTGGCGGTTAAATCCGCCGGACTGGAGATAGCCTGAGACTTTGCAGGTGGCCTCCATATGCCAAGGCAAACCACGGGCACAGCCGCACCCAAAATTAGCGCCACGAAGAGTCGAGGCAAAACCATAAATGGCCAAAAAAGCAGGTGGAAGCTACTATTACCAGGTAGAGGCGTGAGGCGAAGTCCGTCCGCGATTCGAATGGCCCGAGACTGCGGGCGGCCTCCAGTGTGTGCCAAAAACAAACCTGAGACAGCTTGTGAAAGTCGCGCCCGAGGCCGGGGGTGCCAAAACCCCAGCGGAAAATGGCCAAAAATCTGGTGAGCTAAGCCTTGGTGAGGCGTAAGGTGAAGTTCGTCAGCCGGACGCTCGGAATGGCCCGCGATACTTTGTGGCGAGGCTCCGTGTGCAAAATAATTTCACCCAAAGACACCGCCGCGCCCCAAGCAGTAGCAACTTGAGAAGGTCAGGTTTAAAACCCCCGAATAGCTGAAAAAGCGAATTGGGCTATAAGCACTTGAGTAGGCGTGGTGAGTTAAATCCGCGGACTGAGAATAGCCTGAACATTGCAGGTAGCCTCATATGCACCAAAAAAACTGAGCCTGGGCACAGCCGCACCAAAGTGCACGCACAGAAGTCGGGAGCTAACCCAAATGGCCAAAAACGGGTGGGCTATATCAGCCTTGGTAGGCGTGGGCGAGATCAGATCCGCGGACTCGGAATAGCCCGAACTTTGCGCGGGCGGCCTCAGTCTGTGCAAAAATAGAGCCCACGGGCTGGCCCAGCCCAAAGTGAGTGCCAGTGGAATTGCGACTCCCAGCGGAAAAAGGAGGCCAATCGGGTATTTCTATAGTAGTAGGCGTAGGCGGATTCAAATCGCGGACTAGATGCTTCCCGAGACTCTGGCTGACCTCATGTAAACAAACTGACCACAGGCGCAGCCGCGCCAAAAATTAGCGCCAGTCGGGAGTGCAAAGCCCCAGCGGAAAAATGGCCAAAAATCGGGGTGGGCGTTAAGCCTTGGTGGGCGTGGTTGAAGTTAGTCATGAACTCGGAGTCTTCAGGTGCCACGATACTTTGCGGGGCCGAGACTCCGTGTGCCAAAAATAGACCACAGGCACGCCATGCCTTAAACTATTATAACCGAAGGTAAGGTTTCAAAACCCCCAAATAGCCAAAAAAGCAGGTGAAACTATAAGCCTTGGTAGAGCGTGGCGAGATTGTCCCGCGGACTGAGAATGGCCTGAGACTTTACAGGTAGCCTCCTTATGCCAAAAAAATAGGCCCTGTTTCAGCCGCCTGCAAAATTAAGCGCACAGTGGGAGGCAAAACCCAATATAGCCACTTGGAGTGGCTATAGCCTTGAGTGGGCGTGAGGCAGAAGTCATCCGCGGACTTCCGGAATAGCCGTGACTTTCTGAAGGCCCGGCCTCCAAATACCAAAAAACAGACCAAGGGGCACAGCGCGGCCAAAGTGGCGCCCAGCGAAAGATACAAGGTGCCAAACCCCCAAATGGCCAATGGGGTGGGCTATAGCACTTGGTAGAGTGGGGCGAGATTCGTTGCGGACTCGGAGATAGCCCGAGACACGAGGGCGGCCTCCGTGTGCCAAAAATAAATTGCACAGGCGCCAGCATACAAAAATTAGCACCTGAAGGTGGGGTACCAAAACCCACCAGCGGAAAAATGGCATCCAGGTGAGACTCGGCCTTGAGTAGGCGCGTAGAAGTAAATCAAATCCATTGGACAGGTGTGGCCGAGACTTTGCGGGTGGCCTTCGTATGCCAAAAAATAGAGCCCGCAGGCAGCGCGTCAAAGTGGCATGCAAAGTCAGGTGCCAAACTTCAATGGCCCACTTGGGTGGGATATAGCCTTGGTGAGGGGGGTGGCGAGTTAATCCGCCGGACTCGGAATAGCCGAGACTGCAGGTGGCCTCCGGCCATCTGCAAAAAAAAATGGAGGCCACCAGGCACAGCACTTTTAAAAATTAGCGCAAGAAGGTGAGGCCAAAACCCCCAAATGGCCATGGTGGGCTATAGCCTTGGTGGGGCGTAAGGCGGGAATCCGTCCGCCCGGACTCGGAATAGCCGTGACTGCGGGGCGGCCTTCGTGTGTAAAAACAGACCAGGCATCGCGGCCAAAAATTAGCGCCAGTGGTGCAAAAGCTCCCCAAATGGCCAGCAGGTGGGCTATATAGGTAGAGGAGTGGGCGAGATTCGTTCGCGGACTCGGAATGGCCGAGACTTTGAGGGCGGCCTCCAGTAATGTGCCAAAAATAGGCCACTTCAGGCGCAGCCGCGCCCCCAAAGTGCACCTGAAGGTCGGGGTACCCAAAACCCACCAGCGGAAAAATGAGCGAAAAAATCAGTGGATTTCTGACCTTGGTAGGGCGTGGGCTAGTAAATCCGCCGGACTGCAAGATGGCCGAGACTTTCTGGGTGTATATATACCAAAAAAAAATAGGCCACAGGCACAGCAACGTCAAATTAGCGCAAAATTGGTGCCAAAACTAATAGCCATGGTGGGGATACTGCTTGGTAGAGGTAGGCGAGATTAAATCCACTTGGTTCAGAATATTCCCGAGACTTTACAGGTAGCCTCCGTGTCTGAAAAAAATAGGCCCACAGGCACAGCCGCACCAAATTAGAGCACGAAGGTGGAGGCCAAACCCCCAAATGACCTGCGGTGGGCTATAGCCTTGGTGGGGAGAGTGGCCGAGTTAGTGCGGACTCTGAAGGCCACCAGACTGCAGAAGTGACCTCACAAACCATGCAAAAATATTTACAGGCACAACCGCCAAAAATTAATTGCCCAGGTCGGGTGCAAAACTCCCCAACGGAAAAGGCCAAAGCCGGGTAGCCTATAGCCTTGAGTGAGGCGTGGCGGGTCAAGTCCACGCCTGGGAGGCTGGAATGGCCGAGGTTTCATGGGCAGCCTCTCAAATGCTAACAAAAATGAGCCCACGGGGCTGTGCGCTTAAAAATTAGCGCCGGTGGTGGGGTGCCAAACCCCAATGGAAATGGCCAAGCTCCAGGTGGACTATAGCCTTGGTGGGGCGTGGGCGAGATTCGTCGCCGGACTGCGGAAATGGCCGAGACTGCAGGTGGCCTCCATTATGCCAAAAAAATAGCCACAGGCACAGCCCACCAAAAATTAGCGCGCCGCGAAGGTCGGGGGTGAAACCCCCAAATGGCCAAAAGCGGGTGGGCTATAGCCTTGGTGAGAGGAGTAGCCGAAGTTCGTGTGACTCAGGTGCCCGAGACTTTGCGGGCGGCCTCCGTGTACCAAAAAATATTCCACCCAGTGCCCAACCGCGCCCAAAGTGGCTGCGAAGGTCGGGCTGCCGAACTCCCAAGCGGAAAAATGGCCAGAAATGGGTGGGCTGCTTGGCAGAGGTAGAGGCGTGAAGGGCGGGGATTAGTCGCGGACTGCCGGAATGGCCCGTGACTGCAGGGCGGCCTTAAATAATGCCAAAAAAAACAGGCCAAAGGCACAGCCGCGCTTAAAAGTGGCGCCCGAAGTTGAGTGCCAAAACCCCTGAATGGCAAAAAGCGGGTGGGCTACCTGTATACAGCAGGCGTGGGCAAAGTTCGTCCGCCCGGACTCGGAATGGCCCGAGACATTGCGGGTGGCCTCCGTGTCTGCAAAAATGAGCCCGCAGGCACAGCGTGACCAAAATGCGCCAAAGTCGGGGTGCCAGCTTAAATGGCCGCGGGTGAGCTATAGCCTTGGTAGAGCGTGTATGCGAGTTCGTCGCGGACTTCATGTGCCAGAACTGCGGCCCGGCCTCGTCTCAAAGCGGCACCACAGGCACAGCCGCACCAAAAATTAGCGCCCAGGCAGGAGTGCAACAATACCTTA
>JASUUJ010000221.1:0-223706 GCA_030449895.1 Citrus mangshanensis | reverse complement strand
TAAGATTCGTCGCGCGTAATGCCCAATGGGTGGGCTGGCCTTGGGGAGGGCCGCTAAATCGCGGACTGAATCTGCGGCGGACTTTGCGGCGCCCTCGTGTGCAAAAAAATGAGCTATTGAGCATAGCCGCGCCCAAAAATGATCCCGAGGTCCGTCCCCAAGTTGGGTCACCTTAATGCCCCAGCGGGTGGGCTATGGCAGAAGGGGCTGGCCAGGATTCGTCCGCCGGAATTGGGTCGGATTAGACTTTGCGGCTGACCTCCGTGTGCAAAAAATGAGACGCCCAGTACCTTGCGCCAAAAATGAGCCCCGAAGGTCCGTCCCCATGTTAGGTCACCCATGAAAATGCCAAAAAAGCAGATTTGGGCTATAGCCTTGGGGGAGGGCTGGCGACCGTCCGCCAGACTCGGAATGGGGGCGAGACTGGGCAGCCTCCGTGTGCCGAAAATAGACCTTGGGCACAGCCCCGTGCCAAAAATGAGCCAGGAGGTCCCAGGTCCCCAAGTTCGTCCCCTGCCATGAAAATGCCCCGAAAAGCGGGTGGGCTATGGCCTTGGAGGGGGCTGGCGGGATGCGTCCGCCGGGTGGAATCGGATGGAGCTGCTGAGCAACCTCCGTGTGTGCAAAAATAGGCGCAGGTGCAGCCGCGCCAAAGCAGGCAGAAGGTCCGTCCCCAAGTTGGAAATCCTTGTAAATGCTGCAACGGGTGGGCTATGGCCTTGGGGAAGGGCCCAGCCAGGATTCGTCCGCCGGACTCGAATGGGCGAGGACTGCGAGGGGCCCTCCGTGTGCAAAAAATGGGCGCGGGCACAGCCGTACCCAAAATAAGCTCCCGATGGTCCGAGTCCCAGGATTCGTCCGCCATGAAGTACCCCGAAAAGCGGGTAGGCTATAGCAGCAGGGGAGGCTGGCAGCTTCTTCCGCCGGACTCGGAATGGGGCGAGACCTTGCGGCGCCCTCCGTGTGCAAAAATGAGGCGCGGACACAGCCTCGCAAAAATAATAAGCCCCGAGGTCCGTCCCACAAGTTGATCATGCAAAATGCCCAGCGGGTGGGCTATGGCATGGGGAAGGGAATGGCAGACAAATCCCAGCGGACTCGGAATGGGCGAGACTGCGGCGCCACACCTCCGGTGTGCCAAAAATGGGCCGCGGACACAGCCTCGCAAATAAGCCCGGTGGTCCACGTCCCCAAGTTGGTCGCGCGAAATGCCCACAGCGGGTGGGCTATAGCCTTGGTGGGAGGGGCTGGCAAGACAAATCCGCGGGTGGAATGGGATGAGACTTTACGAGCACCCTCCGTGTGCCAAAACTAGGCATGAGCACGAAAGCCGCGCAAATAAGCTCAGGTCCGTCTCAAGTTCATCCTCCGCAAAAATGCCCAAGCAGTTTGGGCTATAGCCTTGGGGGAGGGCTGGCCAACTTCGTCCGGCGGGCTTGGAATGGCATGAGACTGCGGCTGACCTCCAGTGTCCCAAAAATAGGCCGCGAGGCACTGGCCCGGCGCCCAAAAATAACCGCCAGGCCGGGCGCCAAGTTGCGTCAGCAGAAAAAGGCCACAAAAAGGGGTGGGCTATAGGCCTTGGGGGGTGGGGCTGGAGCCACTTGTCCGCCCGGACTCGGAATGGCGCGAGACTCACGAAACGCCTCCGTGTGCAAAAATAGGCCTTGGTCTAGCGTGCCCAAAAATAATATTGAGCCGGGCGCCAAGCTTGGCCAGCGGAAAAAGGCCACAAAAACGGGTGGGCTATAGCCTTGGGGGAGTGGGGCTGGCCAACTTAGGTCGTGAGCAGAATGGCATGAACTTTGCGGCGGCCTCCGTGTCCCAAAAATAGACGCGGGCACTGGCGCGCCCAAAGTAACCGCCCGAAGGCCGGGCGCCAAATTGCCGTCCAGCAGAAAAAGGCCACAAAAGGGGTGGGCTATAGCCTTGGGGGTGGGGCTGGGCCGCTTGATCGCCGGACTCGGAATGTGTGAACTTTGCGAGGCACCCTCCGTCAGCCAAAAAGTAGGCCGCGGTCACAACTTCGTGCCCAAAAATAACCGCCCCAGAAGGCAGGCGCCAAGTTCGTCCCAGCGGAAAAAGGCCACAAAAACGGGTGGGCTATAGCCTTGGGGGTGGGGCTGGCCAGCCGTCAGCGGGCTTGGGAATGGCATGAGACTTCACGGCAGCCTCCGTGTCCCAAAAATAGGCCGCGGGCACTGGCGCGCCCAAAAATAACCGCCAGAAGGCCGGGCGCCAAGTTCGTCCAGCAGAAAAAGGCCACAAAAGGGTGGGCTATAGCCTTAGGGGTGAGGCTGGGCCACTTCGTCGCGGACTCGGAATGGCGCGAGACTGCGGGCGCCCTCACGTGTGCTGCATGGGCCTTGGTCTGCCGTGCCAAAATAGCTCCGCCCGAGCGGGCGCCAAGTTAGTCAGCGGGAAAAAGGCCACAAAAGCGGGTGGAGGCTATAGCCTTGGCGGGTGGGGATGACAACTTCGTCAGCAGGCTTGGAATGGCATGAGACCGCGGCGGCCTCTGTGTCCCAAAAATAGACGCGAGGCACTAAACGCGCCAAAAATAACCGCCAGAAGGCCGGAAACTGAGATTCGTCCAGCAGAAAAAGGCCACAAAGGGGTGGGCTATAGCCTTGGGGGTGGGCTGGGCCACTTCGTCCCGCCCGGTTTCGGAATGGCGCGAGACTTTCACGACGCCCTCCATTATTGCCAAAAATAGGCAGCAGTCTGGCAGAGTGCCCAAAAATAACGCCGAGGCCGGGCGCCAAGTTCGTCAGCGGAAAAAGGCCACAAAAGCAGGTGGGCTATAGCAGGGGGTGGGGCTGGCCAGCTTCGTCAGCCGAACTATGGAATGGCATGAGACTTTGCGCCTCCGTGTCCCAAAAATAGGCGCGGGCACTGGCCCGCGCCCAAAATAACCCCGCCCGAAGGCCGGGGCGCCAGTTAATGCAGCAGAAAAGGCCACAAAAGGGTGAGGCTATAGCCTTGGGATGAGGGCTGGGCCACTTCGTCTTGGTTCGGAATGGCGCGAGACTTTCACGAAACGCCCTCCGTGTGCCAAAAATAGACGCGGTCACAACCGTGCCCAAAATAACACGCCCGAAGGCGGGCGCCAGGTCGTCCAGCGGGGCCTCAAAGCGGGTGGAAGCTATAGCCCTTTGGGGGTGGGGCGGCCAGCTCCGTCGCCCGGACTCGGAATGTTGCGAACTGCGAAGCAGCCTCCATTATTTAATGCCAAAAATAGGCACGATAGGCTTTGTCCGTGCCCAAATAAACGAAGGTCCGTCCCACAAGTTAGATCCGCGCAAAAATGCCCAAAAAAGCGGGTGGGCTATAGCCTTGGGAGGAGGCTGGCCAACTTTCGTCCGCGGTTCGGAATGGGAAGCGACGCACCAGTGCCTCTGTGTGCCAAAGGTAGACCGCGGGCACAGTGGCGCCCAAAAATAAGCCCCGAGGTCCGTCCCAAGTTCGTCCGCCCCTTAAATTGCGAAAAGCGGGGTAGGCTATAGCCTTGGGGAGGTTCTGGCCTTCGTCCCAGGCGGACTCGGAATGGGGCGAGACTTTGTGACCCCCTCCGTGTGCCAAAAACAGGCACGAGACCTGACAGCGCCCAAATGTCGCCCAGAGGTCCCGTCCGCAAGTTCGTCATGCAAAATGTGTCAACGGGTGGAGCTATAGCCATGAGGAGAAGCTGTCCAACTTCATCCATGGACAGAATGGGCGAGACTACAGTGGCCTCCGTATGCAAAAATAGGCCTTGAACTGTATGCTAATAAACTTATAAGATCACGTCCCCTAGTTCATCCGCCCTTGAAAATGCCCAGCGGGTGGGCGATAGCCTTGGGAGGCTGGCCTTCGTCTTGGCGGACTCGGAATGGGGCGAGGCTGCGGCGCTATCCGTGTGCCAAAGAGGCCGCAAGCACAGCCGCACCCAAAAATAAGCCCCGAGTCCGTCCCCAAGTTCATCCGCGCAAATGCCCAGCGGGTGGGCTATGGCATGGGGAGGGAGTCCCAGCCAACTACGTCCGCCGGACTCGGAATCGGCGAGACTTCACAGACGCCACTCCGTGTGCCAATAATGTTAGGCTGTGGGCACAGCGCCCCTAAATAGCCCGAAGGTCGTCTAAGTTAAATGCTTGTAAATACCCCAGCAAGGTGAGCTATAGCCTTGGGAGTAGGCGAGCCAACTCCGTCCCAGCCGGACTCGGAATGGGGCGAGACTTTACGAGCGGCCTCCGTGTTCCAAAAATAGGTCAGCGAGGCACAGCCGCTGTAAAAAATAAACCCCGAAGGTCGAGTCCCCCAAGATTGGAAGTCGTCGCAAAATACCCCAAAAACAGGTGGGCTACTGCTTTTGGGGAGGATTGGCCCAGCTCGTCCCGCCCGGACTCGAATGCAGCGAGACACTACGACCACCCTCCGTGTGCCAAAAATGAGCCGCGGACACAGCGGCCTTAAGCCAACCCGAAGGTCAGTCCCCAAGTTCGTCCATGTGAAATGCATGGTGGTGCCAGCGCTTAGGGAGGGCTGGCTAATCCATGGATTCGAATGCGGCGCGAGCTTTCTGTTATCAAGTGTACCGAGGCGCAAGCACAGCCGCTTTTAGAAATAAGCCCCCAAGGTCCGTCCTAAGTTCGTCCGCCGCAAAAATGCCCAAGCGGGTGAAACATAGCCCAGGGGAGGGTGGCCAACTACGCCGCCGGACTCGAGATGCGGCGAGACTTTCTGAGCATATCGCTGTGCCCATGTTAGGCTGTGGGCACAGCCGCCCCCAAATAAGCCACCCGAAGTCACGTCCACGGATTACCGTGCAGCAGCAAAAATCTCTGCGGGTGGGCTATAGCCTTGGGGGAGGGCTGGCCAACAAATCCGCCCGGACTCGGGGCTGGGACGACACTTTGCGATCGCCCTCGTACTTAAAAATGGGGTGAAGTGTGAGAAATGCAATAAGCCGAAGGTCCCTTCCCTGGATCGTCCAGTCGTAAAAATGCCCAAAAACAGGTTGGCTATAGCCTTGGGGAGGGTTGGCCCACTTCGTCAGGACTCGGAATGCGGCGAGACTGCAGGCACCCTCCGTGTGCCAATATTAGGCGATGCACAGCCCGGCAAATAAGCTTGAAGGTTCCGTCCCCAAGTTCGTCCGCACTTAAAAATGCCCAAAAGCGAGGGCTATAGCCTCTGGGGGAGGGCTGGCCAACTTCGTCAGCCAGGACTCGGAATGGGCGACACTTTACGGCGCCCTCCGTGTGTAAAAATAGGCCGTGGGCACAGCCACGCCAAAACATAAGCCAGAGGTCGAGCCCCAAGTTAGTCGCCATAAAAATGCCCAAAAATGGGTGGGCTATGGCAGGGGAGGGCTGGCCCGCCGTCCGCGGACTCGGAATTGGCGAGACTGCGAGCGCCTCGTGTGCAAAAATAGACGCAGGCTCAGCGCCCAAAAATAAGCACGAGGTCCCATCCCCATGTTCGTCCGCCCATGAAAATGCCCAAAAGCGGGTGGGCTATAGCCTTGTGGGGAGGGCTGGCCCACTTCGTCACTTGGACTAGATAGGCGAGACTTTGCGGCGCCCTCCATGTGCCAAAAATGGGCGCGAGGATCAGCCGAGTACCCCAAAATAAGCCCGAAGGTCCCGTCCCCAAAGTTCGTCACCCCTTGAAATGCTGCCTTGGGTGGGCTATAGCCTTGGGGAGGCTGGCCAACCGTCCGCGGTTCGGAATGGGGAAGAACACTGCAGGCACCCTCCGTGTCACAAAAAATAGGCGGTACAACCGCTTTTAAAAATAAGCCCCCGAGGTCCGTCCCCAAGTTCGTCCGCCCTTGAAAATGCCCCAGCGGGTGGGCTATGGCCTTGGGGCGAGGCAGGCCAACTCCGTCCTTGGACTCGGAATGGGGGTGAGACTTTGCGGGCGGCCTCAGATGGCCAAAGTGGAGTCGCGGAGCACAGCCCCGCGCAAAAATAAGCCCCGAAGGTCGGAGTCCCCGAGTTCGTTCGCCAGCAATGCCCAGCAGGTGGGCTATAGCCTTGGGAGAGGCTGGCCAACTTCGTCACGTAGGACTCGAATGGGCGAGACTGCGAGGCACCTCCGTGTGCAAAATGAAGCCTTGGACACAGCGGTACTTAAAAATAAGCCCCAGTGACAGTCCACGTCCCCTAGTTCATCACTTGTAAAAATGCCCAGCAGGTGGGCTATGGCAGGGAGGGCTGTGGCTTCGTCCGCCGGACTGAATAGACGAGACTTTGCGAGTGGCCTCCGTGTGCCAAAGATAGGCAGCGGGCACAGCCGCACCAAAAATAAGCCGCTTTAGGTCCGGTCCTCAGGATTACGTCGCCGCTAAAAATGCCCCAGCAGAATTTGAGCTATGGCAGCAGGGGAGGGCTGGCCTTCGTCCCGGCGGACTCGGGCTGGGGCGAGCACAGGCCACCTCCGTGTGCCAAAAATAGGCTGTGGGCACGCGCGTCAAAGGCCTTCACCACGAGGTCCCGACTGTTTGTCGCCCAGCGAATGCCCAGCGGGTGGGCTACGGCCTTGTGCCCACCTCATCACTTGAGACTCGGGAATGAGGCGACACTAAGCACCCTCCGTGTGCAAAAAAAAAATAGGCACAAGGAGCACAGCAGCGCCCATCGGCCGAAGGTCCAGTCCCCAAGTTCGTCCGCCTTAGAAATGCCCAACGGGTGGGCTATAGCAGGGGAGGGTTGTACCGTCCGCGGACTCGAATCTTGGCCCAGACTTCCGAAGCGCCCTCCCCTGTGTGCCAATATTAGGCAGCCCAGGCTGGCCAGCGCGGCTCATGAGTCCCGTCCCCAAGTTCCGTCCGCTTGTAATGCCCCAGCCAATTGGGCTATAGCCTTTAAGGGGAGGAGCTGGCCAGCACAAGTCCGCGGACTCGGAATAGGGCAACACTGCGAGCGCCTTCTGTGTACCAAAAATAGACCGCGGGCACAGTCGGCGCCCAAAAATAAGTCCCGAAGGTCCGTCCCCATGTTGCGTCCGCATGAAAATGCCCCAGCGAAAAAAGCGGGTGGGCTATAGCCTTGGGGAGGGGGCTGCTTGACTTCATCCGCGGACTCGGAATGGGCGGGCTGCGAGCAGCCTCAGTGTGCCAAAAATAGGCTGCGGACACAGCCGCGAGCAAAATAAGCCCCGAAGTGCCGTCCCCAAGTTCGTCCGCCGCAAAAATGCAGAAAGCAGGGTGGGCTATAGCCTTGGGGAGGGCTGGCCAACTTCGTCCGCCGGACTCAAAATGGGCGACACTTTGCGGCGCCCTCCGTGTGCAAAAAAATAGGCCGGGGGCACAGCCGCGCCCAAAAATAAGCCCCAGTCCCGTCCCCCAAGTTTTGTCCGTGCAAAAATGCCCAAGCAGGTGGGCTATAGCCTTGGGGAGGGTTGGCCCTTCGTCCACGCCGGACTCGGAATGCGGCGAGACTTCTGACGCCCTCCGTGTGCCAATATTAGGCCCTTGAGCTGGCAAAACACAACCAAAAATAAGCCTGAAGGTCCGTCCCCAAGTTGCGTCCGCGCCAAAAATACCCCGAAAAGCGGGTGGGCTATAGCAGGGGAGGGGCTGGCCAGCAAATCGCGGTTCGAAGTAGAGCGACACTACGACGCCCTCCGTGTGTGCAAAAAATAGGCCGGGGGCACAGCCGCGCCCAAAAATAAGCCCCGAGGTCAGGTCCCCCAAGTTTTGTCCGTCAGCAAAAATGCCCAAAAAACAGGTGAGCTATAGCCTTGGGGGAGGGTTGGCCCGCCCGTCCATGAGCCGGAATGCGGCGAGACTTTCTGGCACCCTCCGTGTGCCAATATTGAAGCCCGCAGGCACAGCGCCCAAAAAATAAGCCAGGTCCGTCCCCAAGTTCGTCCGTACAAATGCCCAGCATGGTGGGCTATGGCCTTGGGAGGAGGCTGCCAACGCCGTCCGCGGTTCGGAATGGGCGACACCTGTGAGCACCTAAGTGTGTAAATAGGTCAGGGGCAAGCCGCCAAATAAGCCCCGAAGGTCCGTCCCAAGTTCGTCCATCATAAATGCCCAAAAGCAGGTGGGCTATAGCCTTGGGGAGGAATTTGGCCCACTAAATCCAGCCAGGACTCGAATGCGGCGAAGACTTCTGGCGCCCTCCAGTGTGCCAATATTAGGCCACCCAGGCACAGCCGCTTGCAAAAATAATAAGCCCCGAAGGTCCGTCCCCAAAAGTTCGTCCGCCTTGAAATGCCCCAGCGGGTGAGCTATAGCCTTGGGGAGGCTCAGCCAACTCGATCCGCTTAGGACTCGGAATGGCGACACTTTGGCGCCCTCCGTGTGCAAAAATAGGCCGGCACAGCGCGCCCAAAAATAAGCCCCGAAGAGTCCGTCCCCAAGTTCGTCGCGCCCTTGAAATGCCCAGCAGGTGGGGTTATAGCCTTGAGCGGGGCGGGCCAACTCCGTCCGCGGACTCGGAATGGGAGTGAGACTGCGGCTGACCTCCGTATTATGCAAAAGTGGGTGTGGGCCAGCCTTGTGCAAATAAACCCCGATAAAGGTCCGTCCCCAAGTAAATTCGTCACAAAAATGCCCAAGCGGGTGGGCTATAGCCTTGGGGGAGGGGCTGAAAGCCAACCGTCCGGACTCGGAATGGGCGAGACTTTGCGAGCACCCTCCGTGTGCCAAAAATAGAGCGCGGACACAGCCGTGCCCAAAAATAAGCCCCCGACGTCACGTCCCACAGCCCTAGTTAAATCCAGCCGCAAAAATGCCCAAAGCAGGTGGGCTATAGCCTTGGGGGAGGGGCTGGCAGCAACAAATCCGCCGGACTCGGAATGGGGGCGAGACTGCGAGTGGCCTCCGTGTGCCAAAGATAGACGCCGCGGCGCACAATAAAAAGCGGGTGGGCTATGGCCCAGGGAGGGCTATTGCCAACCGTCGGACTCGGAATGGCGAGACTTTGCGACCACCCTCCGTGTACCAAAAATAGGCTGTGGGCACACTGACCTCGTCCAAGTATTTTCACCGAAGGTCGACCATTCGACCTCATTAGCCGCCGCATAAAAATGCCCAAAAAGCGGTGGGCTATAGCCTTGAGGGGAGGGGCGGCGATTAAGTCATCCGCCCGGACTCGGGAATGGCGACACTTTGCGCCCTCCGTGTGCAAAAAATAGGCTGAGGGCACAGCCGCGCAAATAAAGCCCCAGAGGTCCAGAGTCCCCAAGTTCGTCACACACTTATAAAAATGCCCAAAAACAGGTGGGCTATAGCCTTGGGGGAGGGTTAGCCAAATCCGCCGGACTCGGAATGCTGGCAAAGACTTCGAGCACCCTCGTGACCAATGCTGCCATGGAAGGCAGCGGGTACAGCCGCGCTTAAAAATAATCCCAGGGTCAAGTCCCCAAGTTGAGTCCCCCTTAAAATGCCCGAAAAGCGGGTGGGCTTTATAGCCTTTGCAGGGAGGGCTGCCAACTAATCCATGGGACTCGGAATGGAATGAGGCAACACTTTCACGGCGCCCTCTGTGTACAAAAATGACCAAAATAGACACCGCGGGCACAGTCAGCGCCCTTAAAAATAAGTCCCAAGAAGTCCGTCCCCATGTTCGTGGCGCAAAAATGCCCAAAAAGCGGGTGGGCTATAGCCTTGAGAGGAGGCTGCCGAACTTAATCCCGTCATGGACTCGGAATAAGCGAGACTTCTTCTTAAATGACCCGGTGTGCCAAAAATAGGCGCGCAGCGCGGACACAGCTCATGAGCTCAAAAAAATAAGCCCCAGAGTCCCGTCCCAAGTTAGATCGCCCCTTGCAATGCCCCAGCAGGTGGGCTATAGCCTTGGGGAGGAGCTGGCAAATCCGCCGGACTCGGAATGGCGACACTTTCGCAGGCGCCCTCCGTGTGCACAAAAAAATAGGCTGGGGCACAGCTTTGCCCAAAAATAACCCGAAGGTCCCTTTAAGTTCGTCCACCGCAAAAATGCCCAAAAACACGTTGGCTATAGCCTTGGGGAGGGGTTAGCGTAATCCGCGGACTCGGAATGCGGCGAGACTTCTGGGCGCCCTCGTGTGCCAATATTAGGCGCGTGCACAGCCGCGCCCAAAAATAAGCCCCGAAGGTCAGTCCCCCCAAAGTTCGTCCGCCACATAAAAATACCCAAAAAAAAGCAGGGCTATAGCCTTGGGAAGGAGCTGGCCAACCGTCCGCGGACTCGGAATGGGGCGACACTTTTAGCGCCCTCCGTGTGCTCAAATTGTGGCGTAAGGCACAGCCATGCCAAAAATAAGCCCCGAAGGTCCAGGCCCCAAGTTCGTCCTTGAAATGCCCAAAAAATGGGTGGGCTATAGCCTTGGGGAGGGCTAGCCTTTCCGTCCGCCAGACTCGGGTGGGCGAGACTTTCGGCGCCCTCCGTGTGCCAAAAATGAGTGCTCAGCGCGCAAATAAGCCCGAAGGTCCCATTCCCATGTTCGTCCACCATAAAATGCCCAACGGGTGAGCTATAGCCTTGTACAGGCAGGCTGGCCCCTCAATCCGCCGGACTCGGAATAGGCGAGACTGCGGCGCCCTCCGTGTGCAAAAATAGGCGAGACTTGGACACAGCCGCGCCCTTTTAAAATAAAAAGCCCCGGCAGTCACGTCCCCTGGTTCATCCGCTTGCAAAAATACCCAAAAGCGGGTGGGCTATAGCCTTGGGGAGGGGCTGGCTAACTTAAAATCCGCGGACTCGGAATGAGGCGAGACTTTGCAGTGGCCTCCATGTGCCAAAAGATGGCAGCGGCTTCGCACCCGCAAAAATAAGCTTTAGTCCGGTCCCCAAGTTAAATCCGCCGTAAAAATGCCCAAAAGCAGGTGGGCTATGGCCTTGGGGGAGGGCTGGCCAACTCGTCAGCCGGCGGACTCGGAATGGGGCGAGACTTTGCGACCACCCTCCGTGTGCCAAAAATAGGCTGTGGTCACAGCCGCGTCCAAAAATTTTCACCCCAAGGTCCCGACCTCAATTCCGCCCGCCGCAAAAATGCCCAAAAAACGGGTGGGCTATAGCCAGCTTGGGGAGGGCTGGCCAAATCCGTCCATAGACTCGGAATGGGAGCGACACTTTGCAGCGCCCTCCGTGTGCAAAAAAAATAGGCTGAGGGCACAGCCGCGCAAAAAATAAGCCCCGAAGGTCCGTCCCCAAGTTCGTCCGCCGTGCAAAATGCCCAAAAACAGGTGGGCTATAGCCTTGGGGAGGGTTGGCCCACTTCCTCCGCGGACTCGGAATGTGGCGAGACTTTGCGTGCCCTCCATGTGCCAATATTAGGCGCGGGTACAGCCGCGCCCAAAATAAACCCGAGAGGTCCCGTCCCAAGTTAATTCGTCCGCCAAAAAATACCAAAAGCGGGTGGGCTATAGCCTTTGGGGAGGGCTAGTCCACCGTCCGCGGACTCGGAATGAGGGCAACACTGCGGCGCCCTCTGTGTACCAAAAATAGACTTGTGAGCACAGTCGCGCCCAAAAATAAGTCCCGAAGGTCCCGTCCCCCCATGTTCGTCCGCGCCAAATGCCCCAAGCGTGTGGGCTATAGCCTTGAGGAGAGGGTTGGCCACTCGTCCGCCCGGACTCGGAATGTGGCGAGACTTCTGGCGCCCTGCGTGTGCCAATATTAGGCAGCGTGCACAGCGCGACCAAAAATAAGCCCCGAGGTCCCGTCCCCAAGTTGAATCGTCCGCCGTAAAATGCCCCCAGCAGGGGGCTGGCTATAGGGGAGGAGCTGGCCAACTAAATCCGCCGGACTCGGAATGGGCGACACATTTGAGCACCCTCCGTGTGTAAAAATAGGCCGTGGGCAGAGCCACGCCAAAAATAAGCCCCAGAAAGTCCACGACCCAAGTTCGTCCGCAGCAAATGCCCCGAAAAAATGGGTGGGCTATAGCCTTGAGGGAGAGGGCTGGCCAAGCAAATCCGCGGACTCGGAATTGGCGAGACTTTGCAGCGCCCTCCGTGTAAAAAAATAGACCGCGGGCTCAGCCGGCCCAAAATATGTCAGCCCGAAGAGTCCATCCCCATGTTGCGTCCGCCGCTTGAAAATGCCCAGCAGGGTGGGCTATAGCCTTGTGGGAGAGGGCTGGCTCTCTCCGCCGGACTAGGAATGGGGCGAGACTTTGCGACGCCCTCCGTGTGTACCAAAAAATAGACGCAGGCTCAGCCGCGCCCAAAAATAAGCCCCTGAAGGTCCCATCCCCCATGATACAATCCGCGCATGAAAATGCCCGAAGCAGGTGGGCTATATCCTTGCGGGGAGGGGGCTGGCCAACTTCGTCCGCGGACTCAGATAGAGGGCGAGACTTTGCGGCGCCCTACGTGTACAAAAAATAGGCGGGGAGGCAGAGCCGCGGAAAAAATAAGCCCCGAAGGTCCGTCCACAAGTTCGTCCCGCAAAAATGCCCAAAAAGCGGGTGGGCTATAGCCTTGGGGAGGGCTGGCTGGCAAATCCGCGGACTGGAATGGGCCGAGACTGCGCGGCGGCCTCCGTGTACGAAAAATAGGCCTACGGGCTGGTCGTACCCAAAATAAGCCACCGAAGGTCCCGTCTCAAGTTCGTCCGTGCAAAAATGCCCCAAAGCGGGTGGGCTATGGCCTTGAGGGGAGGGGCTGGCCCACTTCGTCATCCGCCGGACTCGGAATGGGGCGAGACTGCGAGCACCTACGTGTGCCAAAAATAGGCCAGCGGCACAGCGCCCAAAAAAGCCAGAAGGTCCGTCCCCAAGTTTTGTCCGTGTAAAAATGCCCCGAAAAACAGGTGGGCTATAGCCTTGGGGAGGGTTTGCACGCCACGTCCGCCCGGACTCGGAATGCGGCGGACTTTCTGGCGCCCTCCGTGTGTGCCAATATTAGCAGCACGGGCTGCAGCGCAAAATAAGCCCCGAAGGTCCCGTCCCCAAGTTCGTCCGCCGCAAAAATGCCCAGGTGGGCTATAGCCTTGAGGAGGGCTGGCCAACCGTCCGCGGACTCAGAATGGGCGACACTGCAGCGCCCTCCGTGTGCAAAAAAATAGGCCGGGGGCACAGCGCGCCCAAATAAGCCCCGAAGGTCCAGTCCTGGACAAGTTAGTCGCCGAAAATGCCCAGCAGGTGGGCTATAGCCTTGGGAGGCGGGGCAACTCATCCGCGGACTCGGAATGGGGTGAGACTTTGCAGCGGCCTCCGTGTACCAAAAATAGGTCCCATGAGCTGGCTTGGCAAAAAATAAGCCCCGAAGGTCCCGTCCCCAAGTTCGTCCGCCAAAAATGCCCAGCGGGTGGGCTATGCTTGGGGAGAGGCTGGCCAACCGTCCGCGGACTCGGAATGGGCGACACTTAGCGAGGCACCCTCCGTGTGCAAAAAATAGGCAGGGGCACAGCGCGCCCAAAAATAAGCCCCGAAGGTCCCGTCCCCAAAGTTCGTCCATCGCAAAAAATGCCCAAAAAAACAGGTGGGCTATAGCCTTGGGGAGGGTTGGCCCGCCAAATCCACCGGACTCGGAATGCGCGAGACTTCTGCGCCCTCGTGTGCCAATATTAGAACCGGGCACAGCCGCGCCAAAAATAAGCCCCGAAGTCCCGTCCCCAAATTCGTCCAAAATGCCCAGCGGGTGGGCTATAGCCTTGGGGAGGGCTGTAGCCAACAAATCGTCCGGCGGACTCGGAATGGGGCGAGACGCAGGCACCCTCCGTGTGTACCAAAAATGAGCCCGGACACAACGCGCCCAAAAATAAGCCCCGGCAGTCCGTCCCCTAGTTCATCCGCCGAAAAATGCCCGAAAAGCGGGTGGGCTATAGCCTTGGGAGAGGGCTGGCAAATCCGTCCCCGGACTCGGAATGGGGCGAGACTGCGGGAGGCACCCTCCGTGTGCCAAAAATAGACGCGGGCACAGCCGCGCCTTAAAAGCCCCGAAGGTCCCGTCCCCAAGTTCGTCCGTCGCAAAAATGCCCAAAAAACAGGTGGGCTATAGCCTTGGGGGGAGGGGTTTGCCCACTTCGTCCGCCAGACTCGGAATGCAGCGAGACTTTACGAGCGCCCTCCGTGTGCCAATATTAGGCCATGGGCACAGCCGCGCCCAAAAATAAGCCCCCGAAGGTCCCGTCCCCAAGTTCGTCCGCCCATGTAAAATGCCCAAGCGGGTGGGCTATAGCCTTGGGGAGGGCTGGCCAAATCCGCCGGACTCGGAATGGGGCGACACTTCGCGAGCACCCTCCGTGTGCAAAAAATAGGCCGGGGGCACAGCCGCGCCCAAAAATAAGCCCCCGAAAGTCCCGTCCCCAAGTTCGTCCGTCGCAAAAATGCCCAAAAAACAGGTGGGCTATAGCCTTGGGGAGAGGGTTGGCCCACCGTCCGCCGGACTCGGAATGTGGCGGAGACTTCTGGCGCCCCTCAAGTGTGCCAATATTAAGGCAGGCACCCAGCATAAAAATAAGCCCCAGAAGGTCCCGTCCCCAAGTTCGTCCACGCAAAAATGCCCAAAAGCAGGTGGGCTGGCTTAGGGGAGGGCTGGCCAACTAAATCCAGCGGACTCGGAATGGGGCGAGACTTTGCGAGCACCCTCCGTGTGCCAAAAATAGGCCGCGGACACTGGCGCCCAAAAATAAGCCCGACGGTCACATCCCTAGTTCATCCTTGCTTAAAAATGCCCAAAAAGCGGGTGGGCTATAGCCTTGGGGAGGGCTGGCCAACAAATCCGCGGACTCGGAATGGGGCGAGACTTTGCGAGTGGCCTCCGTGTACCAAAAATAGACCGCAGGCACACCCAAAAATAAGCCCCTTTAGTCCGGTCCCCAAGTTCGTCCCCGTAAAAATGCCCAAAAAAGCGGGTGGGCTATAGCCTTGGGGAGGCTGACCAACTCGTCCGGCAGACTCGGAATGGGGCGACACTGCGAGCGGCCTCAGTGTGCAAAAATGGGGCGGACACAGCCACGTGCAAAAATAAGCCCCGAAGGTCCGTCCCCAAGTTCGTCCGCCGCAAAAAATGCCCAAGCGGGTAGCTGGCAGAGGAGGGCTGGCCAGCTTCGTCGGCGGACTCGGAATGGGGCGAGACTTTACGAGCACCCTCCGTGTGCCAAAAATGGGCCGTGGGCACAGCCGTGCCAAAAATAAGCCCCGAAGGTCCCGACCCCAAGTTCGTCCGCCAAAAATGCCCAAAAATGGGTGGGCTATAGCCTTGGGGGAGGGCTGCCAACTGTCGCGGACTCGGAATGGCCGAGACTTTGCAGCGCCCTCCGTGTGCCAAAAATAGGCGCGGACACAGCGCCAAAAATAAGCCCCGAGTCCCGTCCCCTAGTTCATCCGCAAAAATGGCCAAAAGCGGGTGGGCTATAGCCTTGGGGAGGGCTGTAGCAACCGTCCGCGGACTCGGAATGGGGCGACACTTTGCAGCGCCCTCCGTGTGCAAAAATAGGCTGGGGGCACAGCGCGCCCAAATAAGCCCCGGTCCGTCCCCAAGTTAATCCGCCCATCAAAAAATGCCCCAGCAGGTGGGCTATAGCCTTACAGGGGAGGGCTGGCCAACCGTCGCGGACTCGGAATGGGCAACACTTTGTGGCGCGCCCTCTTTGTACCAAAAATAGACCGGGCACAGTCGCGCCCAAAAATAAGTGCCGAAGGTGCCGTCCCCATGTTCGTCCGCATAAAATGCCCAGCGGGTGGGCTATGGCCTTGGGGGGAGGGGCTGGCCAACATCCGCGGACTCGGAATGGGGCGAGACTGTGCGGCGGCCTCAGTGTACCAAAAATGGACGCGGACACAGCTTGTGTAAAAATAAGCCCGGTCCCGTCCCCAAGTTCGTCCGCGAAAATGCCCCAGCGGGTGGGAGTATAGCCTTAGGGGAGGGCTGGCCAACTTCGTCCAGCGGACTCGGAATGGGGTGAGACTGCAGGCACCATCCGTGTGCCAAAAATAGGCCGTGGTTTCAGCTGCCGCGCCAAAAATAAGCCCCGAAGGTCCCGACCCAAGTTAAATCCGCGCAAAATGTCAAAAAATGGGTGGGAGTAGCCTTGGGGAGGGCTGGCAACTAAATCCCAGCGGACTCGGAATGGGGCCAGACTTTGCGAGCACCCTCCGTGTGCCAAAAATAGGCTCTGGGCACAGCCGCTCCCAAAAATTTTCACCCGAAGGTAGCGACCTCAATTTCGCCCGCCGCAAAAATGCCCAAAAAACGGGTGGGCTATAGCCTTGGGGGGAGGGGCTGGCCAACTTCGTCCGCCGGACTCGGAATGGGCCGACACTTTGCGAGCGCCCTCTGTGTACCAAAAATAGACCGCGGACACAGTCGCACCCAAAAATAAGTCCCCGAAGGTCCCGTCCCCAAGTTCTTCCGCCGCAAAAATGCCGAAAAAACGGGTGGGCTATAGCCTTGGGGGGAGGGGCTGGCCAACTTCGTCCGCCGGACTCGGAATGGGGTGAGACTTTGCAGCGGCCTCAGTGTGCCAAAAATAGGCCGCGGACACTGGCCACGTGCAAAAATAAGCCCCGAGTCCCGTCCCCAAGTTCGTCCGCCCAAAAATGCCCAAGCGGGTGGAGGCTGGCAGGGAGGGGCTGGCCAACCGTCAGCGGACTCGGAATGAGGCGAGACTTTGCGGCACCCTCCGTGTGCCAAAAATAGGCCGTGGGCACAGCCGTGCCAAAAAATAAGCCCAGGTCCCGACCCCAAGATTCGTAAAAATGCCCAAAAATGGGTGGGCTATAGCCTTGGGGAGGGGCTGGCCAACTGTCCGCCGGACTCGGAATGGGCGAGACTGCAGCGCCCTCCGTGTGCCAAAAATAGCCGCGGACACAGCGCGCCCAAATAAGCCCCGAAGGTCACGTCCCTAGTTCATCCGCCGCAAAAATGGCCAAAAGCGGGTGGGCTATAGCCTTGGGAGGGCTGGCCAACCCGTCCCGGACTCGGAATGGGCGAGACTTTGTAAGCGCCCTCCGTGTGCCAAAAATAGTCTGTGGGCTGGCACAAAAAGAAGCCCCGAGAGGTCACGTCCATGTTCGGCCGCAAAAATGCCCAGCGGGTGGGCTATAGCCTTGGGGAGGCTGGCCAACCGTGCGCGGACTGGAATGGGGCGAGACTTTGCAGCGCCCTCCGTGTGCCAAAGTAGGCTGTAGGCACAGCCGCGCCAAAAGCCCCAGAGTCCGTCCCCATGTTCTGGGCGCCGCAAAATGCCCAGCGGGTGGGCTATAGCCTTGGGGAGGGCTGGCCAACTTCGTCCGCCGGACTGGAATGGGCGAGACTTTGCGGCGCCCTCCGTGTGAAAAAAATAGCTCGGCCTTGGCACAGCCGCGCCCAAAAATAAGCCCCGAGCGTCCCGTCCCCAAGTTCGTCCGCCCAAAAATGCCAAAAGCGGGTGGGCTATAGCAGCTTGGGGGAGGGCTGGGCAACTTCGTCGGCAGACTCGGGAATGGGCGATACGCTGCAGAGCACCCTCCGTGTGCCAAAAATGAGGCCGTGGGCGCGCCAAAAAAAAGCCGAGGTCCCAACCCCAAGTTCGTCCGCCTGTGAAAATGCCCCGAAAAATGGGTGGGCTATAGCCTTGAGGGAGGGCTGGCCAAATTGTCCGCGGACTGGAATGGGCGAGACTGCGGCGCCCTCCGTGTGCCAAAAATAGCCGCGGACAGCCCGGCGCGCCAAAAATAAGCCCCGAAGGTCAAATCCCTAGTTCATCCGCCATAAAAAAAACCCCAGCGGGTGGGCTATAGCCTTGGGGGAGGGCTGGCCAACCGTCCGCCCGGACTCGGAATGGGCGAGACTTTGCAAGCGCCCTCCGTGTGCCAAAAATAGTCTGTGGGCACAGCCGCGCCCAAAAAGAAGCCCCGAAGGTCCCGTCCCATCTTCGGCCGCATGAAATGCCCAGCGGGTGGGCTATAGCCTTGGGGAGGGCTGGCCAACCGTGCGCGGAACTTCGGAATGGGGGCGAGACTTTGCAAGCGCCCTCCGTGTGCCAAGAATTGGGCTGTAGGCACAGCAGCGCCAAAAGCCCCGAAGGTCCCGTCCCCATGTTGCCGCCGCAAAAATGCCCAGCATGGGTGGGCTATAGCCTTAGGGGAGGGGCTGGCCAACTAAATCGCCCGGACTCGGAATGGGCGAGACTGCAGTGCCCTCCGTGATGTCTTCAAAAAAAAATAGGCGCGGGCACAGCCGCGCGTAAATAAGCCCCGTCCGTCCCCAAGTTTCCGCCCATGCATAAAAATGCCCAGCGGGTGGGCTATAGCCTTGGGGAGGGGCTGGCAGCAAATCCGGCAGACTCGGAATAGGGCGATACTGCAAGCACCCTCCGTGTGCCAAAAATAGGCCGTGGGCACAGCCGCGCCAAAAAATAAGCCCGAAGGTCCCAACCCCAAGTTTCACGCAAAAATGCCCAAAAATGGGTGGGCTATAGCCTTGGGCGAGGCGGAGCCAACTCCGTCCGCCCGGACTCGGAATGGGGTGAGACTGCGGCCTCCGTGTACCAAAAATAGGTGTGGACACAGCGCGCCAAAATAAGCCCCGAGGTCCGTCCCAGACCGTCCGCCAAAATGCCCAAAAAGCGGGTGGGCTATAGAGGGAGGGCTGGCCAACCGTCCGCGGACTCGGAATGGACGAGACTTTGCGAGCACCCTCCGTGTGTGCCAAAAATAGAGCGCGGACACGCGCCCAAAAATAAGCCCCGCGCCAGTCGTCCCCTAGTTCATCCGCATAAAAATGCCCCAGCAGGTGGGCTATAGCCTTGGGGAGGGCTGGCCAACGTCCTTGGACTCGGAATGGGGCGAGACTTTGCGAGTGGCCTCCGTGTGCCAAAAATAGGCCGCGGGCACAGCCGCACCCAAAAATAAGCCCCTTTAGGTCCGGTCCCCAAGTTCGTCCACCGTAAAAATGCCCAAAAAACGGGTGGGCTATAGCCTTGGGGGGAGGGGCTGACCAACTTCGTCCGGCGGACTCGGAATGGGGCGACACTTTGCGAGCGGCCTCAGTGTGACAAAAATAGGCCGCGGACACAGCCACGTGCAAAAATAAGCCCCCGAAGGTCCCGTCCCCAAGTTCGTCCGCCGCAAAAATGCCCAAAAAACGGGTGGGCTAGCCTTGGGGGGAGTGGCTGGCCAACTTCGTCCGGCGGACTCGGAATGGGGCGAGACTTTGCGAGCACCCTCCGTGTGCAAAAAATAGGCTGGGGGCACAGCCGCGCCCAAAAATAAGCCCCCGAAGGTCCCGTCCCCAAGTTCGTCCGCCGCAAAAATGCCCAAAAAACGGGTGGGCTATAGCCTTGGGGGGAGGGGCTGGCCAACTTCGTCCGCCGGACTCGGAATGGGGCAACACTTTGTGAGCGCCCTCTTTGTACCAAAAATAGACCGCGGGCACAGTCGCGCCCAAAAATAAGTGCCCGAAGGTGCCGTCCCCATGTTCGTCCGCCGCAAAAATGCCCAAAAAACGGGTGGGCTATAGCCTTGGGGAGGGGCTGGCCAACCGTCCGCGGACTCGGAATGGGGCGAGACTTTGCAGCGGCCTCAGTGTACCAAAAATAGGCGCGGACACAGCGCAATGTAAGCCCCGAAGGTCCCGTCCCCAAGTTCGTCCGCCGCAAAAATGCCCAAAAGCGGGTGGGGTATAGCCTTGGGGGAGGGCTGGCCAACCGTCCGCCGGACTCGGAATGGGGTGAGACTTTGCGAGCACCATCCGTGTGTGCCAAAAATAGGCCGTGGGCACAGCGCGCCAAAATAAGCCCCGAAGGTCCGAGCCCCAAGTTCGTCCGCAAAAATGCCCAAAATGGGTGGGGGTATAGCCTTGGGGAGGGCTGGCTTTCGTCAGCGGACTCGGAATGGGAGCCAGACTTTGCGAGCACCCTCCGTTTGCCAAAAATAGGCTCTGGGCACAGCCGCTCCCAAAAATTTTCACCCGAAGGTAGCGACCTCAATTTCGACCGCCGCAAAAATGCCCAAAAAACGGGTGGGCTATAGCCTTGGGGGAGGGCTGGCCAAGTCCGCGGACACGGAATGGGCCGACACTTTGCGAGCGCCCTCTGTGTACCAAAAATAGACCGCGGACACAGTCGCACCCAAAAATAAGTCCCCGAAGGTCCCGTCCCCAAGTTCTTCCGCCGCAAAAATGCCGAAAAAACGGGTGGGCTATAGCCTTGGGGAGGGCTGGCCAGCAAACTTCGTCCGCGGACTCGGAATGGGGCGAGACTTTGCGGCGGCCTCAGTGTACAAAAATAGGCGCGGACACAGCCGCGCACAATAATAAGCCCCGAAGTCCGTCCCAAGGATTCGTCCGCCGCAAAAATGCCCAAAAAGCGGGTGGAGGTATAGCCTTGGGGAGGCTGGCCAACTTCGTCCGCCGGACTCGGAATGGGGTGAGACTTTGCGAGCACCATCCGTGTGCCAAAAACAGGCCGTGGGCACAGCCGCGCCAAAAATAAGCCCGAAGGTCCCGACCCCAGATTCGTCCATGCCAAAAATGCCCGAAAAATGGGTGGGGTATAGCCTTGGGGAGGGCTGTGCCAACCGTCCCGGACTCGGAATGGGAGCCAGACTTTGCGAGCACCTCCGTGTGCCAAAAATAGGCTCTGGGCACAGCCGCTCCCAAAAATTTTCACCGAAGGTAGCGACCTCAATTTAAGCCCGCCCATAAAAATGCCCAAAAGCGGGTGGGCTATAGCCTTGGGGAGGGCTGGCCAACCGTCCGCGGACTCGGAATGGGCCGACACTTTGCAAAGCGCCCTCTGTGTACCAAAAATAGACCGCGGACACAGTCGCACCCAAAAATAAGTCCCGAAGGTCCGTCCCCAAGTTCTTCCGCCCATGAAAATGCCGAAAAAAGCGGGTGGGCTATAGCCTTGAGGGGAGGGCTGGCCAACTTCAAATCCGCCCGGACTCGGAATGGGCGAGACTTTCGCGGCGGCCTCATTGTACCAAAAAATAGGCGCGGACACAGCCGCGCACAATAATAAGCCCCAGGTCCGTCCCCAAGTTCGTCCGCCCCAAAGCGGGTGGGTTATAGCCTTGGGGGGAGGGTCTGGCCAACTTCGTCCGCCGGACTCGGAATGGGGTGAGACTTTGCGAGCACCATCCGTGTGCCAAAAACAGGCCGTGGGCACAGCCGCGCCAAAAAATAAGCCCCCGAAGGTCCCGACCCCAAGTTCGTCCGCCGCAAAAATGCCCAAAAAATGGGTGGGGTATAGCCTTGGGGAGGGCTGGCTAACTCGTCCGGACTCGGAATGGGGCCAGACTTTGCGAGCACCCTCCGTTTGCCAAAAATAGGCTCTGGGCACAGCCGCTCCCAAAAATAATAACCCGAAGGAAGCGACCTCAAATACCCCCGCCGCAAAATTGCGCAAAAAACGGGTGGGCTATAGCCTTGGGGGAGGGCTGGCCCTAAACCGTCCGCGGACTCGGAATGAGCCGACACTGCGGCGCCCTCTGTGTACCAAAAATAGACCCGCGGACACAGTCGCACCCAAAAATAAGTCCCGAAGGTCCCGTCCCCAAGTTCTTCGCGCATAAAAATGCGAAAAAGCGGGTGGGCTATAGCCTTGGGGGAGGGGCCAACCGTCCGCGGACTCGGAATGGCGAGACTGCGGCGGCCTCAGTGTGCAAAAATAGGCCGCGGACACAGCCACGTGCAAAAATAAGCCCCGAGTCCCGTCCCCAAGTTCGTCCGCCGCAAAAATGCCCCGAAAAAAGCGGGTGCGCTAGCCAGGGGAGGGCTGGCCAGCCGTCCGGACTCGGAATGGGGCGAGACTTTGCGAGCACCCTCCGTGTGCCAAAAATAGGCCGTGGGCACAGCCGTGCCAAAAAATAAGCCCCCGAAGGTCCCGACCCCAAGTTCGTCCGCTGCAAAAATGCCCAAAAAATGGGTGGGCTATAGCCTTGGGGAGGGCTGTGCCAACTTTGTCCGCCGGACTCGGGGGCGAGACTTTGCGGCGCCCTCCGTGTGCCAAAAATAGGCAGCGGACACACGCGCCAAAAATAAGCCCCGAAGGTCACGTCCCTAGTTCATCCGCCGCAAAATGGCCAAGCGGGTGGGCTATAGCCTTGGGGAGGCTGGCCAACCGTCCGCGGACTCGGAATGGGGCGAGACTTTGCAAGCGCCCTCCGTGTGCCAAAAATAGTCTGTGGGCGCGCCCAAAAGCCCCGAGGTCCCGTCCCATGTTCGGCCGCCCTTGAAATGCCCAAAAAGCGGGTGGGCTATAGCCTTGGGGAGGGGCTGGCCAACCGTGCGCGGACTCGGAATGGGGCGAGACTTTGCAAGCGCCCTCCGTGTACCAAAATTAGGCTGTGGGCACAGCCGCGCCAAAAAAGAAGCCCCCGAAGGTCCCGTCCCCATGCTCGGCCGCCGCAAAAATGCCCAAAAAAGCGGGTGGGCTATAGCCTTGGGGGAGGGGCTGGCCAACTCGTCCGCGGACTCGGAATGGGGCGAGACTGCGAGCGCCCTCCGTGTGAAAAAAAAATAGAACCTTGGGCACAGCGCGCCCAAAAATAAGCCCCAGCGTCCGTCCCCAAGTTCGTCCACCAAAAATGCCCAGCGGGTGGGCTATAGCCTTGGGGGAGGGGCTGGGCAACGTCCGGCAGACTCGGAATGGGGCGATGCTTTGCGGCACCCTCCGTGTGCCAAAAATGAGCCGTGGGCACAGCCAAAAATAAGCCCCGAAGGTCAACCCCAAGTTCGTCATAGCAAAAATGCCCGAAAAAAATGGGTAGGCTATAGCCTTGGGGAGAGGGCTGTGGGGTATCAAAATTGTCGCGGACTCGGAATGGGCGAGACTTTGCGGCGCCCTCCGTGTGCCAAAAATAGGCCGCGGACACAGCCGCGCCCAAAATAAGCCCCGAAGGTCACGTCCCCTAGTTCATCCGCCCCGCAAAAATGCCCAAAAGCGGGTGGGCTATAGCCTTGGGGGAGGGGCTGGCCAACCGTCCGCGGACTCGGAATGGGGCGAGACTTTGCAAGCGCCCTCCGTGTACCAAAAATAGTCTGTAGGCACAGCCGCGCCCAAAAAGCCCCGAAGGTCCGTACCATGTTCGGCCGCAAAATACCCAAGCGGGTGGGCTATAGCCTTGGGGAGGGCTGGCCAACCGTGCGCGGACTCGGAATGGGGCGAGACTTTGCAAGCGCCCTCCGTGTGCCAAAATTAGGCTGTGGGCACAGCCGCGCCCAAAGCCCCAGGTCCCATCCCCATGTTCGGCCGCCGCAAAAATGCCCAAGCGGGTGGGCTATAGCCTTGGGGAGGGCTGGCCAACCGTCCGCGGACTCGGAATTGGGCGAGACTTTGCGAGCGCCCTTTGTGTGAAAAAAATAGGCCTTAGGCACACCCGCGCCCAAAATAAGCCCGAGCGTCCCGTCCCCAAGTTAGACCGCCTAAAAATGCCCAAAAGCGGGTGGGCTATAGCCTTGGGGGAGGGGGCTGGCCAACAAATCCGGCGGACTCGGAATGGGGCGATACTTTGCGAGCACCCTCCGTGTGCCAAAAATAGGCCGTGGGCACAGCCGCGCCAAAAAATAAGCCCCCGAAGGTCCCAACCCCAAGTTCGTCCGCCGCAAAAATGCCCAAAAAATGGGTGGGCTATAGCCTTGGGGGGAGGGGCTGGCCCACTTCGTCCGCCGGACTCGGAATGGGGCGAGACTTTGCGAGCGCCCTCCGTGTGCCAAAAATAGGCCGCGGACACAGCCGCACCCAAAAATAAGCCCCCGAAGGTCACGTCCCCTAGTTCATCCGCCGCAAAAATGCCCAAAAAACGGGTGGGCTATAGCCTTGGGGGGAGGGGCTGGCCAACTTCGTCCGCCGGACTCGGAATGGGGCGAGACTTTGCAAGCGCCCTCCGTGTGCCAAAAATAGGCTGTGGGCACAGCCGCGCCCAAAAAGAAGCCCCCGAAGGTCCCGTCCGCATGTTCGGCCGCTGCAAAAATGCCCAAAAAACGGGTGGGCTATAGCCTTGGGGGGAGGGGCTGGCCAACTTCGTCCGGCGGACTCGGAATGGGGCGAGACTTTGCGAGCACCCTCCGTGTGCCAAAAATAGGCCGTGGGCACAGCCACGCCAAAAAATAAGCCCCCGAAGGACCCGACCCCAAGTTCGTCCGCCTAAAAAATGCCCAAAAAATGGGTGGGCTATAGCCTTGGGGAGGCTGGCCACATCCGCGGACTCGGAATGGGCGAGACTTTGCGGCGCCCTCCGTGTGCCAAAAATAGGCGCGGACTGTGGCGCCCAAAAATAAGCCCCGAAGGTCACGTCCCTAGTTCATCCGCATAAAATGCCCAAAAGCGGGTGGGCTATAGCCTTGGGAGGGCTGGCCAACCGTCCGCGGACTCGGAATGGGGCGAGACTTTGCAAGCGCCCTCCGTGTGCCAAAAATAGTCTGTGGGCACAGCCGCGCCCAAAAATTTTCCCCCGAAGTTCCCGACCCCAATTTGCCCTTGCAAAAATGCCCAGCGGGTGGGCTATAGCCTTGGGGAGGGCTGGCAACCGTCCGCCGGACTCGGAATGGGCGAGACTTTGCGGCGCCCTCCGTGTGACAAAAATAGGCCGCGGGCAAAGCCGCACCCAAAAATAAGCTCGAGGTCCCTTTCCCATGTTCGTCCGTAAAAATGCCCAAAAGCGGGTGGGCTATAGCCTTGGGGAGGGGCTGGCCAACGTCCGAGCGGACTCGGAATGGGCGAGACTGCGAGCACCCTCCGTGTGCTAAAAATAGGCCGTGGGCACAGCCGCACAAATAAGCCCCGAAGGTCCCGACCCAAGTTCGTCCGCAAAAATGCCCCGAAAAATGGGTGGGCTATGGCCTTGGGGAGGGCTGGCCAACTAAATCCGCGGACTCGGAATGGGGCGAGACTGCGGCGCCCTCCGTGTGCCAAAAATAACCGCGGACACAGCCCTAAAAATAAGCCCCGAAGTCCACGTCCCCTAGTTCATCCGCGCAAAATGCCCAAAAGCGGGTGGGCTATAGCCTTGGCAGGAGGGCTGCCAACCTAAATCCGCCGGACTCGGAATGGGCGAGACTTTGCAAGCGCCCTCCGTGTGCAAAAATAGTCTGTGGGCACAGCGCTCCCAAAAAGCACCCGAAGGTCCCGTCCCATGTTCGGCCGCTAAAATGCCCAAAAGCGGGTGGGCTATAGCCTTGGGAAGGGCTGGCCAACCGTCCGAGCCGGACTCGGAATGGGCGATACTTTGCAGAGCACCCTCCGTGTGCCAAAAATAGGCCGTGGGCACAGCCGCGCCAAAAATAAGCCCCGAGGTCCCAACCCCAAGTTAGTCCGCATAAAAAAAGCCCAAAATGGGTGGGCTATAGCCTTGGGGGAGGGCTGGCCAACTAAATCCGCGGACTCGGAATGGGCGAGACTTTGCAGCGCCTCCGTGTGTACCAAAAATAGGACGCGGACACAGCTGCGCCCAAAAATAAGCCCCGAAGGTCACGTCCCTAGTTCATCCGCCGCAAAAATGCCCAAAAGCGGGTGGGCTATAGCAGGGAGGGGGCTGGCCAACCGTCCGCGGACTCGGAATGGCGAGACTTTGAGGCGCCCTCCGTGTGCCAAAATTAGGCAGCGGGCACAGCGCAAAATAAGCCCCCAAAGGTCCCGTCCCAAGTTCGTCCGCCCTTGAAAAATGCCCGAAAAATGGGTGGGCTATAGCCTTGGGGAGGGGCTGGCCAACTAAATCCGCGGACTCGGAATGGGCGAGACTTTGCAAGCGCCCTCCGTGTACCAAAAATAGTCTGTAGGCACAGCTTGCGCCCAAAAAAGCCCCGAAGGTCCTGTCCCATGTTCGGCCGCCATAAGAATGCCAGCGGGTGGGCTATAGCCTTGGGGGAGGGCTGGCCAACCGTCCGCGGACTCGGAATGGGGCGAGACTTTGCGGCGCCCTCCGTGTGCCAAAAATAGGCGCGGACACAGCCGCACCCAAAATAAGCCCCGAAGAGTCACGTCCCTAGTTCATCCGCGAAATGCCCAAAAGCGGGTGGGCTATAGCCTTCGAGGGCCAACCGTCCGCGGACTCGGAATGGGGCGAGACTTTGCAGAAGTGCCCTCCGTGTGCCAAAAATAGGCTGTAGGCACAAAGGAAGCCCCGAAGGTCCGTCCCCAAGTTAAATCCGCGCAAAAATGCCCAAAAGCGGGTGGAGCTATAGCCTTGGGGAGGGGCTGGCCAACAAATCCGCGGACTCGGAATGAGTCGAGACTTTGCGAGTGCCCTCTGTGTGCCAAAAATAGGCCGCGAAACTGCTTAGCCAAAAATAAGCCCCCGAAGGTCCCGTCCCCAAGTTCGTCCGCCGCAAAAATGCCAAAAAAACAGTGGGCTATAGCCTTTGGGGGAGGGGCTGGCCCACTTCGTCCGCCGGACTAGGAATGGGGCGAGACTTTGCGAGCAGCCTCCGTTTGCCAAAAATAGTCAGCGGGCACAGCCGCACCCAAAAATAAGCCCCCGAAGGTCCCGTCCCCAAGTTTGTCCGCCGCAAAAATGCCCAAAAAACGGGTAGGCTATAGCCTTGGGGGGAGGGGCTGGCCAACAAATCCGCGGACTCGGAATGAGCGAGACTTTGAAGCGCCCTCCGTGTGCCAAAATTAGGGCGCCCAGGCACAGCCGCGCAAAATAAGCCCCGAAGGTCCCGTCCCCAAGTTCGTCCGCAAAAATGCCCAAAAGCGGTTGGGCTATAGCATTCGGGAGGCTGGCCAACTAAATCCGCGGACTCGGAATGGAGTCAGAGACTTTGCGGCGCCCTCCGTATGCCAAAAATAGGCTGCGGGCACAGCCGCACCCAAAAATAAGCCCCTGAAGGTCCCGTCCCCAAGTTCGTCCGCCTTGAAATGCCCAAAAGCGGGTGGGCTATGGCCTTAGGAGGAGGGATGGCCAACCGTCCGCGGACTCGGAATGGGCGAGACTTTCTGAGCGCCCTCCGTGTGCTAAAAATAGACCGCGAGGCACAGCGCGCCCAAAAATAAGCCCGAAGATCCCGTCCCCAACCGTCCGGCCTTAAAATGCCCCGAAAAAAGCGGGTGGGCTATAGCCTTGGGGAGGGCTGGCCCGCTGTCCGCGGACTCGGGCAGGGTGAGACTTTTGGCGCCCTCCGTGTGCCAAAAATAGGCCGCGGGTAAAGCCGCGCCCAAAAGTAAGCCCCCAACGGTCCCGTCCCCAAGTTCGTGCGCCCCAAAATGCCCGCGGGTGGGCTATAGCCTTGGGGGAGGGCTGGCCAACTCGATCCGGACTCGGAATGGGGTGAGACTTTGCAGTGCCCTCTGTGTGCCAAAAATGAGTACAGCAGCGCAAAAAAATAAAGCCCCGAAGGTCCCGTCCCCAAGTTTGTCGAAAATGCCCAGCGGGTGGGCTATAGCCTTGGGGGAGGGCTAAACCGTCCGCCGGACTCGGAATGAGGCGACACTGCAGACACCCTCCATGTGCCAAAAATAGGGCGGGCCAGCCGCAAAAAAATAAGCCCGAAGGTCCCGTCCCCAAGTTTGTCCGCCTTGAAATGCCCAAAAAGCAGGTGGGCTATAGCCTTGGGGAGGGGCTGGCCAACCGTCACGCGGACTCGGAATGGGGCGACACGGCACCCTCCGTGTACCAAAAATAGGCGGGCGCAGCTGCGCCCAAATAAGCCCCGAGTCCCGTCCCCAAGATCGTCCGCCGCAAAAATGCCCCAGCGGGTGGGCTATGGCCTTGGGGAGGATGCCAGCAAATCCGCGGACTCGGAATGGGCGAGACTGCGAGCAGCCTTCGTGTGTGCCAAATAGGCCTTGAGCAGCCGCGCAAAAATAAGCCCCGAAGGTCCCGTCCCCAAGTTTGTCCGCCTGCAAAATGCCCAGCGGGTGGGCTATAGCCTTGGGGGGAAGGGCTGGCCAACCCCGTCCGCGGACTCGGAATGGGGCGACGCTGCAGCACCCTCCATGTGCCAAAAATAGGAGGCCCGGGCACAGCCGCGCAAAAAAATAAGCCCCGAAGGTCCCGTCCCCAAGTTTGTCCGCTTGAAATGCCCAGCGGGTGGGCTATAGCCTTGGGGAGAGGCTGGCCAACTTCGTCCGCGGACTCGGAATGGGGCGACACTGCGAGCACCCTCCGTGTGCCAAAAATAGGCCGTGGGCACAGCCACGCAAAAATAAGCCCCGAAGGTCCGTCCCCAAGATCGTCCGCTTGCAAAAATGCCCAGCGGGTGGGCTATAGCCTTGGGGGAGGATGCACCAACAAATCCGCCGGACTCGGAATGGGCGAGACTTTGCGAGCGGCCTTCGTGTGCCAAAAATAGGCAGCGGCAGCCGCGCCAAAAATAAGCCCGAAGGTCCGTCCCCAAGTTAAAATCCCGCTTACAAAAATGCCCAGCGGGTGGGCTATAGCCGGGGAGGGATGGCCAACCGTCCGCGGACTCAGAATGGGCGAGACTTCAGCGCCCTCCGTGTACCAAAAATAGGGTACAAGCGTACAGCCGCGCCAAAAATAAGCCCAGAAGATCCACGTCCCCAAGTTCGTCCCGCAAAAATGCCCAAAAAGCGGGTGGGCTATAGCCTTGGGGAGGGCTGGCCACGAGATCCGCGGACTCGGAGGCAGAGTGAGACTTTCTGGCGCCCTCCGTGTGCCAAAAATAGGCAGTACAGCCGCGCCCAAAAATAACCCCAAAGGTCCCGTCCCCAGTTCGTGCGCCCAAAATGCCCAGCGGGTGGGCTATAGCCTTGCAGGGGAGGGCTGTAGCTCGTCCGCGGACTCGGAATGAGGGTGAGACTTTGCGGCGCCCTCTGTGTGCCAAAAATAGGCGCGAAACGGCGCGCCGCAAAAAAATAAGCCCCGAAGGTCACGTCCCCAAGTTCATCCTCAAAAATGCCAAAAAAACAGTGGGCTATAGCCTTTGCGGAGGGCTGGCCCACCGTCCGCCCGGACTAGGAATGTGGCGAGACTGCGAGCACCCTCCGTTTGCCAAAAATAGTCAGCTTGAGCACAGGCAGCGCCCAAAAATAAGCCCCCGAAGGTCCCGTGCCCAAGTTCGTCTGCCGCAAAAATGCCCAAAAAACGGTTGGGCTATAGCCTTCGGGGGAGGGGCTGGCCAAATTCGTCCGCCGGACTCGGAATGAGGCGAGACTTTGGGAGCGCCCTCCGTGTACCAAAAATAGGCCGTGGGCACAGCTGCGCCCAAAAATAAGCCCCCGAAGGTCCCGTCCCCAAGTTCGTCGCCGCAAAAATGCCCAAGCGGGTGGGCTATGGCCTTGGGGAGGGGCTGGCCAACTTGTCCGCGGACTCGGAATGGGCGAGACTTTGCGACGGCCTTCGTGTGTGCAAAAATAGGCCGTGGCACGGCCGCAAATAAGCCCGAAGGTCCGTCCCCAAGTTCGTCCGCGCAAAAATGCCCAGCGGTTGGGCTATAGCCTTGAGGAGGGCTGGCCAAATCCGCGGACTCGGAATGGGGCAAGACTTTGCGGCGCCCTCCATTATGCCAAAAATGGGCGCGGGCACAGCCGCACAAAATAAGCCCCTGAAGGTCCGTCCCCAAGTTCGTCCGCCAAAAATGCCCAAAAAAGCGGGTGGGCTATAGCCTTGGGGAGGATGGCCAACTCCGTCCGCGGACTCGAGAATGAGGCGAGACTTTGAGCGCCCTCCGTGTGCCAAAAATAGACGCAGGCACAGCGCGCCCAAAAATAAGCCCGAAGATCCCGTCCCCAAGTTCGTCCGGCAAAAATGCCCAAAAAGCGGGTGGGCTATAGCCTTGGGGGAGGGGCTGGCCCATAGTCACGGACTCGGAGCAGGGTGAGACTTTCTGAGCGCCCTCCGTGTGCCAAAAATGGCCGTGGGCACAGCTGCGCCCAAAATAAGCCCCAGAAGGTCCCGTCCCCAAGTTCGTCCGCGCAAAATGCCCAAGAAAGCGGGTGGGCTATAGCCTTGGGGAGAGGGCTGGCCAACTTCGTCCGCGGACTCGGAATAGTCGAGACTTGCAGCGCCCTCTGTGTGCCAAAAATAGGCGCGGGCACAGCGCGCCAAAAAATAAGCCCCGAAGGTCCCGTCCCCAAGTTCGTCCATGCTTTTAAAAATGCCAAAAAAACAGTGGGCTATAGCCTTTGCGGGAGGGGCTGGCCCACTTCGTCCGCCGGACTAGGAATGTGGCGAGACTTTGCGAGCACCCTCCGTTTGCCAAAAATAGTCCGCGGGCACAGCCGCGCCCAAAAATAAGCCCCCGAAGGTCCCGTGCCCAAGTTCGTCTGCCGCAAAAATGCCCAAAAAACGGTTGGGCTATAGCCTTCGGGGGAGGGCTGGCCACCGTCCGCGGACTCGGAATGGGGCGAGACTTTGTGGCGCCCTCCGTATGCCAAAAATAGGCTGCGGGCACAGCCGCACCAAAAATAAGCCCCTGAAGGTCGTCCCCAAGTTCGTCCCACAAAAAAAGCAGGTGGGCTATAGCCTTGAGGAGGGCTGCAAATCCGCGGACTTGGAATGGGCGAGACTTTGTGGCGGCCTCCGCGTGCCAAAAATAGGCGGCACAGCCGCGTAAATAAGCCCCGAAGGTCCCGTCCCCAAATCGTAAATGCCCAAAAAGCGGGTGGGCTCTGCCTTGGGGAGGGCTAGCCAACTCGTCCGCGGACTCGGAATGGGCGAGACTTTGTGGCGGCCTCCGTGTGGCAAAAATAGGCCCAGGCACAGCCGCGCCCAAAAATAAGCCCCAGAGGTACCGTCCCCAAGTCGTCCGCCGCAAAAATGCCCAAAAAGCGGGTGGGCTATAGCCTTGGGGGAGGGCTGGCCAACTCGTCCGCGGACTCGGAATGGGGTGAGACTGCGGCGCCCTCCGTGTGCCAAAAATAGGCCGTGGGCACAGCCGTGCCAAAAATAAGCCCCGAAGGTCCCATCCCAAAGTTCGTCGGCGCAAAAATGCCCAAAAAAGCGGGTGGGCTATAGCCTTGGGGAGGATCGTCCGCCGGACTCAGAATGGGGCGAGACTTTACGAGCGCCCTCCGTGTGCCAAAAATAGGCCGCGGGCACAGCCGCGCCCAAAAATAAGCCCCCGAAGATCCCGTCCCCAAGTTCGTCCGACGCAAAAATGCCCAAAAAACGGGTGGGCTATAGCCTTGGGGGGAGGGGCTGGCCCACTTAGTCCGCCGGACTCGGAACGGGGTGAGACTTTCTGAGCGCCCTCCGTGTGCCAAAAATAGGCCGTGGGCACAGCTGCGCCCAAAAATAAGCCCCCGAAGGTCCCGTCCCCAAGTTCGTCCGCCGCAAAAATGCCCAAGAAACGGGTGGGCTATAGCCTTGGGGGAGGGCTGGCCAACCGTCCGCGGACTCGGAATGAGTCGAGACTTTGCGGCGCCCTCTGTGTGCCAAAAATAGGCCGAGGCACAGCGCCAAAAATAAGCCCCGAAGGTCCCGTCCCCAAGTTCGTCCGTGAAATGCCAAAAAAACAGTGGGCTATAGCCTTTGCGGGAGGGGCTGGCCGCACGTCCGCGGACTAGGAATGGGGCGAGACTGCGAGCAGCCTCCGTTTGCCAAAAATAGTCCGGGCACAGCCGGCGCCCAAAAATAAGTCCCGAAGGTCCCGTCCCCAGTCAGTCCGCCTCAAAAATGCCCAAAAGCGAGGTGGGCTATAGCCTTGGGGAGGGCTAGCCAAATCTGCCGGTCTCGGAATGGGGTGAGACTTTGTGAGCGCCCTCCGTGCGCCAAAAATAGGCCGCGGGCATGGTCGTGCTCAAAAATAAGCCCCCGAAGGTCCCGTCCCCAAGTTTGTCCGCTTAAAAATGCCCAAGCGGGTAGAGCTATAGCCTTGGGGGAGGGCTGGCCAAATCCGCGGACTCGGAATGAGGCGAGACTTTGGGAGGCGCCCTCCGTGTGCCAAATTAGGCGCGGGCACAGCCGCGCCATAAAATAAGCCCCGAAGGTCCCGTCCCCAAGTTCGTCCCGCCGCAAATGCCAGCGGTTTGGGCTATAGCCTTCGGGGGGAGGGCTGGCGACAAATCCGCGGACTCCGAATGGGGCGAGACTGCGGCGCCCTCCATATAAAAAATAGGCCCAGGCACAGCCGCACCCAAAAATAAGCCCCGGAAGGTCCCGTCCCCAAGTTCGTCCGCCCGAAATGCCCAAGCGGGTGGGCTATAGCCTTGGGGGGAGGGGCTGGCCAACTTCGTCCGCCGGACTCGGAATGGGGCGAGACTTTACGAGCGCTCTCCGTGCGCCAAAAATAGGCCGCGGGCATGGCCGCGCCCAAAAATAAGTCCCCGAAGGTCCCGTCCCCAAGTTCGTCCGCCTCAAAAATGCCCAAAAAACGGGTGGGCTATAGCCTTGGGGGGAGGGGCTAGCCCACTTCGTCTGCCGGGCTCGGAATGGGGTGAGACTTTGCGAGCACTCTCCGTGTGCCAAAAATAGGCTGCGGGCACAGCTGTGACCAAAAATAAGCCCCCGAAGGTCCCGTCCCCAAGTTCGTCCGCCGCAAAAATGCCCAAAAAATGGGTGCGCTTTAGCCTTGGGGGAGGGGCTGGCCCACTTCGTCCGCCGGACTCGGAATGAGGCGAGACTTTTCGAGCACCCTCCGTGTACCAAAAATAGGCCGCGGGCACAGCCGCGCCCAAAAATAAGCCCCCCAAGGTCCCTTCCCCAATTTCATCCGCCGTAAAAATGCCCAAAAAACGGATGGGGAATAGCCTTGGGGAAGCCGTCCGCCGGACTCGGAATGGGGCGAGACTTTGCGAGCGCCCTCCGTGTATCAAAAATAGGCTGCGGGCACAGCCGAACCCAAAAATAAGCCCCAGACGGTCCTGTCCCCAAGTTCGTCTGCCGCAAAAATGCCCAAAAAACGGGTGGGCTATAGCCTTGGGGGGAGG
This sequence comes from Citrus mangshanensis, assembly GCA_030449895.1. NCBI lineage: Eukaryota > Viridiplantae > Streptophyta > Magnoliopsida > Sapindales > Rutaceae > Citrus > Citrus mangshanensis. The sequence goes on along the minus strand of JASUUJ010000221.1, from coordinate 191,022 downwards.
GGCTGGCCAACTTTGTCCGCCGGACTCGGAATGGGGCGAGACTTTGCGAGCGCCCTCCGTGTATCAAAAATAGGCTGCAGGCACAGCTGCTCCCAAAAATAAGCCCCCGAAGGTCCCATCCCCAAGTTCGTCTGCCGCAAAAATGCCCAAAAAATGGGTGGGCTATAGCCATGGGGGGAGGGGCTGGCCAACTTCGTCCGCCAGACTCGGAATAGAGCGAGACTTTGCGAACACCCTCCGTGTGCCAAAAATTGGCCGTGGCCACAGCCGCGCCCAAAAATAAGCCCCCCAAGGTCCCGTCCCCAAGTTCGTCCACCGCAAAAATGCCCAAAAAACGGGTGGGCTATAGCCTTGGGGGGAAGGGCTGGCCAACTTCGTCCGCCGGACTCGGAATGGGGCGAGACTTTGTGAGCACCCTCCGTGTGCCAAAAATAGGCCGTGGTCACAGCCGCACACAAAAATAAGCCCCAGAAGGTCCCGTCCCCAAGTTCGTCTGCCGCAAAAATGCCAAAAAAACGGGTGGGCTATAGCCTTGGGGGGAGGGGCTGGCCAACTTCGCCCGCCGGACTAGGAATGGGGCGAGACTTTACGAGCACCCTCCGTGTGCCAAAAATAGGCCGCTTGCACAGCGGCGCCCAAAAATAAGCCCCCGAAGGACCCGTCCCCAAGTTCGTCCGCCGTAAAAATGCCCAAAAAACGGGTGGGCTATAGCCTTGGGGGGAGGGACTGGCCAACTTTGTCCGCCGGACTTGGAATGGGACGAGACTTTGCGAGCGCCCTCCGTGTACCAAAAATAGGCCGCGGGCACCGCGGCACCCAAAAATAAGCCCCCGAAGGTCCCCTCCCCAAGTTCGTCCGCCCGCAAAAATGCCCAAAAAACGGTTGGGCTATAGCCTTGGGGGGAGGAGCTGGCCCACTTCGTCCGCCGGACTCGGAATGGGGCGAGCCTTTGCGAGCACCCTCCGTATGCCAAAAATAGGCCACGGGCACAGCCATGCCCAAAAATAAGCCCCCGAAGGTCCCGTCCCCAAGTTCGTCCGCCGCAAAAATGCCCAAAAAACGGGTGGGCTATAGCCTTGGGGAGGGCTAGCCCACTCGTCCGCCAGACTCGGAATGGGGCGAGACTGCGAAGCACCCTCCGTGTGCCAAAAATGAGGCGCACAGCGCTTTGCCAAAATAAGCTTGAAGGTCCCGTCCCCAAGTTCGTCCGCCCATAAAAATGCCCAAAAGCGGGTGGGCTATAGCCTTGGGAGGCGGCTGGCCACTTCAAATCCGCCGGACTCGGAATAGAGTGAGACTTTTGAGCAGCCTCCGTGTGCAAAAATAGTCCTTGCTGGCACAGCCGCGCCCAAGCCCCGAGGTCCCTTCCCCAATTTCATCCGCCGTAAAAATGCCCAAAAAACGGGTGGGCAATAGCCTTGGGGGGAGGGGCTGGCCATCTTTGTCCGCCGGACTCGGAATGGGGCGAGACTTTGCGAGCGCCCTCCGTGTATCAAAAATAGGCCGTGGGCACAGCCGCTCCCAAAAATAAGCCCCCGAAGGTCCCATCCCCAAGTTCGTCTGCCGCAAAAATGCCCAAAAAACGGGTGGGCTATAGCCATGGGGGGAGGGGCTGGCCCACTTCGTCCGCCAGACTCAGAATACGGCGAGACTTTGCGAACACCCTCCGTGTGCCAAGAATAGGCCGCGGACACTGCCGCGCCCAAAAATAAGCCCACGAAGGTCCCGTCCCCAAGTTCGTCCGCCGCAAAAATGCCCAAAAAACGGGTGGGCTATAGCCTTGGGGGGAGGGGCTGGCCCACTTCGTCCGCCAGACTCGGAATGGGGCGAGACTTTGCGAGCACCCTCCGTGTGCCAAAAATAGACCCCTTGCGCGCCCAAAAATAAGCCCCAGGACGGTCCCGTCCCAAGTTCGTCTGCCTTGCCAAAAAAGCGGGTGGGCTATAGCCTTGGGGGGAGGGGCTGGCCAACTTTGTCCGCCGGACTCGGAATGGGGCGAGACTTTGTGAGCTCCCTCCGTGTATCAAAAATAGGCTGCGGGCACAGCTGTTCCCAAAAATAAGCCCCCGAAGGTCCCGTCCCCAAGTTCGTCTGCACAAAAATGCCCAAAAGCGGGTGGCTATAGCCATGGGGGAGGGCTGGCCGTCCGCCAGACTCGGAATAGGGCGAGACTTTGCGAACACCCTCCGTGTGCCAAAAATTGGCCGTGGGCAAAGGCGCGCCCAAAAATAAGCCCCCAAAGGTCCCGTCCCCAAGTTCGTCCGCCGCAAAAATGCCCAAAAAACGGGTGGGCTATAGCCATGGGGGAGGGCTGGCCACCGTCCGCCGGACTCGGAATGGGGCGAGACTTTGCGATCACCCTCCGTGTGCCAACAAAGGCCGCGGCACAGCCGCGCAAAAATAAACCCCGAAGGTCCGTCCCCAAGTTCGTCCACAAAAATGCCCTGGCGGGTGGGCTATAGCCATGGGGAGGGCTGGCCACGCCCGGACTGAATCAGGCGAGACGAGACACCCTCCGTGTGCCAAGAATAGGACGCGGACACTGCGGCAAAAATAAGCCCACGAGGTCCGTCCCAAGTTCGTCCGCGAAAATGCCCAGCGGGTGGGCTATAGCCTTGGGGAGGGGCTGGCCCACCGTCCGCCGGACTCGGAATGGGCGAGACTGAGCACCCTCCGTGTACCAAAAATAGGCCACGTGCCAGCGCCAAAAATAAGCCGAAGGTCCCGTCCCCAAGTCCCGCAAAAATGCCCATGGTGGGCTATAGCCTTGGGAGGCGGCTGGCCCGCCCGCGGACTCGGAATGAGGCGAGACTTTTTGGCAGCCTCCGTGTACCAAAAATAGACGCGGGCACTGCAAAAATAAGCCCCCAAAGGTCCCTTCCCAATTTCATCGTAAAAATGCCTAAAAAAGCGGGTGGGCAATAGCCTTGGGGGAGGGCTGGCCAACTTTGTCCGCCGCTTTTCAGAATGGGGCGAGACTTGCGAGCACCCTCCGTGTATCAAAAATAGACCGCGGGCACAGCGCTCCCAAAATAAGCCCCAGGCGGTCCCGTCCCCAAGTTTCTGCCGCAAAATGCCCCAGCGGGTGGGCTATAGCCATGGGGAGGGGCTGGCCCGCCTTGAGACTCGAGAATACGGCGAGACTGCTGAACACCCTCCGTGTGCCAAGAATAGGCCGCGGACACTGCCGCGCCCAAAAATAAGCCCACGAAGGTCCCGTCCCCAAGTTCGTCCGCCGCAAAAATGCCCAAAAAACGGGTGGGCTATAGCCTTGGCGGGAGGGGCTGGCCCACTTCGTCCGCCAGACTCGGAATGGGGCGAGACTTTGCGAGCACCCTCCGTGTGCCAAAAATAGACCGCGCGCACAGCCGCGCCCAAAAATAAGCCCCAGACGGTCCCGTCCCCAAGTTCGTCTGCCGCAAAAATGCCCAAAAAACGGGTGGGCTATAGCCTTGGGGGGAGGGGCTGGCCAACTTTGTCCGCCGGACTCGGAATGGGGCGAGACTTTGCGAGCGCCCTCCGTGTATCAAAAATAGGCCACGGGCAGAGCTGCTCCCAAAAATAAGCCCCCGAAGGTCCCGTCCCCAAGTTCGTCTGCCGCAAAAATGCCCAAAAAACGGGTGGGCTATAGCCATGGGGGGAGGGGCTGGCCAACTTCGTCCGCCAGACTCGGAATAGGGCGAGACTTTGCGAACACCCTCCGTGTGCCAAAAATTGGCCGTGGGCAAAGGCGCGCCCAAAAATAAGCCCCCAAAGGTCCCGTCCCCAAGTTCGTCCGCCGCAAAAATGCCCAAAAAATGGGTGGGCTATAGCCTTGGGGGAGGGCTGGGCCAAATCCGCGGACTCGGATAGGAGTGAGACTTTCGATCGCCCTCCGTGTGCCAAAAAGGCCGTGGGCACAGCGCGCAAATAAGCCCCGAAGGTCCCGTCCCCAAGTTCGTCACATGAAAATGCCCAAGCGGGTGGGCTATAGCCTTGGGGAGGGTCGTCCGCTGGACTCGGAATGGGGCGAGACTTTGCGAGGCACCCTCCATGTAATTGGACGCGAGGCACCGTCCCTCCCAAAAATAAGCCCCGAAGGTCCGTCCCCATGTTCGTCCGCAAAAATGCCCCAAAAACAGGTGGGCTATAGCATTGGGGGAGGGCTGGCCGTCACGGATTGAATGAGGCGAGCCTATGCGACCGCCCTCCGTGTGCCAAAAATAGACGCGGGCACAGCCTGCAAAATAAGCGGTCCGTCCCCAAGTTCGTCCATGCTGCCCAGCGGGTGGGGCCAGGAGAGGAGCTGGCGGGTCGTCCGCGGACTGGGAATGGGGCGAGAATGGCCTTAGAACCAAAGTTCGTTGCCCAGCGGGTGAGTGCACAGGGGAGGGGGAGGGGACTGGAATCGGCGAGACTGCGGCAACCTCGTGCCAAAAATGCCCAAATAAACCCTTCGTCCGCCCAAAAATGCCCAAAAGCGGGTGGGCTATAGCCTTGGGGGAGGGCTGGCCAACTTCTTCACGGACTCGGAATGGGCGAGACTGCGGACCGCCCTCCGTGTGCCAAAAATTGCCCAAAAATAAGCCCCTCCGCAAAATGCAAAATTGGGCTATAGCCTTGGGAGGGCTGGCTTCTTCCGCCCGGACTCGGAATGGCGAGACTTTGCGGCGCCCTCCGTGTGCCAAAAATGATCGTCAGTCCTCCAAGTAAAAATGCCCAAAAAGCGGGTGGGCTATAGCCTTGGGGGAGGGCTGGGGACTCGGAATCGGCGAGACTGCGGCGCCCTCCGTGTACCAAAAAAAAAGCTCCGCCAAAAAAATGGCCCCCGCCGAAATGCCCCAAAAAGCGGGTGGGCTATAGCCTTGGGAGAGGGCTGGCCAACTTCGTCCGCGGACTCGGAATGGGGCGAGCGTCAAAAATAGGCACAAGCCCCGAAGGTCCCATCCCCATGTTCGTCGCCGCAAAAGCCCGGGTGGGCTATAGCCTTGGGAGGAGCTGGAATCCGCGGACTCGGAATGGGGCGAGACTGCGAGCGTCCGTGTGCCGTGCCCAAAAATAAGCCCCAAGGTCCCGTCCCCTAGTTCGTCCGTTATTAAAAATGCCCAGAAAAAAGCGGGTGGGGAGCCTTGGGGGAGGCTGTGCTGGCCAAGCTCCGTCGCGGACTCAAAGCACAAAAATATGGCACAAGCTCCCAAAATAAGCACCCGAAGGAGTTCGTCCGCATGTAAAAATGCCCAAAAAAACAAGTGGGCTATAGCCTTGGGCTGGCCAAAGGGAGGCTGGCCAGCTTAGCATGTGCCAAAACAAACCTCCGTGTGTGCATGGTGCAGCAGGCACCAAATAAGCCCCGAAGGTCCGTCCCCAATTCGTCCGCCGCAAAAATGCCCAAAAAGCGGGTGGCTATAGCCTTGGGGAGAGGGCTGGCCAGCAGTCCGCCGGACTCGGAATACTGTGGCCTCCGTGTGAAAAATGAGTCGTCGACCAATAAAAATAAACCCCAAAATGAAGGTCCCGTCCCCAAGTTCGTAAAATACCCCGAAAAACGGGTGGGTTAGCCTTGGGGGGAGGGGTGGGCCGCAGGAGGCTGGCCAAAGTAGGCTGCAGGCACAGCACGCCCAAAAAAGGTAATACTTTGCGGCGCCCTCCGTGGCGCACAGCACACGCCACACCAAAATCGTTCCCAAGACTATAGCCTTGGGAGGGCTGGCAAATCCGCCCAGACTCGGCGACACTTTGCAGCCCAAAAGTAGGTAAAAATGCCCAAAAAAGCGGTGGGCTATAGCCTTGGGGAGGAGTGGCGCTCGTCAGCCCTTGGACTCGGATGGGGCGACGCTGTGCAGCGCCCTCCGTGTGCCAAAAGTAGTCTGGGATGCAGGAGCCGCCATAAGCCCGAAGGGTCCGTCCATTCGCCAACGCGAAAGTTCATCCCGCGGCAAAAATGCCCGAACAGCGCGAGACGAATGGGGCGAGCCGTCCATGCAAAATGCCCAGCAATGGGACTTCGCGCCAGTTCAGCCTTCCGTCCGCGGACTCGGAATGGGGCGACACTTTGCAGCGCCCAAAAATCCGTGTGCAAAAAGTAGGCTGCAGGCACAGCCACGCCCAAAAATGGTCCCGGCCCCAAGTTCGTCGCGCAAAATGCCCAGCGGTGGGCTATAGCCTTGGGGAGGGCTGGCCAACAAATCCGCGGACTCGGAATGGGCGACACTGCGGCGCCCTCCGTGTGCCAAAAGTAGGCTGCAGGCACAGCTGCACCCAAAAATAAGCCCCGAAGTCCGTTCCGCCGCAAAAATGCCCAAGCGGGTGGGCTATAGCCTTGGGGGAGGGCTGGCCAACCTTCGTCCGCGGACTCGGAATGGGCGAGACTTTGCGGCGGCCTCCGTGTAAAAAATAGGTGGCGAAGGTCCACGTCAAGTTCGTTAAGGTCCGTCCCCCAGCTAAAAATGCCCAAAAATGGGTGGGCTATAGCCTTGGGGAGAGGAGGCTGGCCAAACCGCGGACTCGGAATGGGCGAGACTTTGCGGCGCCCTCCGTGTGTCAAAAAAGAGCACAGCCACGCCCCCCGAAGGTCCATCCCGCGGACTCGGAATGGGAGACTTCACAGTGGCGTCCGTGTGTCACGCCAAAAATGCCCGAATGAGCGGCCCGGCCACAGCAAGGGGCTGGCCAATCGTCGCCGGACTCCGAGACTGCAGCCCTCCGTGTGGGCAGCAGCCAAAAATAAGCTCCCGAAGGTCCCTTCCCGTGTTCGTAAAAATGCCCAGCGGGTGCTATAGCGGGCTGGGCGAGACTGCGGCGGCCTCCGTGTCCGTGTAGCCCTGGGCTATAGCCAGGGGCTGGCCAACCGTCCGCGGACTCGGAATGGGGCGACACTGCGAGGCCCTCCGTGTACCAAAAATAGGCAGGGCAGCCGCTCCCAAAAATAAGCCCCGAAGGTCCCGTCCCAGTTCGTCGTAAAAATTCCCAAAACAGGTGGGCTATAGCCTTGGGGAGGGGGCTGGCCCACTTCGTCCGCGGACTCGGAATCTGGCGAGACTTCACAGAGCACCCTCCGTGTACCAATATAGACGCGGGCATAGCGCGTCAAAAATAAGCCCCGAAGGTCCCGTCCCCAAGTTCGTCATACATCGAAAATGCCCCAGCGGGTGGTCTATAGCCTTGGGGGGAGGGGCTGGCCAACTTCATCCGCCGGACTCGGAATGGGGCGAGACTTTGCGAGTGGCCTCCGTGTACCAAAAATAGGCCGGGGAAACAGCCGCACTCAAAAATAAGCCCCCGAAGGTCCCGTCCCCAAGTTCGTCCACCGCAAAAATGCCCAAAAAACAGGTGGGCTATAGCCTTGGGAGGGTTAAGCACCGTCCGCGGACTCGGAATGCAGCGAGACTTCCCCGCGCCCTCCGTGTGCCAATATTAGGCCCACCAGGCACAGCCAGCCCCCGTAGGTCCCGTCCCCAAGTTCGTAAATGCCCAAAAGCGGGTGGGCTGAAAGCCCAGGGGAGGGCTGTCATCGAATCCGCGGACTCGGAATGGGGCGAGACTGCGAGGCGGCCGAAATGGCCAAGTGTACTAAAATGCCAAACATGGGCACAGCCCTGCGCACCCAAAATAAAGCCCCCAGTCCGTCCCAAGAAAAATTCAATCCGCTGGCCAAACTTCGTCCGCCGGATGAATGGGGACTTTGGGCTATAGCCTTGGGAGGGGCTGGCCCACAGCGGACTCGGAATGGGGCGACTGACTGCGAGTGGCCTCCGTGTCCGCCCGTAGGCCGTGTACCCAAAAAAAAAAAGCCCCGGTCCAGAGAGGCTGGCCGAAAATGCCCAAAAAAAGGGCAGCCTTGGGGAGGGCTGGCGCAATCCGTGTGCCAAAAATAGGCTGCGAGCGCCCAAGCCCTTTTAAAAATAGAAGTTCGAAATGCCCAAAAAAAAGGTCCGTCCTAGGCCTCCGCCGCAAAAATGCCCGGGTGGGCTATAGCCTTGGGGGAGCACTAAATCCTGTGCCCACTCATGGCCCAAAATGGGGCGGGTGCGGAGCGACCTCCGTGTACCAAAAATAGGCCGAGGAAACACCGCGCTCAAAAATAAGCCCCGAAGGTCCCGTCCCCAAGTTCGTGCAAAAATGCCCAAACAGGTGGGCTATAGCCTTCAGGGGAGGGGTTGGCCCACTTTCGTCCGCGGACTCGGAATGGCGAGACTTCTGACGCCCTCCGTGTGCCAATGTTAGCCGCAGGCACAGCAGCCCAAAAATAAGCCCCGTGAGTCCCGTCCCCAAGTTCGTAAAAATGCCCGAAAAAAGCGGGTGGGCTATAGCCTTGGGGAGGGCTACAGGGTCATCCGGGACTCGGAATGGGGCGACACTTTGCGAGCACCCTCTGTGGCCAAAAATGAACCGCGGGCACAGTCGCGCCCAAAAATAAGTCCCGAGGTCCCGTCCCCAAGTTCGTCCTCCATGAAAATGCCCCAGCGGGTGGGCTATAGCCGAGGAGGGCTGGCCATCTTCGTCTGCCGGACTCGGAATGGGGCGACACTTTGCGAGGGCCCTCCGTGTACCAAAAATAGGCCGGGGAAACAGCCGCGTTCAAAAATAAGTCCCCGAAGGTCCCGACCCCAAGTTCATCCGCCGCAAAAATGCCCAAAAAATGGGTGGGCTATAGCCTTGGGGGGAGGGGCTGGCCAACTTCGTCCGCCGGACTCGGAATGGGGCGAGACTTTGCGAGCGCCCTCCGTGTGCCAAAAATAGGCTGCGGGCACAGCCGTGCCAAAAAATAAGCCCCGAGGTCCGACCCCAAGTTCATCATAAAATTCCCGAAAAATGGTGGGCTATAGCCTTGGGGAGGGGCTGGCCACGTCCCGAGACTCGGAATGGGGCGAGACTTTGCGCGCCCTCCGTGTGCCAAAAACAGGCCACGGACACAGCCACGCCTTAAAAATAAGCCCCGAAGGTCCGTCCCTAGTTCATCCGCCGCAAAAATGCCCAAAAATGGGTGGGCTATAGCCTTAGGGAGAGGGCTGGCCAGCAAATCCGCCGGACTCGGAATGGGGCGAGACTTTGCGAGCGCCCTCCGTGTGCCAAAAATAGACTGCGGGCACAGCCACGCCCAAAAAGAAGCCCCCGAAGGTCCCATCCCCATGTTCGTCCGCCGCAAAAATGCCCAAAAAACGGGTGGGCTATAGCCTTGGGGGGAGGGGCTGGCCAACCGTCCGCGGACTCAGAATGAGGCGAGACTTTCTGCAGTGGCGTCCGTGTGCCAAAAATAGGCACGGGCACAGCATGTACCAAAAATAAGCCCCCTTTAAGTCCGGTCCCCAAGTTCGTCCGCCGTAAAAATGCCCAAAAGCGGGTGGGCTATAGCCTTGGGTGGAGGGCTGGCCAGCAATCAGCGGACTCGGAATGGGGCGAGACTTTGCGAGCACCCTCCGTGTGTCAAAGATAGGCTGTGGACACAGCCGCGCCCAAAAATTTTCCCCCGAAGGTCCCGACCCCAATTTCGCCCGCCGCAAAAATGCACAAAAAACGGGTGGGCTATAGCCTTGGGGGGAGGGGCTGGCCAACTCCGTCCGCCGGACTCGGAATGGGGCGAGACTTTGCGAGCGCCCTCCGTGTGCCAAAAATAGGCAGCGAGGCACAGCGCGCCCAAAATAAAGCCCCGAAGGTCCCGTCCCCTAGTTCGTCCGCCCAAATGCCCAAAAGCGGGTGGGCTATAGCCTTGGGGAGGGCTGGCCAACAAATCCGCGGACTCGGAATGGGGCGAGACTTTGCGAGCGCCCTCCGTGTGCCAAAAATAGGCCGCGGGCACAGCTGCACCCAAAAATAAGCTCCCGAAGGTCCCTTCCCCGTGTTCGTCCGCCGCAAAAATGCCCAAAAAACGGGTGGGCTATAGCCTTGGGGGGAGGGGCTGGCCCACTTCGTCCGCCAGACTCGGAATGGGGCGAGACTTTGCGAGCGCCCTCCGTGTGCCAAAAAAAGGCCACGGACACAGCCACGCCCAAAAATAAGCCCCCGAAGGTCACGTCCCCTAGTTCATCCGCCGCAAAAATGCCCAAAAAATGGGTGGGCTATAGCCTTGGGAGTAGGGGCTGGCCAACTTCGTCCGCCGGACTCGGAATGGGGTGACACTTTGCGAGGGCCCTCCGTGTAACAAAAATAGGCCGGGGCACAGCCGCTCCCAAAAATAAGCCCCCGAAGGTCCCGTCCCCAAGTTCGTCCGCCGTAAAAATGCCCAAAAAACAGGTGGGCTATAGCCTTGGGGGGAGGGGCTGGCCCACTTCGTCCGCCGGACTCGGAATACGGCGAGACTTTACGAGCACCCTCCGTGTACCAATATTAGGCCACGGGCATAGACGCGTCCAAAAATAAGCCCCCGAAGGTCCCGTCCCCAAGTTCGTCCGCCGCAAAAATGCCCAAAAAACGGGTGGGCTATAGCCTTGGGGGGAGGGGCTGGCCAACTTCATCCGCCGGACTCGGAATGGGGCGAGACTTTGCGAGTGGCCTCCGTGTGCCAAAAAATAGGTCGCGGACACAGCCACGACGAAAAATAAGCCCCCGAAGGTGCCGTCCCCAAGTTCGTCCGCCGCAAAAATGCCCAAACAACGGGTGGGTTATAGCCTTGGGGGGAGGGGCTGGCCAACTTCCGCGGACTCGGAATGGGGCGACACTTTGCGAGCGCCCTCCGTGTGCCAAAAGTAGGCTGCAGGCACAGCCACTCCCAAAAATAAGCCCCCGAAGGTCCCGTCCCCAAATTCGTCCGCCGCAAAAATGCCCAAAAAACGGGTGGCTATAGCCTTGGGGGGAGGGGCTGGCCAACTTCGTCCGCCGGACTCGGAATGGGGCGAGACTTTGTGAGCGGCCTCCGTGTGCCAAGATATAGGTCGTGGGCACAGCCACGACCAAAAATAAGCCCCCGAAGGTCCCGTTCCCAAGTTCGTCCTCCGCAAAAATGCCCAAACAACGGGTGGGTTATAGCCTTGGGGGGAGGGGCTGGCCAACTTCGTCCGCCGGACTCGGAATGGGGCGACACTTTGCGAGCGCCCTCCGTGTGCCAAAAGTAGGATGCAGGCACAGCCACGCCCAAAAATAAGCCCCCGAAGGTCCCGACCCCAAGTTAAGTCCGCTGCAAAAATGCCCAAAAAGCGGTGGGCTATAGCCGGGGAGGGCTAGCCAACAAATCCGCGGACTCGGAATGGGGCGACACTGCGGCGCCCTCCGTGTGCCAAAAGTAGGATGCAGGCACAGCCACACCCAAAATAAGCCCCAGAAGGTCCCGTCCCCAAATTCGTCCGCCATGAAAATGCCCAAAAATGGGTGGGCTATAGCCTTGGGGAGGGGCTGTGCTCGTCCGCGGACTCGGAATGGGGCGAGACTGCAGCTGCCTCCGTGTGCCAAAAAATAGGTCGCGGGCACAGCCACGACCAAAAATAACCCGGGTCCCGTCCCAAGTTCGTCGCCGCAAAAATGCCCACAACGGGTGGGCTATAGCCTTGGGGAGGGCTGGCCAACCGTCCGCGGACTCGGAATGGGGCGACACTTTGCGGCGCCCTCCGTGTGCCAAAAGTAGGCTGCAGGCACAGCCACGCCCAAAAATAAGCCCCGAAGGTCCGTCCCCCAAATTCGTCGCCGCCAAAATGCCCAAAAGCGGGTGGCTATAGCCTTGGGGAGGGCTGGCCGATCCGCCCGGACTCGGAATGGGCGAGACTTTGTGGCGGCCTCCGTGTGCAAGAAATAGGTCGTGAAGGCACAGCCGCGACCAAAAATATTTGAAGGTCCCGTTCCCAAGTTAGTCCTCATGAAAATGCCCAAACAACGGGTGGGTTATAGCCTTGGGGGGAGGGGCTGGCCAACTTCGTCCGCCGGACTCGGAATGGGGCGACACTTTGCGAGCGCCCTCCGTGTGCCAAAAGTAGGCTGCAGGCACAGCCACGCCCAAAAATAAGCCCCCGAAGGTCCCGACCCCAAGTTCGTCCGCTGCAAAAATGCCCAAAAAACGGTGGGCTATAGCCTTGGGGGGAGGGGCTAGCCAACTTCGTCCGCCGGACTCGGAATGGGGCGACACTTTGCGAGCGCCCTCCGTGTGCCAAAAGTAGGATGCAGGCACAGCCACACCCAAAAATAAGCCCCCGAAGGTCCCGTCCCCAAATTCGTCCGCCGCAAAAATGCCCAAAAAACGGGTGGGCTATAGCCTTGGGGGGAGGGGCTGGCCAACTTCGTCCGCCGGACTCGGAATGGGGCGAGACTTTGCGAGCGGCCTCCGTGTGCCAAAAAATAGGTCGCGGGCACAGCCACGACCAAAAATAAGCCCCCGAAGGTCCCGTCCCCAAGTTCGTCCGCCGCAAAAATGCCCAAACAACGGGTGGGCTATAGCCTTGGGGGGAGGGGCTGGCCAACTTCGTCCGCCGGACTCGGAATGGGGCGACACTTTGCGAGCGCCCTCCGTGTGCCAAAAGTAGGCTGCAGGCACAGCCACGCCCAAAAATAAGCCCCCGAAGGTCCCGTCCCCAAATTCGTCCGCCGCAAAAATGCCCAAAAAACGGGTGGCTATAGCCTTGGGGGGAGGGGCTGGCCAACTTCGTCCGCCCGACTCGGAATGGGGCAAGACTTTGCAAGCGCCCTCCGTGTGCCAAAAATAGAGCGCGGGTACAGCCGTGTAAAAAAAATAAGCCCCCGAAGGTCCCGTCCCCAAGTTGATCCGCCGCAAAAATTCCCAAAAAACGGGTGGGCTATAGCCTTGGGGAGGGCTGGCTAACCCAAATCCGCGGACTCGGAATGGGCGAGACTTTGCGGCGCCCTCCGTGTGCCAAAAATAGTGCCACAGGCACAGCCGCTCCCAAAAATAAGCCCCGAAGGTCCAGTCCCCAAGTTAGTCCGCATGAAAATGCCGAAAAATGGGTGGGCTATAGCCTTGGGTGGAGGGGCTAGCCCACTTCGTCCGCCGGACTCGGAATGGGGTGAGACTTTGCGAGCGCCCTACGTGTGCCAAAAAATAGGCTGCGGACACAGCCGCGCCCAAAAAGAAGCCCCCGAAGGTCCCGTCCCCTAGTTCATCCGCCGCAAAAATGCCCAAAAAACGGGTGGGCTATAGCCTTGGGGGGAGGGGCTGGCCAACTTCGTCCGCCGGACTCGGAATGGGGCGAGACTTTGCAAGCGGCCAACGTGTGCCAAAAATAGGCCGCGGGCACAGCCGCCGCCAAAAATAAACCCCGAAGGTCCCGTCCCCAAGTTCGTCCGCCGCAAAAATGTCCAAAAAACGGGTGGGCTATAGCCTTGGGGGGAGGGGCTGGCCAATAAATCGTCCGCGGACTGGAATGGGGCGAGACTTTGCGAGTGCCCTCTGTGCCAAAAATGAGGCAGCGGGCACAGCCGTGCCCAAATAAGCCCCGAAGGTCCCGTCCCCAAATTCGTCCGCGAAAATGATCAGCGGGTGGGCTATAGCCTTGGGGGTAGGGGCTTGTCAACTTCGTCCGCCGTACTCGGAATGGGGCGAGACTTTGCGAGCGATCTCCATGTGCCAAAAATAGGCCTCGGGCACAGCTGTACGCAAAAATAAGCCCCAAAAGGTCCCAAGTCCCCAAGTTCGTCCGCCCATGCAAAAATGCCCAGAAAAGCAGGTGGGCTATAGCCTTGGGGGAGAGGGCTGGCCAACAAATCCGCGGACTCGGAATGAGGCGAGACTTTGCGAGCGCCCTCACGTGAAAAAAATAGGCTGCGGACACAGCGCGCCCCGAAGGTCCCGTCCATGCAAGTTCGTCCAAAAATGCCCAGCGGGTGGGCTATGGCCAGGGGAGAGGGCTGGCCAACCGTCCGCGGACTCGGAATGGCGAGACTTTGCGAGTGCCCTCCGTGTGCCAAAAATAGGCGCGGACAGGCCGCGTCAAAATAAGCCCCGAAGGTCCGTCCCCAAGTTCGATCCGCCCATGAAAAATGCCCACAGCGGGTGGGCTATGGCCTTGGGGGGAGGGGCTGGCCAACTTCGTCCGCTGGACTCGGAATGGGGCGAGACTTTGCAAGCGGCCACCGTGTGCCAAAAATAGGCCGCGGGCACAGCCGCCGCCAAAAATAAGCCCCCGATGTCCCGTCCCCAAATTCGTCCGCCGCAAAAATGATCAAAAAACGGGTGGGCTATAGCCTTGGGGGAGGGGCTGGTCAACTTCGTCCGCCGAACTCGGAATGGGGCGAGACTTTGCGAGCGATCTCCATGTGCCAAAAATAGGCCTCGGGCACAGCTGTACGCAAAAATAAGCAGCAAAAGGTCCCGTCCCCAAGTTCGTCCGCCGCAAAAATGCCCAAAAAACGGGTGGGCTATAGCCTTGGGGGGAGGGGCTGGCCAACTTCGTCCGCCGGACTCGGAATGGGGCGAGACTTTGCGAGCGCCCTCCACGTGAAAAAAATAGGCTGCGGACACAGCCGCGCCCAAAAATAAGCCCCCGAAGGTCCCGTCCGCAAGTTCGTCCGCCGCAAAAATGCCCAAAAAACGGGTGGGCTATAGCCTTGGGGGGAGGGGCTGGCCAACTTCGTCCGCCGGACTCGGAATGGGGCGAGACTTTGCGAGCACCCTTCGTGTGCCAAAAATAGGCCGCGGGCACAGCCGCGTCCAAAAATAAGCCCCCGAAGGTCCCGTCCCCAAGTTCGTCCGCCGCAAAAATGCCCAAAAAACGGGTGGGCTATGGCCTTGGGGGGAGGGGCTGGCCAACTTCGTCCACTGGACTCGGAATGGGGCGAGACTTTGCGAGCACCCTCCGCATACCAAAAATAGACGCGGACACATGCGCCCAAATAAGCCCCGAAGGTCCCGTCCACAACCCGTCCCCTTGCAAAAATGCCCAGCGGTCGGCTATAGCCTTAGGGGAATGGCTGGCTAACCGTCTGCGGACTCGGAATAGGCGAGACTTTAGCGCCCTCCAGTGTGCCAAAAATAGTGCAGCGGGCACAGCAGCGTCCAAAATAAGCCCCGAAGGTCCGTCCCCAAAGTTCGTCCGCCGAAATGCCCGAAAAAGCGGGTGGGCTATAGCCTTGGGGGAGGGCTGGGAAGCAAATCCGCGGACTCGGAATGAGGCGAGACTTTTGAGCGCGCTCCATGTGCAAAAATAGGCTGCGGGCACAGCCGTGAAAAAAATAAGCCCCGAAGGTCCGTCCCAAGTTCGTCCGCGAAAATGCCCAAAAATGGGTGGGCTATAGCCTTGGGGAAGGGCTGGCCAGCAAATCCGTCCCGGACTCGGAATGGGCCGAGACTGCGGCGGCCTCCATGTCCCAAAAATAGACGCGGTCACAGCCGCGCAAAAATAAGCCCCGAAGGTCCATCCCAAGTTTCTCCATGCAAATGCCCAAAAATGGGTGGGCTATAGCCTTGGGGGAGGGCTGGCCAACAAATCCGCGGACTCGGAATGGGGCGAGACTGCGACGCCCTCCGTGTGCAAAAATAGGCTGCGGGCACAGCGCGCCCAAAAATAAGCCCCGAAGGTCCCGACCCCAAGTTCGTCCGCCAAAAAATGCCCAAGCAGGTGGGTTGTAGCCTTGGGGAGGGGCTGGCCAACATCGTCCGCCGGACTCGGAATCGCCAGAGACTTTGCGGCGGCCTCCATGTCCCAAAAAATAGACGCGGGCACAGCGCGCCAAAATAAGACCCGAAGGTCCCATCCCCAAGTTTCTCCGCCGCAAAAATGCCCGAAAAATGGGTGGGCTATAGCCTTGGGAGGGCTGGCCAACCGTCCGCCGGACTCGGAATGGGGCGAGACTTTGCGGCGCCCTCCGTGTGCAAAAAATAGGCTGGGCACAGCCGCGCCCAAAAATAAGCGAAGGTCCCGACCCCAAGTTCGTCCGCCGCAAAAATGCCCAAAAGCGGGTGGGTTGTAGCCTTGGGGGAGGGCTAGCCAACCGTCCGCGGACTCGGAATGGGGCGAGACTTTGCGAGCACCCTCTGTGTGCTAAAAATAGTGCCGCGGGCACAGCCGTGCCCAAAAATAAGCCCCCCAAGGTCCCGTCCCCAAATTCGTCCGCCGCAAAAATGCCCAAAAAATGGGTGGGCTATAGCCTTGGGGGGAGGGGCTGGCCAACTTCGTCCGCCGGACTCGGAATGGGGCGAGACTTTGCGAGAGGCCTCCGTGTGCCAAAAATAGGACATGGTCACAGCCGCGACCAAAAATAAGACCCCGAAGGTCCCGTCCCCAGTTAAATCGCCATGAAAATGACCAAAAATGGGTTAGCTAGCCTTGGGGAGGGCTTGCCAACTTCGTCCGCGGACTCGGAATGCGGCGAGACTTTCTGTACGGCGCCCTCCGTGTGCCAAAAATAGGCGTGGTACAGCCGCGCAAAAATAAGCCCCGAGGTCCCGTCCCAGGATTCGTCCGCCGCAAAAATGCCCAAAAAGCGGGTGGGCTATAGCCTTGGGGAAGAGGCTGGCCAAGTCCGCCGGACTCGGAATCGGGCCGAGACTTTGCGGCGGCCTCCATGTCCCAAAAATAGACGCCAGGCACACAGCAAAAATAAGACCCCGAAGGTCCCATCCCCAAGTTAAATCGTCCGCCCGCAAAAATGCCCAGCAGGTGGGCTATAGACTTGGGGAGGGCTGCCAACTAAATCCGCGGACTCGAAATGGGGCGAGACTGCGGCGCCCTCCGTGTGCAAAAATAGGCTACGGGCACAGCGCCCAAATAAGCTCGCCCCGAAGGTCCCGACCCCATGTTCGTCCGCGCAAAAATGCCCCACGGGTGGGCTATAGCCTTGGGGAGGGCTGGCCAACCGTCCGCGGACTCGGAATGGGCGAGACTTTGCAAGCGGCCTCCGTGTGCCAAAAATAGGCGGGCACAGCCGCCAAAATAAAGCCCCGAGTCCGTCCCAAGTTCGTCACTTGCAAAAATGCCCAAAAGCGGGTGGGCTATAGCCTTGGGGAGGGGCTGGCTGCCGTCCGCCGGACTGGAATGGGCGAGACTTTGCGGCGCCCTCTCATGCCAAAAATAGTGCAGCGGGCACAGCCGTGCCAAAAATGAGCCCCAGAAGGTCCCGTCCCCAAATTCGTCCGCCGCAAAAATGCCCAGCGGGTGGGCTATAGCCAGGGGAGGGCTGGCCCCACTTCGTCCGCGGACTCGGAATGGGGCGAGACTTTGCGAAGGCCTCAGGTGTGCCAAAAATAGGACATGGTCACAGCCGCGCCCAAAAATAAGCCCCGAAGGTCACGTCCCGAGATTCGTCCTTGCCAAAAATGACCAAAAATGGGTTGGCTATAGCCTTGGGGGAGGGAGCTGGCCAACCGTCCGCGGACTCGGAATGCGGCGAGACTGCGGCGCCCTCCGTGTGCCAAAACTGGGGCGTGGTACAGCCGCGCAAAAAAATAAGCCCCGAAGGTCCGTCCCCAAGTTAAATCCCTTGCAAAAATGCCCAAAAGCGGGTGGGCTATAGCCTTAGGGCAAGGGCTGGCCAACCGTCCGCGGACTCGGAATCGGCCGAGACTTTGCGGCGGCCTCCATGTCCCAAAATAGGCGGGCACAGCGCCCAAAAATAAGACCCGAAGGTCCCATCCCCAAGTTCGTCCGCCCTTGAAAATGCCCAAAAAGCGGGTGGGCTATAGACTTGGGGAGGGCTGCCCAACCAAATCCGCGGACTCGAAATGGGCGAGACTTTGCGGCGCCCTCCGTGTGCAAAAATAGGCTGCACGGGCACAGCGCGCCCAAAATAAGCCCCGAAGGTCCCGGACCCCATGTTCGTCCGCCGCAAAAATGCCCAAAAAAGCGGGTGGGCTATAGCCTTGGGGAGGGCTGGCCAACCGTCCACGGACTCGGAATAGGGCAAGACTTTTGCAAGCGGCCTCCGATGTGCCAAAAATAGGCAGCGGGCACAGCCGCGCCATAAAATAGGCCCCCAAAGGTCCCGTCCCCAAGTTAAATCCGCCCATAAAAATACCCAAAAGCGGGTGGGCTATAGCCTTGGGGAGGGCTGGCCAACAAATCGTCGCGGACTCGGAATGGGGCGAGACTTTGCAGCACCCTCTGTGTGCCAAAAATAGTGCAGCGAGGCACAGCCATGCCCAAAATAAGCCCCGAAGGTCCCGTCCCCAAATTCGTCCGCAAAAATGCCCAGCGGGTGGGCTATAGCCTTGGGGGAGGGCTGGCCAACCGTCCGCGGACTCGGAATGGGGCGAGACTTTGCGAGAGGCCTCCGTGTGCCAAAAATAGGACAATGTCACAGCCGCGCCCAAAAATAAGCCCCGAGGTCCGTCCCAGTTCGTCCGCCCATAAAAATGACCAAAAATGGGTTGGCTATAGCCTTGGGGAGGGCTGGCCAACAAATCGTCACGCGGACTCGGAATGCAGCCGAGACTTTGCAGCGCTCTCCGTGTGCCAAAAATAGAGCCTTGGTACAGCCGCGCAAAAAATAAGCCCCGAAGGTCCCGTCCCCAAGTTCGTCCGTAAAATGCCCAGCGGGTGGGCTATAGCCTTGGGGAAGGGGCTGGCGACAAATCCGCCCGGACTCGGAATCGGCCGAGACTTCTGGCGGCCTCCATGTCCCAAAAATAGGCCTTGAGCACAGCCGCGCCAAAAATAAGACCCCAGAGGTCCCATCCCCAAGTTCGTCCATGCAAAAATGCCCCAGCGGGTGGGCTATAGACTTGGGGAGAAGGCTAGCTTAAATCCGCCGGACTCGAAATGGGGCGAGAATTTGCGAGCGCCCTCCGTGTGCAAAAATAGGCTGCGGGCACAGCCACACCCAAAAATAAGCCCCCGAAGGTCCCGACCCCATGTTCGTCCGCCGCAAAAATGCCCAAAAAACGGGTGGGCTATAGCCTTGGGGGGAGGGGCTGGCCCACTTCGTCCGCCGGACTCGGAATGGGGCAAGACTTTGCAAGCGGCCTCCGTGTGCCAAAAATAGGCCGCGGGCACAGCCGCCGCCAAAATAAGCCCCCAAAGGTCCCGTCCCCAAGTTCGTCCGCCGCAAAAATGCCCAAAAAACGGGTGGGCTATAGCCTTGGGGAGGGCTGGCTCGTCGCCCGGACTCGGAAAGGGCGAGACTGAGTGCCCTCTGTGTGCCAAAAATAGGCCCAGGCACAGCCGCACAAAAATAAGCCCCGAGATCCCGTCCCCAAGTTCGTCCGCCCGCAAAATGATCGAAAAGCGGGTGGGCTATAGCCTTGGGGAGGGGCTGGCCAACTTTCGTCGCCGAACTCGGAATGGGGCGAGACTTTGCGGCGGCCTCCGTGTGCCAAAAATAGGCCTCGGGCACAGCTGTACGCAAAAATAATCCCCAAAAGGTCCCGTCCCCAAGTTCGTCCGCCGCAAAAATGCCGAAAAAACGGGTGGGCTATAGCCTTGGGGGGAGGGGCTGGCCAACTTCGTCCGCCGGACTCGGAATGAGGCGAGACTTTGCGAAAGCGCCCTCCGTGTGCCAAAAATAGCCGCGGGCACAGCCGCGCCCAAATAGCCCCGAAGGTCCGTCCCCAAGTCGTCCCATGCAAAAATGCCCAAAAACGTGTGGCTATGGCCTTGGGGAGGGGCTGGCCAGCCGTCCGCTGGACTCGGAATGAGGCGAGACTTTGGGGAGCGCCCTCCGCGTGCCAAAAATAGGCCGTGGACACAGCGGCGCCCAAAATAAGCCCCGAGTCCCGTCCCCAAGTTCGTCCGCCGCAAAAATGGCCAAAAGCGGGTGGGCTATAGCCTTGGGGAGAGGCCAGCCAACTAAATCGCCCGGACTCGGAATGGGCGAGACTGCAGAGCACCCTCCGTGTGCAAAAATAGGCTCTGAGCACTGCGCCCAAAAATAAGCCCCGAAGGTCCCGACCCCATGTTCGTCCACTTGCAAAAATGCCAGCAGGTGGGCTATAGCCTTGGGAGGGCTGTGCCAATCGTCCCGGACTCGGAATGAGGCGAGACTTTGCAAGCGGCCTCCGTGTGCCAAAAATAGGCGGGCACAGCGCCGCCAAAATAAGCCCCGAAGGTCCGTCCCCAAGTTCGTCCGCGCATAAAATGCCCAGCGGGTGGGCTATAGCCTTGGGGAGGGCTGACCAGCAAATCCGCGGACTCGGAATAGGCGAGACTTTGCAGCGCCCTCTGTGTGCCAAAAATAGTGGCGGGCACAGCCGTGCCCAAAAATAAGCCCCGAAGGTCCCGTCCCCAAATTCGTCAAATGCCCAAAAAGCGGGTGGGCTATAGCCTTGGGGAGGGCTGGCCAGCAAATCCGCGGACTCGGAATGGGGCGAGACTGCGAGAAGGCCTCCGTGTGCCAAAAATAGGACATGGTCACAGCCGCGCCCAAAAATAAGCCCCGAAGGTCCGTCCCGAGTTCGCCGCATGTAAAAATGACCAAAAAATGGGTTGGCTATAGCCTTGGGGAGGGCTGGCCAACTTCGTCCGCCGGACTCGGAATGCTGCGAGACTTCGCGGCGCCCTCCGTGTGCCAAAAAAATAGGGCGGTTACAGCAGCGCAAAAAAATAAGCCCGAGGTCCCGTCCCCAAGTTCGTCCGCCGCAAAAATGCCCAAAAAGCGGGTGGGCTATAGCCTTGGGGAAGGGCTAACAATCCGCCGGACTGGAGATCGGCCAAGACTTTGCGAGCGGCCTCCATGTCCCAAAAATAGGCCGCGGGCACAGCCGCGCCCAAAAATAAGACCCCGAAGGTCCCATCCCCAAGTTCGTCCGCCGCAAAAATGCCCAAAAAACGGGTGGGCTATAGACTTGGGGAGAGGCTGCTTAACCGCCGCGGACTCGAAATGGGCGAGACTGCGGCGCCCTCCGTGTGCAATAGGCTGCGGGCACAGCCTCGCCCAAACATAAGCCCCCGAAGGTCCCGACCCCATGTTCGTCCGCCGCAAAAATGCCCAAAAAACGGGTGGGCTATAGCCTTGGGGGGAGGGGCTGGCCAACTTCGTCCGCCGGACTCGGAATGGGGCAAGACTTTGCAAGCGGCCTCCGTGTGCCAAAAATACGCACACCGCACAACCGCCGCAAAAAAAGCCCCCCAAAGGTCCCGTCCCCAAGTTCGTCCGCAAAATGCCCAGCGGGTGGGCTATAGCCTTGGGGAGGGCTGGCCCAAGTCGCCGGACACGGAATGGGGTGAGACTTTGTGGCGCCCTCCGTGTGCCAAAAATAGACAGGCACAGCCTTGCGCCCAAAAATAAGCCCGAAGGTCCGTCCCCAAGTTCGTCCGCCGCAAAAATGCCCAAAAGCGTGTGGGCTATGGCCTTGGGGAGGGCTGGCCAACGTCCGCTGGACTCGGAATGGGGCGAGACTTTGGGCGCCCTCAGCGTGCAAAAATAGGCCGTGGACACAGCGGCGCCCAAAAATAAGCCCCGAAGTCCCGTCCCCAAGTTCGTCACGCAAAATGGCCAAAAAAAAGCGGGTGGGCTATAGCCTTGGGGAGGGCTGCAGCCAGCAAATCCGCGGACTCGGAATGGGCGAGACTTTGCGGCGCCCTCATTGTGCCAAAAATAGAGCGGGTACAGCAGCGCGCAAAAAAATAAGCCCCGAGGTGCCATCCCCAAGTTCGTCCGCGCAAAAATGCCCAGCGGGTGGGCTATAGCCTTGGGGGAGGGCTGGCTAACAATCCGCCGGACTCGGAATGGGCGAGACTTTGCGGCGCCCTCCGTGTGCCAAAAATAGTGCCGCGAGAACAGCCGCGCCCAAAAATAAGCCCCCAAAGGTCCCGTCCCAAGTTCGTCCACTTGAAAATGCCCAAAAAATGGGTCGGCTATAGCCTTAGGGGAATGGCTAGCTAACTTCGTCTGCCGGACTCGGAATAGGGCGAGACTTTGCGACGCCCTCCGTGTGCCAAAAATAGTGCAGCGGGCACAGCGCGCAAATAAAGCCCCAAGGTCCCGTCCCCAAGTTCGTCACCGCAAAATGCCCAAAAAGCAGGTGGGCTATAGCCTTGGGGAAAGGGCTAGCCAACCGTCGCGGACTCGGAATGGGCAAGACTTGTGGCGGCCTCCATGTCCCAAAATAGGCCGCAGGCTGGCAGCAAAAATAAGCCCCGAAGGTCCCGTCCCCAAATTCGTCCGCCAAAAATGCCCCAGCAGGTGGGCTATAGCCTTGGGGAGGATAGCCAACAAATCGTCGCGGACTCGGAATGGGGCGAGACTGCAGAGTGCCCTCTGTGTGCCAAAAATAGGCGCTTGGGCACAGCTGCGCCCAAAAATAAGCCCCGAAGATCCTGTCCCCAAGTTCGTCCGCCGCATAAAATGATCAAAAAAGCGGGTGGGCTATAGCTTTGGGGAGGGGCTGGCCAACTCGATCCGCCGAACTCGGAATGGGCGAGACTTTGCGGCTGCCTCCGTGTGCAAAAATGAGCCTCGGGTTCAAGCTGTATGCAAAAATAAGCCCCAAAGGTCCCGTCCCCAAGTTCGTCACAAAAAATACCCAGCAGGCGGGCTATAGCCTTGGGTGGAGGGCTGGCCAACAAATCCATGGACTCGGAATGAGGCGAGACTGCGGCGCCCTCTGTGTGCCAAAAATAGTGCCGCGGGCCAGCGCAACCAAATAAGCCGAGATCCCGTCCCCAAGTTCGTCCAAAAATGCCCAAAAAAGCAGGTGGGCTATAGCCTTGGGGAGGGGCTGGCCAACTCGTCCGCGGACTCGGAATGGGCGAGACTTTGCAGCGCCTCTGTGTGCCAAAAATAGTGCATGGGCACAGCATGCTTAAAAATAAAGCCCCAGAAGATCCCGTCCCCAAGTTCGTCCGCCTTGAAATGCCCAAAGCAGGGTGGGCTATAGCCTTGGGGAGGGCTGGCCAACAAATCCGCGGACTCCAGATGGGCGAGACTTCTGACGCGCTCCGTGCACCAAAAATAGGCCGTGGGCACGGCGCGCTTAAATAAGCCCGAAGGTCCGTCCCCAAGTTACGTCCGCCCGCAAAAATGCAGCGGGTGAGTTATAGCCTTTGGGGAGGGGCTGGCCAACCGTCCGCCGGACTCGGAATCAGCGAGACTTTGCGGCGCCCTCCGTGTGCCAAAAATGAGGTGCGAATTTTACAGCGCAAAAAAATGCCCCAGAAGGTCCCGTCCCCAAGTTCGTCCGCCGCAAAAATGCCCAGCGGGTGGGCTATAGCCTTGGGAGGGCTGTGCTAACCGTCCGCCGGACTCGGAATGGGCGAGACTTTGCGGCGCCCTCCGTGTGCCAAATATAGTGCCTTGAGCACAGCCGCGCCCAAATAAGCCCTCAAAGGTCCACGTCCCAAGTTCGTCCGCTTGCAAAAATGCCCAAGCGGGTCGGCTATGGCCTTAGGGGAATGGCTAGCTAACCGTCTGCCGGACTCGGAATAGGGTGAGACTTTCTGACGCCCTCCGTGTGCCAAAAATAGTGCCTTGGCACAGCGCCAAAAATAAGCCCCAGTCCGTCCCCAAGTTAATCCGCCCAAAAATGCCCCGAAATACGGGTGAAGCTATAGCCTTGGGGGAGGGCTAGCCAACTTCGTCCGCGGACTCGGAATGGCGCGAAACTTTGCGAGTGCCCTCCGTGTGCCAAAAATAGTGCAGCGGGTACATGCCAAAAATAAGCCCCAAAGGTCCGTCCCAAGTTCGTCCTTGCAAAATGCCCAGCGGGTGGGCTATAGCCTTGGGGAAGGGCTGGCCCAAATCCGCCGGACTCGGAATGGGCCGAGACTTCATGGCCTCCATGTCCCAAAAATAGACGCATGAGCAGCTTAAAAATAACCCGAAGGTCCCGTCCCCAAATTCGTCCGCAAAAATGCCCAAAAGCGGGTGGGCTATAGCCTTGGGAGGGGCTGGCCGCAAATCCGACGGACTCGGAATGGGCGAGACTGCGAAACGCCCTCCGTGTGCCAAAAATAGTGCAGCACAGCGCGCAAAAATAAGCCCCAAGGTCCCGTCCCCAAGTTCGTCCATGAAATGCCCAGCGGGTGGGCTATAGCCTTGGGAAGGGCTGGCCTTTAAATCCGCGGACTCGGAATGGGCAGAGACACGGCAGCCTCCATGTCCCAAAAATAGAGCAGGCACAGCGCGCCCAAAAATAAGCCCCGAAGGTCCCGTCCCCAAATTCGTCCGCAAAAATGCCCAAAAGCGGGTGGGCTATAGCCTTGAGAAGGCTGGCCGCTCGTCAAACGGACTCAGATGGGCGAGACTGCGAAGGCCCAGTATTCCAAAAATAGGACATGGTCACAGCTGAGCCCAAAAATAAGCCCCGAAGGTCCGTCCCGAGTTCGTCCGCCTCAAAATGCCCAAAAAAGCAGGTGGGCTATAGCCTTGGGGGAAGGGCTGGCCAACTAAATCCGCCCGGACTCGGAATGCGGCGAGACTTTGCGAAGCACCCTCGTGTGCCAAAAATAGGCGAGGTACAGCACGCATAAAAAATCAGCACCCGAAGGTCCGTCCCCAAGTTTCGTCAGCGCAAAGTACCCAGCGGGTGGGCTATAGCCTTGGGGAAGAGGCTGGCCTACTTGTCCGCCGGACTCGGAATCGGCCGAGACTTTGCGAGTGGCCTCCATGTCCCAAAAATAGGCCGTGGGCACAGTCGCGCCCAAAAATAAGCCCCGAAGGTCGATCCCAAGATCGTCCGCTTAAAAATGCCCAAGCGGGTGATTATAGCAGGGGAGGGGGCTGGCCAACTCGTCCGCCGGACTCGGAATGGGACCCGAGACTTTGCGGCGCCCTCGTGTGCCAAAAATAGGGCGTAAGGTACAGCCGCGCAAAAAAATAAGCCCCGAGTCCCGTCCCCAAGTTCGTCCATGGCAAAAATGCCCAAAAAAGCGGGTGGGCTATAGCCTTGGGGGAATGGCTGGCTAAGCTTCGTCCGCCGGACTCAGAATGGCGAGACTGCGGCGCCCTCCGTGTACCAAAATAGGGCCAGGCACAGCAGCGTCAAAATAAACCCAGTCCCGTCAAGTTAATCCGCGAAATGCCCAAGCGGGTGGGCTATGGCCTTCAGAGGAAGGCGCTAACGTCCGCGGACTCGGAATGGGGCGAGACTTTAAGTGCCCTCCGTGTGCCAAAAATAGAGCCAGGTACAGCGCGTAAAAACATAAACCCCGAGAGTCCGTCCCAAGTTAAAGTCCGCCTTGTAAAAATGCCCAAAAAGCGGGTGGGCTATAGCCTTGGGGAAGGGCTGTGTTCAACTAAATCGGACTCGGAATGGGAGGTGAGACTTTGCGAGTGGCCTCATCATCCCAAAATAGACGCGGCACAGCTGCTGCGACCAAAATAAGCCCCGAAGAGTCCCGACCCCAAGTTCGTCCGCCGCAAAAATGCCCCAAGCGGGTGGGTTCTAGCTGGCAGCAGGAGGGCTGGAACAAACCGTCCATGGACTCGGAATGGTGAGACTTTGCGGCGCCCTCTGTAATGCCAAAAATAGTCCCAGGCACAGCCTTGCCCAAAAATAAGCCCCTGAAGGTCCACGTCCCCAAATTCGTCCGCCGCAAAAATGCCCCAGCGGGTAGGCTATAGCCTTGGGGAGGGGCTGGCCAACCGTCCGCGGACTCGGAATGGGCGAGACTGGCGCCCTCTGTGTGCCAAAAATAGGCAGGCACAAGCCGTGCCCAAATAAGCCCCGAAGGTCCGTCCCCAAATTCGTCGCCCATAAAAATGCCCAGCAGGTGGGCTATAGCCTTGGGGGAGGGGCTGGCCAACCGTCCGCGGACTCGGAATGGGGGCGAGACTTTCACGAGAGGCCTCCGTGTGCCAAATAGGACATGGTCACAGCACCCAAAAATAAGCCCCGAAGGTCCCGTCCGCGGTTCGTGCAAAAATGCCCAAGCGGGTGGGCTATAGCCTTGGGGAGGGCTGGCCAACCGTCCGCGGACTCGGAATGCGGCGAGACTTACAGCGCCCTCCGTGTGCCAAAAATAGGGCTGGTACAGCCACGCAAAAAAATAAGCCCCGAAGGTCTCGTCCCCAAGTTCGCAAAAATGCCCAACGGGTGGGCTATGGCCTTGGGGGGAGGGCTGGCCAACCTAAATCGCTGGACTCGGAATGGGCGAGACTTTGCGAGTGCCCTCCGTGTGCAAAAATAGGCGCGGGTACAGCCGCGTAAAGATAAGCCCAGAGGTCCGGCCCCAGCTGAGTTCGTCCGTCGCAAAAATGCCCCAAGCGGGTGGAGTTATAGCCTTTGGGGGAGGGCTGGTAAATCACCGGACTCGGAATGGGGCGAGACTTTGCGGCGCCCTCCGTGTATGCCAAAAATAGAGGCAGGTACAGCGGCGCGCAGCAAAATAAGCCACCGAAGGTCCGTCCCAAGTTAGTCATGCAAAAATGCCCCAAAAAGCGGGTGGGCTATGGCCTTGGGGGAGGCTGGATAACCGTCCGCCCGGACTCGGAATGGGAATGAGACTTTGCGGGCGCCCTCCGTGTGCCAAAGTAGGCTGCAGGCACAGCCGACGTCCAAAAATAAGCCCGAAGGTCCCGACCCCTAAATTCGTCCGCTGCAAAAATGCCCAGCGGTGGGCTATGGCCTTGGGGGGAGGGCTGGCCTCTCGTCCGCGGACTCGGAATGGGCGAGACTTCTCAAAGTGCCCTCCGTGTGCCAAAAATAGAGAGCGCGGGTACAGCCACGTAAAAGATAAGCCCAGTCCCGACTAAGTTCGTCCGCCGCAAAAATGCCCAAAAAGCGGTGAGTTATAGCCTTTGGGAGGGCTGGCCAACTCGTCCGCGGACTCGGAATGGGCGAGGCATTCGGCGCCCTCCGTGTGCCAAAAATAGGCGCTTAGGTACAGCGGCGCAAAAAAATAAGCCACAGAAGGTCCCGTCCCCAAGTTAATGTCCACTTGCAAAAATGCCCCAGCGGGTGGGCTACGGCCTTGGGGAGGGGCTTAGCAAATCCGCGGACTCGAAGAATGGGGCGAGACTTTGGAGTGCCCTCCGTGTGCCAAAAATAGAAGGCCGGGTACAGCCGCGTAAAAGATCCGAAGGTCCCGTCCCCAAGTTCGATCCACCGCTTGTGAAATGCAACTGGTGGGCTATAGCCTTGGGGAAGGGCTGGCAGCCAACAAATCCGCCGGACTCGGAATGGGACGAGACTTTGCGGCGCCCTCCGTGTGCAAAAATAGGCTCTGGCGCCACATGCCTTGAAAAAATAGCCCTTGAAGGTCAGCCCCAAGTTCGTCCATGGCAAAAATGCCCAGCAGGTGGGTTATAGCCTTGGGGGAGGGCTGTGCTCCTCCGCCGGACTCGGAATGGGCGAGACTTTGCAGCGCCCTCTGTGTGCGAAAAATAGTGCAGCAGGGCACAGCCGTGCCCAAAAATAAGCCCCGAGGTCCCGTCCCCAAATTCGTCCAAAAATGCCCAAAAAAAGCGGGTGGGCTATAGCCTTGGGGAGGGCTGAAAGCCAAATCCGCGGACTCGGAATAGGGTGAGACTTTGCGAGAGGTCTCCATATGCCTAAAAATAGGACACGGTCACAGCCGCACAAAAATAAGCCCCGAAGGTCCGTCCAGCGAGTTCGTCCGCCGCAAAAATACCCAGCGGGTGGGCTATAGCCTTGGGGAGGGGCTGGCCAACTTCGTGCGCCAGACTTCGGAATGCGGCGAGACTTTACGAGCGCCCTCCGTGTGCCAAAAATAGACGCAGGTACAGTGGCGGAAAAAATAAGCCCCAGAGTCCCGTCCCCATGTTCGTCCCCCGTATGCCCATGGTGGGCTATGGCCTTGGGGAGGGGCTGGCTAACTTCGTCCGCCGGACTCGGAATGAGGCGAGACTGCAGTGCCCTCCTTGTACCCAAAAATATTGCGGGTACAGCCCGCGTAAAAGATAAAGCCCCGAAGGTCCCGACCCCAAATTCGTCCGTCGCAAAATACCCAATGCCAGCGGGTGAGTTATCGCCAGGGAGGAGGCTGGCTCAAATCCGCCGGACTCGGAATGAGGCGAGACTTTCACTGGCGCCCTCCGTGTGCCAAAAGTAAGAGGCGCCCGGGTACAGCCGCGCAAATAAGCCCGAAGAGTCCGTCCCCAGATTCGTCCAGCAAAAATCCCGAAAAAAGCGGGTGGAGCTATAGCCTTAGGAATGGCTGGCTAACCGTCACCCGGACTGGAATGAGGTGAGACTTTGCGGCGCCCTCGTGTGCTAAAAATAGACGCGGGCACAGCCGCGTCCAAAAATAAGCCCCGAAGGCCCGTCCCAAGTTCGTCCACTTGTGCAAAATGCCCCAGCGGGTGGGCTATGGCCTTGGGGAGGGCTGGCTAACCAATCCGCGGACTCGGAATGGGGCGAGACCTTGCGAGTGCCCTCCGTGTGCCAAAAATAGAGTAGCGGGTACAGCCGCGTAAAGATAAGCCCCAAGGTCCCGTCCCAAGTTCGTCCGCCGCAAAAATGCCCAAAAGCGGGTGGGCTATAGCCTTGGGGAAGGGCTGGCCAACTTCGTCCGCGGACTCGGAATGGGGCAGAGACATTGCGGCCTCCATGTCCCAAAAATGAGGCCATTAGGCACAGCGGCGCCCAAACAAGCCCCGAAGGTCCCCATCCCCAAGTTCGTCCGCCGAAAAATGCCCGAGCGGGTGGGCTAGCCTTGGGGAGGAAAGCTGGCCAACTTCGTCCAGCGGACTCGGAATAGGGCGAGACTGCGGCGCCCTCCGTGTGCAAAAAAAGGCTCACGGGCACGGGCACAGCTTAAAAATAAAGCCCCGAGGTCCCGACCCCATGTTCGTCCGCCGCAAAAATGCCCAAAAAAGCAGGTGGAATTTATAGCCTTGGGAGGGCTGGCCAACTATCCGCCCGAACTTCGGAATAGGCGAAACTGCGGCGCCCTCTGTGTGCCAAAAATAGTGCAGCACTAGCCGTGCCAAATAAGCCCCAGGTCCCGTCCCCAAATTGCGTCCATGGCAAAAAAAATGCCCCAGCGGGTGGGCTAGCCTTGAGGAGGGCTGGCCAACCGTCAAATCGCGGACTCGGAATGGGAAGCGAGACTTTGCGAGAAGGCCTCCATGTACCTAAAAATAGGACACAGTCACAGCCGCGCCCAAAAATAAGCCCCGAAAGGTGAGTAAATCGTCACGCAAATGCCCAAAAGGGTGGGCTATGGCAGCAGGGGAGGGCTAGCCCAGCCGTCCGCGGACCTAGGAATGAGGTGAGACTGCGAGTGCCCTCCGTGTGCCAAAAATAAGCCTTGTAGACATAACGTGCCAAAAATAAGCCCCCAAGGTCCCGTCCCCAAGTTAAATCCACATCCGCAAAATGGCCCAAGCGGGTGGGCTATAGCCTTGGGGAGGGCTACAGCCAACCGTCCGCGGGCTCGGAATGGGGCGAGACTTTATGGCGCCCTCCGTGCACCAAAAATAGTCGTGGGCATGGCGCGCAAAAAATAAGCCCCGAGGTCCCGTCCCCAAGTTCCTCCACCTCAAAAATGCCCAAAAAAGCGGGTGGGCTATAGCCTTGGGGGAGGTGCTGGCCAAACCCACGGACTCGGAATGTGGCGAGACTTTGCGAGCACCCTCATGTGCCAAAAATGTAGCGCCTTGGTACAGCACAAAAGAAAGCCCCGAAGGTCCCGTCCCCAGTTAAAATTCGTCCGCCGTAAAAATGCACCAAGCTTGGTGGGCTATAGCCTTGGGGAAGGAGGCTAGCCACTCAAATCCGCGGACACTCGGAATGGGAGTGACACTTTACGGCGCCCTCTGTGCCAAAAATGAGCGTGGGCACAGCGCGCCCAAAAATAAACAGCGATCCGTCTGATTAAATCATGTAAAAATGATCAAAAAAGCGGGTGGGCTATAGCCTTGGGGGAGGGCTGGCCAACTAAATCCGCCCGGACTCGGAATGGCGAGACACCGAAAGCCTCATGTGCCTAAAATGGACAGTCGGTCACAGCAGCCCAAAAATAAGCCCCGAAGGTCCCGTCCATGAGTTGCGTCCCGCCCCTTAATGAAGCGGGTAGGCTATAGCCTTGGGGAGAGGCTAGCCCCGTCGCGGACTAGGAATGAGGTGAGACTGCACAAGTACCCTCGGTTGGTGCCAAAAAAATAGGCCTCCGGGCGGCCGTGCCAAAAATAAGCCCAGTCCGTCCCCAAGTTCGTCCGCCTCGAAATGGCCCCAGCGGGTGGGCTATAGCCTTGCAGGGAAAGGGCTGGCAGCCAACAAATCCGCGGACTGGAATCGCGAGACTTTGCGAGCGACCTCCATGCCTAAAATGGACAGTCACAGCCGCGCCCAAATAAGCCCCGAAGGTCCCGTCCGCGAGGATTCGTCCATACAAAATGCCCAGCGGGTGGGCTATAGCCTTGCAGGAGGAGGCTAGCCCGCCGTCCGCCCAGGACAAGGAATGAGGTGAGACTTGCGAGTGCCCTCTAAGTGTGCCAAAAATAGACGCAGGACACGGCGTGCCCAAAAATAAGCCCCGAAGAGTCCCGTCCCCAGTTCGTCCGCCGCTTGAAAAAATGGCCCAGCAGCGGTGAGCTATAGCTTGGAAGGGGCTGGCCATTTAAGTCGTCCATGGACTCGAGAATCGGCGAGACTTTCAGCGAGGGCTGACCTCCATCCATATCCCAAAAGGGCTCAGCTCTGCAGGCATAGCGCGCCCAAAATAAGCCCGAAGGTCCATCCCCAAGTTATTTTTAGTAAAAATGCCAAAAAATGGTGGGCTATTGCCTTGGGGAGGGCTCAGCCAAGCAAATCCATGGACTTGAGAGACTTTGCGGCAGCCTCACCATGTCTCACAAAAATAGGCCTTGGCACAGGCCTGCTTAAAAAAATAAGCCCCAGAAGGTCCCATCTAAGTTAATCCATGTAGCGCAGGTGGGCTATAGCCTTGGGGAGGCTGGCTTCGTCCGCGGACTCGGAATGGCGAGACTGCAGCGCCCTCCGTGTCACTAAAAATAAGCGTGAGCTAATGCCTTAAAAATAAAGCCCCAGTCGACCCCAAGTTGGAAGTGCAAAAAGTCAGTGAGTTTAGCCTTGGGGAGGGGCTGGCCAACGTCCCCAAATGCATGGACTCGGAATGAGGCGAACTTTACAAGCGCCCTCTGTGTGCCAAAAATATTCAGTGCCGTGCAGGCACAGCGTTTAGTGCCAAAAATAAGCCCCGAGGTCCAGTGCCCAAATTCATCACGCAAAATGCCCAAAAGCGGGTGGGGCTATAGCCTTTGGGAGGGCTGCTCCGGCCGTCCGCCGGACTCGGAATCAGGCGAGAACTTACAGAGCGCCCCTCAAGTGCGCCATGGGCCTTGGGGCACAGTCGCTGTGTAAATGCAACCCGAAGGGCTACCAAGTTGTCGCCAAAAATGCCCAAAAGCGGGTGGGTTTAGCCTTGGGGGGAGGGCTGTAACAAATCCATGGAGGCCTGGAATGGGCGAGACTTTGCAGCGCCCTCTGTGTAAAAATAGTGCAGTAGGCATGCGTGCAACCAAAAAAGCCCCGAAGGTCCCGTACCAAAATTCACATGTTGCCCAAAAAAGCGGGTGGGCTATAGCCTTGGGGAGGGGCTGGCCAACTCAAGTCGCGGACTCAGGATAGAGGCGAGACTACAGAACGCCCTCGTGCGCCAAAAATAGGCAGGCTTGACGCAGCAAAAATAAACCCCGAGGTCATAATACACCACAAGTTCGTCCGCCTCAAAAAGCCCCAGGTGAATTGGAAGGCTATAGCCTTGGGGAGGCTGGCAGCAAATTCCGCGGTTTCGAATGGAGCGAGACTTTCTGGCGCCCTCTGTGTGCAAAAAATGGGCGCGGGCACAGCGAAAAAATAACCCCGAGGTCCTGTCCCCAAGTTCGTCTTGCCATAAAAATGCCAAAAGCGGGTGGGCTATAGCCTTGGGAATGGCTGTGCTTAACCGTCAACTCCGTCTGGGACTCAAGTGGGCGAGACTTTGAACGCCCTCGATATGTACCAAAAATAGTGCAGCTTGAGGCACTAGCCTAAGCAAATAAAGCCCCGTCCCCAAGTTCGTCCTTGCAAAAATGGCCAAAAGCGGGTGGGCTATAGTCTTGGAGGGAGGGCTGTGCTTAACAAATCCGCGGACTCGAGAATGGGCGAGACTTTGTAGCGCCATCCGTGTGCAAAAAATAGGCCGTGGGCACAGCTGGCGTCAAAATAAGCACCGAAGTCGTCAATCCACAAGTTCGTCCATATGCGTAAAAATGCCGAAAAAAAGCAGGTGGGTTATAGCCTTGGGAGGTCTGACAACTTCGTCCAGCGGACTGGAATAGGCGAGACTTTGCAGGCGCCACGTGTGCCAAAATAGGCGCAGGCACAGCCCGTACCATTTAAAAATAAAGCCAGCTTGGTCTCGTCCTAAGTTAGTCATGTAAAAATGCCCAAGCGGGTGGCTATAGCCTTGGGAGGAGGGCTGGCAGCCAACTAAATCCGCCGGACTCGGAATGGCGAGACTTTGCAGGCGCCCTCCATCAATGTGCCAAAAATATACCTCTGTAACACAGCGCGCCCAAATAAGCCCCGAAGGTCCCAAGTTAAATCCGTCCCATGCAAAGGCCCGAAAAACAGGTGGGCTATAGCCTTGGGCGGAGAGGGCTATTAGCAACCGTCCGCGGACTGGAATGGGGCGAGACACTTACAGAACACCCTCCGTGTGCAAAAATAGGCAGAGCACAGCCTTAAACTAAGTACCTAAGGTCCCGTCCCAAGTTAAATCCGCTTGCAAAAATTCCCAAAAAGCGGGTGAGGCTATAGCCATGGGGGAGGAGCTAACCAACTGTCATCCGGACTCGGAATGGGGTGAGACTTTGCAGGCGCCCTCGTGTGTGTGCCTAAAAAATAGGCAGTCGCACTGCAGCGCAAAATAATCCCGAAGGTCCGTCCCCAAGTTCCTCCATAAAATGCCCAGCGGGTGGGCTATAGCCTTGTGGGGAGGGGCTGGCAACCGTCCATGAGACTCGTAATTGGGTGAGACTTTGGGCGCCCTCAAGTGTGCCAAAAATAGGAGCTGGCACGGGGACAGCAGCAGCAAAAATAAGTCCCAGAAGGTCCCGTCCCAAGTTCGTCACGCCAAAAGTACCCGAAAAAGCGGGTGGGCTATAGTCTTGGAGGAGGGTTGGCCGCCCGTCCGCGGACTCGGAATGGGGTGAGACTTTGCAGCGCCCTCAGCGTGCAAAAATAGGCCGATGGCGCAGCCGCGCCAAAATAATCACCAGAAGGTCCCGTCCCAAGTTTGTCAAAAATACCCAAAAATGGGTGAGCCATAGCCTTGGGAGGAAGGCCCACTCGTCATGCCGGACTCGGAGGCGAGACTTTCACGAAGCGCCATCAGTGTGCCAAAAATAGGCCCAGGCTGTGCGGAGCAAATATAAGCCCCAAAAAGGTCCCGTCCTCACCAGTTCGTCCGCTGCAAAAAATGCCCCAAAAGCGGGTGGGCTATAGCCACAGAGAGGGCTGGCCAATCCGCCGGACTCGGGAATGGCGAGACTTTCGAAGAGCACCCTCCGTGTGCCAAAAATAGGGCGGGCACAGCTGCGGCCAAGCAACCCCGAAGTTCCGTCCCGAGTTCGTCCGCCCTTGCAAAAAATGCTTGGGTGGGCTATAGCCTTAGGGGAGGAGCTGGCCAACCGTCCATGGCGGACTCGAGAATGGGGAGACTGCAGAGCACCATCATTATTTCATTATTTAAAAAAATGAAGGCGCTGGCACAGCGGCGCTAAAATAAGCACCGAAGGTCACGTCCACAAGTTCGTCCATAGTAAAATATGCCCAAAAGCGGGTGGGTTATAGCCTTGGGAGGGTCTGTAACCAACTTCGTCGCGGACTGGAATGAGGGCGAGACTTTGCGAACGCCCTCCGTGTGCAAAATAGAGCGGGCACAGCGCGCGCTTAAAAATAAGCGCCCTGAAGTCCCGTCCAACTGTTCGTCCGCCAGTATTAAAAATGCCCAAATGGGTGGGCTATAGCCTTGGGGAGGGCTGGCCTCGTCCACCGGACTCAGAATGGGCCGAGACTTTGCAAGCGCCCTCCGTGTGCCAAAAATAGGCCGTGGTCACAGCGGCAAAAATAATCGCCTCAGGTCCCGTCCCCAAGTTCGTCCCATGCCAAATATGCCCAAAAGCAGGTGGGCCATAGCCTTGGGGAGGGCTGGCCAACATTGTCCCGCGGACTGCGGAGGCGAGACTGCGGCGCCCGCCGTGTGCCAAAAAAATAAGCCGTAGGCGTGAGGCACAGCCGTGTACCCAAAATAAGCGCCGAAGGTCTCGTCCACAAGATTAGTCACTTCGTAAAATACCCAGCGAAAAAGCGGGTGGGCTATAGCCTTGGGGAGGGCTGCCAACTAAATCCGCGGACTCGGAGAATGGGGCGAGACTTTGCGTGCGCCCTCCGTGTGCCAAAAATAGACCTCCTGGCACAGCCGGCACAAAAAATAAGCCCCAGGCGTACCGTCCCAAGTTAGGTCCGTGAGCAAAAACAGGTGGGCTATAGCCTTGGGGAGGGTTGGCCAACTTAACCGTCCCGCGGACTCGGAATGGGGCGAGACTTTGCGGCGCCATCCGTGTGCCAAAAATAGGCATGCTGGCAGCAGCTCCCAAAAGGCTAAGTGCCTAAGGTCCCGTCCCCAAGTTAGTCACGCCAGCAAAATGCCCAAGCAGGTGGAAGGCTATAGCCTTGGGGAGGGCTGCCAGCCAACTAAATCATGGACTCGAAATGGGCGAGACACTTTGGCGCCATCCGTTGTGCCGCAGGCACAATCGCGCCTCTAAAAATAAGCACCCGAAGGTCCGTCCTAGAATTCGTCCGCCCGTAAATAAGCGGGTGGGTTATAGCCTTGGGAGTACTTAAAGGGTCTTAAGCGGCTCAATCACCGGACTCGGAATGAGCGAGACTTTTAAGTGCCCTCGATGTGTAAAAAATAGAGCGACACAACCGCACCCAAAATATGCGCCTGAAGGTCCCGTCCAACTGTTCGTGCACGTAAAAATGCCCCGAAAAATGGGTGGGCTATAGCCTTGGGGAGGAGCTGGCCGCTTCCTCCACGCGGACTGGAATGGGGGGCGAGACTGCGGCGCCCTCGTGTGCCAAATAGGCAGTGGTGTGGCAGCGACAAAAATAATAGCCTGAAAGGTCCCGTCCCCACGTCGCCATAAAAATACCCAGCCCAAAAGCGGGTGGAGCCAAGCCTTGGGAGGGCTGGCCAATCCGCCCGGACTCGGAGAGGCGGACTTCTGGCGCCCGCCGTGTGCCAAAACATGGCCCATGAGCACAGCCGTTCCCAAAAATAGCGTCCGGGGTCCGTCATTAAGTTCGTGATCCTTCCGCCCGTAAAAATATTGGACAATTTAGCGGGTGGGCTATAGCCTTGCCCAGGGAGGGCTGGCCAACTTCATCCGCCCCGGACTCGGAATGGGCGAGACTGCGGCGCCCTCCGTGTGTACAAAAATAGACCTCTGCTTGCGCAGCCAAAAATAAGCCCCAGAAGGAAAGCGTCCCCAAGTTAAATCCTTCGCCTTGAGCCCACAGCAGGTAATTTGAGCTTATAGCACTTGGGGAGGGGCTGGCCCTCGTCCGCCGGACTGGAATGGGCAGCGAGACTGCGGCGCCCTCCGTGTACCAAAAATAGACATGAAGCAAGCCGCACAAAACTAAAGTGCCTAAAGGAATTCCCGTCCCCCAAGTTCGTCCGCTGCAAAATTGTCACTTTCCAAGAACCAGCGGGTGGGCTATAGCCTTGCAGGGGGAGGCTGGCCCTGTCCGCGGACTCGGAATGGCGAGACTTTTGCATGGCGCCCTCCGTGTGCCAAATAGACCTCTGGCACAGCACAGCGCACAAATAACCTCTGGCCCCAGCACTTTCATCGTACCGAAAGGTAAGTCCCCAAGTTTCGTCCATGGCGAAAAGGCCCAGAAAAAACGCAGGTGGGCTATAGCCTTGGGGGAGGGGCTGGCCAGCAACTTCGTCCGGAATCGGAATGGGGCGAGACTTTGCGAAAGCGCCCTCCGTGTGCCGCAAAAATGAGCCGCTGGCACGCAAAACTAAGTGCCTAAAGGTCCCGTCCCCCAAGTTCGTCGCTGCGAAAATGCCCAGCGGGTGGGCTATAGCCTTGGGGGAGGGCTGTAGCCAAAATCCGCGGACTCAGAATGGGCGAGACTTTGTGAGGCCATCCGTGTGCCAAAAATAGACCTCTGCCACAGCCGCGCACAAAAATAAGCCCCAGTGCCGTCCCCAAGTTCGTCACTTGTAGCCCATGTAGGCCAAAAAAACAGCTTGGTGGGCTAGCCTTGCAGGGAGGGCTGTAGCCAGTAAATCCATCGGACTGGAGATGGGCGAGACTTTGCGGCGCCCTCCGTGTGCAGAAAATAGGCCGCAGGCACAGCATAAAGCAAAACTCAGTGCCTAAAGGTCCCGTCCCAAGTTCGTCCACCGCATGCCAAAATGCCGGGTGGGCCTGTAGCAGGGGAGGGCTGTAGCCATGTCATGAATCCGCCGGACTCGAGAATGGGCGAGACTTTGCGGCGCCATCCGTGTGCAAAAAAATAGGCCCAGGCACAGCGCGCCTAAAAATAAGCACCCGAAGGTCCGTCCACAAGTTCGTCACCGTAAATAAAAATACCCAGCGGGTGGGTTATAGCCTTGGGGGGAGGGTCTGGCCCAATTCGTCCGCCGGACTCGGAATGGGGCGAGACTTTTCGAGTGCCCTCCGTGTGCAAAAAATAGGCCGCGGGCACAGCCGCACCCAAAAATATGCGCCTGAAGGTCCCGTCCAACTGTTCGTCTGCCGTAAAAATGCCCAAAAAATGGGTGGGCTATAGCCTTGGGGGGAGGGGCTGGCCAACTTCGTCCGCCGGACTCGGAATGGGGCGAGACTTTGCGAGCGCCCTCCGTGTGCCAAAAATAGGCCGTGGTAGCCCAGCTGCAAAAATAATAGCCTGAGGTCCCGTCCACGTTCGTCCGCCTTAAATGCCCCAGCAGGTGGGCCCCATAGCCAGGGGGAGGGCTGGCCACCGTCCGCCGGACTGGAAGGGGCGAGACTTTGCGGCGCCCGCCGTGTGCTAAAAATAGGCCGTGGGCACAGCCGTTCCCAAAAATAGCGCCCGAAGGTCTAAATCCCTGATTAGTCCACATAAGTAAAAATGCCCAGCGGGTGGGCTGGCCTTGGGGAGGGGCTATTAACTTCATCAGCGGACTCGGAATGGCGAACTTTGCGGCGCCCTCAATGTGCCAAAAATGAACCTCTGGCACAGCCGCGCGCTTAAAAAATAAGCCCCTAGAAGTCAGCGTCCCCAAAGGACCGCCGCAGGCCCGAAAAACAGGTGGGCTATGGCCTTAGGGGGGAGGGCACTTGGCACAGCAACTCCGTCACTTGGGACTCGGAATGAGGCGAGACTTTGCGGCGCCCTCAGGCGTGTGCCAAAAATAGACGCGAGGCACTGCAGCGCAAAAACTAAGTGCCTAAGGTCACGTCCCAAGGATTCGTCTACACGCAAAAATGCCCTGAAAAAAATGGGTGGGCTATAGCAACTTGCCCAGGCAGAAGCTGGCCAACTTAAATCCGCGGACTCTGAATGGGGCGAGACTTTGCAGGCGCCCTCGTGTGCCAAAAATAGACCTCTGGCACAGCCGACCCAGCGCACAAAAATAAGCCCCGAAAGTACCATCCCCAAGTTCGTCGTCCACTTGAAGCCCGTCCGCTCAGCGCAAGGTGCTATAGCTTGACAGGGAGGGGCTGCTAACTTAACCAGTCCAGCAGGACTCGGAATGAAGCGAGACTTTGCAGGCGACCCCTCAATGCCAAAAATAGGCAGCTGTGGGCACAGCCGCACCCAAAACTAAGTGCCTAAGGTCCGTCACTAAGTTCGTCCACTTCGCAAAAATGCCCAAAAGCGGGTGGGCTATGGCCCAGGGGAGGGCTGGCCAAGCTCGTCCGCGGACTCAGAATGGGGCGAGACTGCGGCGCCATTCGTGTGCCAAAAATAGACCTCTGGCACAGCCGCGCACAAAAAAGCCAGTGCAGTACCGTCCCAAGTTAATCGTCCGCCGAAAAAGGCCCGAAAAAAACAGGTGGGCTATGCCAGGGGAGGGCTGGCCAGCAAATCCCGCGGACTCGAGAATGGGAGACTTTCTGCAGTGCCCTCCGTGTGCCAAAAATAGGCTGTGGGCCCAGCGCTTGCCCAATAATAAGCTCCCAAGGTCCGTCCCCAAGTTCGTCTGCACCGCATAAAAATTCGAAAAGCGGGTGGACTTGCTATATCCTTTCAGGGGAGCGGCTGGCTAACCAAATCTGCCGGACTCGGAATGGGGCGGGACTTTGCGGCGCCCTCAGGTGTGCCAAAAATAGGCCGTGGAGCTCAGCCGCGCGCAAAAATAAGCGCCAGTCCCCTCCCCAAAAGTTGCGTCCGCCTGCAAAATGCCCAAAAGCGGGTGGGCTATAGCCTTGGGAGTGGCTGAAAAGCAGGATTCGTCCGCCGGACTCAGAATGGGGCGAGACTGCGGCGCCCTCCATGCCAAAAAATAGAGTCGTAGGCACAGCAGCGCCCAAATAAGTACAGAAGGTCCGAAATCCCCAGGATTCGTCGCCCTTGAAATCTATGCATGAATCGAAAAATGGGTGAAACTGGCCTAGAGGGCTGGCCAACAAATCTCGGACTGGAATGGGCGAGACTGCGGCGCCCTCCGTCTGCCAAAAATAAGCACCTGAAGGGCCCGTCCACCAGTTCGTCAGCCGTAAAAATGCCCAAAAAACGGGTGGGCTATAGCCTTGGGGGGAGGGGCTGGACAACCGTCCGCGGTTTCGGAATGGGGCAGGAGACTTTGCGAGCACCCTCCGTGTGCAAAAAAACAAACCGCGGGACTGCAACCCGTGCCCAAAAATATCGCCCGAAGGTCCGTCCCCAAGTTAATCCGCCGCAAAAATGCCCAAGCAGGTGGACCCATAGCAGCAGGGAGGGCTGAGACAACTAATCCTTTGGACTCAAGAATGGGGCAAGACTTTAGGCGCCCTCCGTGTGCCAAAAATGGGCCGCGAGACACAGCAGCGCCCAACCGTGTCGCCCGAGTCCGTCCCCAGTTAAATCACAAAAATGCCCAAGCATGGATCGGCTATAGCCTTGCAGGGAGAGGGAGCTGCGCCCCAGCCCACCGTCCTCTGGATTTCGAATGGGGCGAGACTTTGCGGCGACCTCCATGTGCCAAAAAATAGGCCTTGGATGAAAAATAAAAGCGCCGAAGAGTCCCGTCCCAAGTTAAGTCCGCCCTTAATGCCCAAAAAGCGGGTGGGCTATAGCCTTAGGGGAGGAGCTGGCAACAAATCCTTGTCCGGACTCGGAATGGGACAGAGACTTTGCGGCGCCCTCCGTGTGCCAAAAATAGGCAGCAGGCACAGCGCGCCCAAAAATATCAGCCCGAAGGTCCCGTCCCAATTAATCATATAAATGCCCAAGCAGGTGGGCTATAGCCTTGGGGAGAGGGCTGGCCCAACAATCCGTCGGACTCGAGAATGGGGCGAGACTTTCTGCAGGCACCACAAATGTTGCCAAAATAGGACCGTGTTAGCATGGCAGCGTACAAAAATAATTGCCTGAAGGTCCGTCCCCAAGGGTTCATAGTCCACTTGTAAAATGCCCAGCGGGTGAGGCTATAGCCTTGAGGGAGGAGGGCTGACTAAAACTCAATCTGCCGGACTAGGTGGGGCGATTCTTTGCAAGAGCACTCCGTGTGCCAAAAATTGTGGCTAGGCACAGCGTGCCAAGTAGCCGAAGGTCCGAGTCCCAAAGTTGTCAAAAATGCCCAAAAGCAGGTGGGGCTGCTATAGCCTTGGCGGAGGGGCACAGCCAACTAAATCCCGCCCGGACTCGAAATAGGCGAGACTTTACGGCGAAACCCTCCGTGTGAAAAAATGGGCAGTAGGCGCTGTAGCCCAAAAATAAAAGGTAGAAGTCGT
The DNA here is from genome assembly GCA_030449895.1 of Citrus mangshanensis. Classification (NCBI taxonomy): domain Eukaryota; kingdom Viridiplantae; phylum Streptophyta; class Magnoliopsida; order Sapindales; family Rutaceae; genus Citrus; species Citrus mangshanensis. Next base: position 151,323 of record JASUUJ010000221.1, on the reverse strand, counting down.
CCAAGTTAGATCCGCCATGCAAAAATGCCCTGAAAAAAGCGGGTGGGCTATAGCCTTGGGAGGTCAGCTGCCAGCTCGTCCGCCGGACTCCGAAATGAGGCGAGACTTCTGCGCCCTCCGTGTGCAAAAAATAGGCAGCGAGCCAGCCGCGCACCAAAAATAAGCCGGAAGGTCCGTCCCAATTCGTCCCACGCCGCAAAAATCTTGAATGGGTGGCTGTTGCGTGGCGTGGGGAGGGCTGGACTTCGTCCATGGACTCGGAATGGGGCGAGACTGCGGCGCCCTCCGTCCTGCAAAAATGGGCCTTGGCAGGCACTGGCACCCAAAACTAAGTGCCTAAGGTCCCGTCCAGAGTTCGTCAGCTGCAAAATGCAACGGGTGGGCTATAGCCTTGGGGAGGGCTGGCTACTTTCGTCCAGGACTCGGAATGGGCGAGAAATGAGACTGCTGGCGCCCTCAGTGTGCCAAAAATAGACCTCTGGCACAGCCGCGCACAAAAAGCCTAAGCCCAGAGGTACCGTCCCAAGTTCGTCCCGCCCATGGTGGCCCAGCAGGTGGGCTATAGCCTTGGGGGAGGGCTGGCCAACATCCACTTCGGACTCGGAATGCAGGCGAGACTTTGCGAGTGCCCTCCGTGTTATTACCAAAAATAGACCGCTAACTGGCACGGCCGTACCCAAAACTAAGTGCCTAAGGTCCATCCCCAAGTTCGTCCGCCCTTAAAAATACCCAAAAAAGCGGGTGGGCTATGTCAACTAGCACTGGGGAGGAGCTGGCCAACCGTCATACCGGACTCAGAATGAGGCGAGACTTTGCAGAAGCACCTCCGTCAATGTGCCAAAAATAGGCCGATGAGTATGTAGTCTTAAAAATAATTACCCTGAAGGTCCCGTCCCCAAGAGTGCACCAAATGCCCCAAAAAGCGGGTGGGCTATAGCTTGCATGGGGAGGCTGGAGAACGCCAAGTTCGTCGCCCGGACTCGGAATGAGGCGAGACTTTACAGCGCCCTCCATTGTGCAAAAATGCGGTCATGGAACTGCTTAGCGCCCAAAAGCCAGCGCCGAGGTCCCGTCCACAAGTTTAAATAACCGCATGAAATACCCAGCGGGTGGGCTATAGCCTTGGGGAGGGGCTGGCCACTCAAATCCGCCGGACTGGAATGGGGCGAGACTTTGTGAGGCGCCCTCCGTGTGCCAAAATGAAAGGCCGTGGTAGCAGCAACACTTCAAAAGCAGCCCTGAAAGGTCCCGTCCCAAGGGATTCGTCCCAGCAAAATGCAGCAGGTGGGCTACCGCAGCCTTGGGGAGGGCTGGCTTAGATTAAACGCTTCACGGACTCGGAATGGGCGAGACTTTGGCGCCCTCCATTGTGCCAAAAACTAGGTCATGGACACAGCGCAAAAAATAAAGCGCCAGAAGGTCCCGTCCACAATTCGTCCGCCCCTTGTAAAAATACCCAAAAGCGGGTGGGCTAGCCTGTAGGGGAGAGGCTGGCCAGCAAATCTGCGGACTTCGAATGGGCGATTCTTTACCGGCGCCTCCGTGTGCCAAAAATAGGCGCAGGCACACGCGCCAAAATGGCGCGCTCCAGGTCCCACGTCCCAAGTTAGTCGCATACGCAAAAATGCCCCAGAAAAAAGCGGGTGGGCTGTACTTGGGGAGAGGGCTGGCCAACTTTCGTCGCGGACTGAAATGGCGAGACTTTCGCGCCCTCCGTGTGGCGCAAAAAAACATGAGCAGTGCGCCCAAAAGCAAGCACCGAGGTCGTCCGCTAAATCAAGCGCCAAAAATGCCCAAAAAAATGGGTGAGGCTATAGCCTTAGAGAGAAAGGGCTGGCCCATAAATCCGCCAGACGGAATGACGAAGACTTTGACGCCTCAGCCGGCACCAAAAATAGAGCGTGGTGCAAAATAAGCACCGAGTCCCGTCAGATTGGAAATCCGCCGCAAAAATACCCAACGGGTAGGCTATAGCGCGAGGAGAGGGCTGGCCAACCACGTCCGCGGACTACGGGACTGGAACGCGAGACTTTCGGCGCCTCAAGTGTGCCAAAAATAGGCCCGCGAGGCACGGCGCACACGAAATAAGTGCCGAAGGTCCATCCGGTGCGTCCTCCATAAAAATACTAGCAGGGTAGGCTATAGCAGCAGAGAAGGAGCTGTGTATCGCCCGGACTGGAATGGGCGAACTGCCGGCGTCCTCATGTGCAAAACTAGAGCCGCGAACTGGCACACAATTAGCCCCGAGAAGGTTCCAGTCCCCAGATTAAGTCACGCCTCAAAAATGCAGCGCCACGGGTGAAGGCTGGCACTTGGGGAGGGGCGCTGGCGCCAGCAAATCCGCCGGACTCGAAATGGGGCGAGACTTTACGGCGCCCTCCGTGTACAAAATGGGCCATGAGCACATGCGGCAAGTGCTTGAAGGTTCCGTCCCAAGTTCGTCCGCCTCAAAAATACCCAAAACACGGGTGAACATAAGCCTTAGAGGAGGGCTGAAAACCCTTCATCGCAGTTCGATATGGGCAGAGGCACAAGGCGCCCTCCTTGTGCCAAAAATTAGGCTGCGGACACAGCCCCGCGCCCAAAAATAAGTGCCGAAGGTCCCGTCCCAATTTATCCCATTGTAATGCCAGCAGGTGGAGCCAGCCTTGGGGGAGGGCTGGCCAACCGTCCGCGGATTCGAATGGGGCGAAGTTTCACGAGCACCCTCGTGTGCCAAAATAGGCTGCAAAAATTTATACGTGCTATCGTGAAGTCCCGTCCTAAGTTCGTCGCCGCCAAAAATGCCCAAAAAAGCGGGTGGGCTATAGCGTGGGGAGGCTGGCGACGTCCGCTGGACCAGAATGGGGCAAAGGAACACAGGGCGCCCTCACGTTGTCAAAATAGGACTTAGAGCACAGCCAGCGCCCGAAACAGCCCAGACCTCTCCCCAAGTTAGTCATAAAATGCCCAGCGGCGTGCCATTCATAGCCTTGGGGCCGGGCTGGCGGCAAATCCACGGACTCAGATGAGGGCAAGACTTTGGGAGCACCACTCCGTGTGCCAAAAAGCGAGACGGGCACGGCAGCGCAAAACTAAGCCCGAAGGTCCCGTCCCCAAAGTTCAAGTCCGCCCGCCATACAGGTGGGCTGGCAGCAGGGGAGGAATAACAAGCGTCGTCCGCCCGGACTCCAGGAATGCGGCCGAACGCCGAGCTACCTCGTGTGTAAAAATAGGCCACGGGAACTACCGTGCAAAATAAGCCCCGAGAAGGTCCCGTGCATTAAGTTCGTCGCCATAGCAAAAATGGGTGAGCTATAGCCTTGAGGGAGGGCGGAAGCCAGCACTAATCCGCCCGGACTCAGAATGAGCAAGACACATGAAGCACCACCGTGTAAAATAGAGCGCGAGGTACAGCGATCCACTTACCCAAACCAACCCCGAAGGTCGAGTCCCAAGTTCGTCTGCAGCAAGCCTTAAAAGCGGGTGAGCTATAGCCATAGAGGAGGGCTGGTAACAAATCCATAGGACTACGAATGAGAAGCGAGACATTACGACACCCTCTCCATATGCGAAAATGAGCCGTGAAGCTGTATGACCAAAAATAAGCCAGAGGTCCGTCCCAAGTTATCTATGCATGAAATGCCTAGCAAGAGTGTTTTATAGCATGGGGAGAGGCTGTGAGGTCAATCACTTTGGACTCAGATGAGGCAAGACACAGAACCTCTCCGTGTGTGCAAAAATAGGCATGAACACAGCCGCGCCCAAAAATAAGCCCCAGAAGGTCACAGTCCCCAAGTTGATCATGCATGAAAATGCTGTGGGGTGAGCTATGGCAGGGAAGGGCTCATGAAAGCCAAGTCCGCCGGACTCGGAATGGGGCTGAACTTTGCAGGAGCGCCCTAAGTGCAAACAGGACAAACACCAGGCACAGCGGCGCTAAAAACTAGCCCCAGAAGGTCCAGTCTCAATTCGTCATGTAGCAGGTGAAAGCTCTGCAGGGGGAGGGGGCAGGAAAACCAACTTTCATCATGGACTGGAATTGGCGAGACATTGCAGGCACCTCATGTGCTAAAAATAGGCCGTAAGGCAACCATGACCATCACTTAGAGGTCTGTTCCTAGGTGCCAGTCAGCTGCTGAAGCTCTGCTTGGTGGAGGCTGCAGCGCCGAGGAGGGGCTGGCAACAAATCCGCCGGACTCGGAATGGGGGCAAGACTTGGAGCGCCACACGTGCTACAAAACTGACACATGGTGTCATCGCTAAGCCCCGGCAGTTAATCCTAATTCCACTTGCCATAGTACCACTTGGTGAGCTATAGCCTTGGGGAGGGCTGGCGGCCAACAAGTGCTTGAACTCGAATAGAGGCGAGACTGCAACCTCCCTCCATGCTAAATAAAGCTGCAGGCTTCTTTAAGCCAGCGCAGTCCATTACGAGGTGTCGTCATGGCAAAATGCCCAAGCGGGTGGGCTATAGCCTTGGGGAGGCCTGGCGACAAATCCGCCGGACTCGGAATGAGAAGACTGTGGGAGCGCCCTCGTCATCATCAAAAACGAGACCGCAGGCACAGCAGCCTTAAAACCAGCCAGAAGGTCCGTCCCCAGGCCAAATCCGCGCAAAAATGCCCCAGCGGGTGGGCTATGGCAACAGGGGAGGCTGGCGACGTCCGCGGATTGAATAGGCGAATTTTGCTGACAACCTCGGTGTGTGAAAAATGACCACGGGCACAGCCGCACCAAATTAAAGCCGAGATTGATCCCAAGTTCGATCCGCCTTAAGAATGCCCAGCAGGTGGGCGCACTTAGGGGAGGCTGGCAGCCGACCAGCGGACTGCAGAAGGCGAGACTTTGCAGTGCCCTCCATGTGCACGAAAAAAATAGGCGAGGCTGGCAGCGTCCAAAAATAAACCCCGAGGTCCTATGTCCCCAAGTTAGTCATATAAATCACCAAAAGGGAGGGCACTACCTGGGTGGGGGCTGCTCAAACAATCCAGGATTTCAGGTCAAGGCGAGACTTTGCAGCGCCCTCATTCTACAAACTCTCTCATGAGCTGTGCCACCCAAAATAATCCCCAGGTCCCGTGCCCAAGGTCGTCCGCCGCAAAAATGCCCAAAAGCAGGTGGGATAGCCTTGGGAGGGGCTGCTTCATAAATCCGCCAGACTCGGACTGAGGCGGGAACTTTCTGCAGCTGACCTCCATGTGCCCAAAATATGGCATGGCAGGGCTGCTTGTAGCAAAAATAAACCCAGGTCCAGTCTTAGTTAAATGTGCCGTCTTGCAGGTGACTCACTTAGGAGGAGCTGTAACGACTTCTCCGCCGGACTCGGAGAAATAGGGCGAGACTACAGGCGCCTTCCCGTGTGCAAAAACCAGCTTTAGCACAACCGCGCCCAAAGCCCCGAAGTCCGTCCCCCAAATTAAATCCCCGTCACTTGTAAAATGCCTAACGCTTAGGTGGGCTGTAGCCATGGGGGAGGGCCAGCCAGCAAATCCGCCCGGACTCGTAATGGGGTGAGATTTTGAGCGCCCTCCGTGTGCCAAATTAGCCATGAGCACAGCCACTCCAAAATAGCCCCGAAGGTCCCGTCCCTCAAGTTAATTACCGCCCCACAAGAATGCAGCAGGTGGGCTATGGCCTTGGGGAGGGCTGGCCAACCGTCCGCGGACTTGGAGATAGGGCTAGACCTTACGGCGTCCTCCGTGTGTACAAAAATAGGCATGAGACTTTGTGCTTTAAAAATGTCGCTTAAACCCCGAGTCCCGTCCCCATGAGTCATCCACTTAGCAAAAAAGCCAAAATGGTGGGGCTATAGCTTTGGGGAGGGGCTGGCCACCGTCCGCTGGACTCGGAATGGGGCAAGACTTTGCGAGCGCCCTCTTGTACTGTCAGCAAAGGCTCACAGGCATGACGCTTGACCCAAAAATAAGCCCCAGGAGTCCGTTCCCAAGTTCATCTCATGAATGAAAATACAGCGGGTGGGCTATAGCCTTGAGGGGAGGGGCTGGCCAACCAAATCCGCCGGACTCGGAATGGGGCGTGACTGCAGCGCCCTCATGTCCCAAAAATAGGCCACGCTGGGCACAGCCCTTAAAAATAAGCCCCGAAGAGGTCCGTCCCCAAGGTCATCCACGCAAAAGCCCAAAAAACGGGTGGGCTATAGCCTAGGGGGGGCTGGCCAACTAAATCGTCCGCTGGACTCAGGAAGATGAGGGCAAGACTTTGCGGCGCCTCCTTGTGTGCCAATGGAAGCTACGGGCATAGCCGCACCCAAAAATAAGCCCCGAAGTCCCGTTCCCAAGTTCATCCTCATGAAAATGCCCCAGCAGGTGGGCACTATAGCCCTTGGGGGAGGAGGGGCTGGCCCCAAATCCGCGGACTTGAGATAGAGGCTAGACCTTGGCGCCCTCCGTGTGCCAAAAATAGGCCACAGGCACAGCCACACCCAAAAATAAGCCAAGCCCCAGTCCGTCCCCAAGTTCTTCGCCCCGCATATAAAAATGCCCATTGGTGAAGCAGGTGGCTATAGCCTTGGGGAGGCTGTGCTTTATCCGTCGGACTCGGAATGAGGCGAGACTTTTTAGAAGCCTCCGTGTGCAAAAATAGGCTGTGGGCACTCACCGCACCCAAAATAAGCCCCAGAAGGTCCTGTCCCCATGTTCGTCCAGTATCGCAAAATGCCCAAAAAAACAGGTGGGCTATAGCCCTTGGGGAGGGGCTGGCCAGCAAGTCCGTCACGGACTCGAAATGGGGCGAGACTCGAGCGCCCTCCATGTGCTGATGGGCCGTGGGAACAGCCTCGTCCATAAATAAGCCCCGAAGGTCCCGTCTAGTTATGGGAGGCCCAAAGTTAGTCCCTACTTTGTAAAAATGCCCAAAAAAGCGGGTGGGCTATAGCCCAGGGAGGCTGGAGACTGTAACCGTCGCGGACTCGGAATGAGGCGAGACTTTGCGGCGCCCTCCGTGTGCCAATATTAGGCCCGCATTCAGCGCGCTTAAAAAAATAAGCCCCGAAGTCCGTCCCCAAGTTCGTCCATGCAAAATGTAAAGCGGGTGGGCTATAGCTTTGGGGAGGGCTGTGGCCAACCGTCGCGGACTCGGAATGGAGAGACTTTGTGAGTTCCCTCCGTGTGCCAATATTAGACCTTGAACCTGCACCAAAATAAGCCCCGAGTCCCGTCCCCAAGTTCGTCCGATTAATCCATACAAAAATGCACAAAAAAGCGGGTGGGCTATAGCATTTGGGGAGGCTGGCCAACTAAATCCGCGGACCGGAATGGGCGAGACTTTGCGGCGCCCTCCGTGTGCAATATTAGGCCGCAGGCACAGCGCGCCCTTAAAAAATAAGCCCCGAAGGTCCCGTCTAGATTCGTCCGCCGCAAAAATCGCAAAAAGCGGGTGGGCTATAGCTTTGGGGGAGGCTGCTAGCCAAATCCGCGGACTCGGAATGGAGCTCTTGTTTGTGAGTTCCCCTCCGTGTGCCAATATTAGCGCGGGCACAGCAACGCACCCAAAATAAACCCTTGAAGAGGTCCACGTCCCAATCTCTGATTCGTCCGCCACAAAAATGCACAAAAAAGCGGGTGGGTTATAGCATTTGGGAGGGCTGTGCTCGTCCGCGGACTCGGAATGGGGCGAGACTTTGCGGCGCCTCCGTGTGCAAAAATAGGCCGCAGGCACAGCCACCTTAATAAGCCCCGAAGGCCCCGTCCCCAACTTCTTCCAAAAATGCCCAAAAAGCGGGTGGGCTATAGCCTTGGGGAGGGCTGGCAGCCCAAATCCGCCGGACCGGAATGGGCGAGACTTTGAGCGCCCTCCGTTTGCCAAAAATAGACCGGGCACAGCCGCCCAAAATAAGCCGCGAAGGTCCGTCCCCAAGTTCGTCCGCCGCAATATATGCCTGGCAGGTGGGCTATAGCCTTTGGGGAGGGCTGGCCCAACCGTCCGCGGACTCGGAATGGGCGAGACTTTGCGAAGCGCCCTCCGTGTGCCAAAAATAGGGCCAGCGAGGCCTGGCGGCGCCCAAAAATAAGCGCCCGAGTCCCGTCCCCAAGTTCGTCCACCGCAAAAATGCACAAAAAAAGCGGGTGGGGCTATAGCCTTTGGGAGGGTGGCCCGCTAAATCGCCGGACTTCGGAATGGGCGAGACTGCACGGCGCCCTCCGTGTGCCAAAAATAGCCGCGTGCACAGCTGTGCCAAAATAAGCCCCGAAGGTCCCATCCCCATGTTAGCGCCCAAAAATGCCCAAAAGCGGGTGGGCTATAGCATTTGGGGAGGGCTGGCCAACAAATCCGCGGACTCGGAATGGGCGAGACTGCAAGCGCACTCCGTGTGCAATAAAAATAGGCAGGCATGAGCTTTGGCACGCCTTAAAATAAGCCCCGAAGGTCCGTCACACACTAAGTTCTTAGCCATTGCAGAAAATGCCCAAAAAGCAGGTGGGGCTAGCCTTGGGGAGGGCTGGCCGCAAATCCACTCGTCGCCAGGACCGGAATGGCGAGACTTTCGGCGCCCTCTGTGTGCCAATAATAGACGCGGGCACGCGCCCAAAAATAAACACACGTAGAAGGTCCCGTCCCCTGATTAAAGTTCGTCATGCTGAAATATACAAAAAAGCGGGTGAGCTATAGCCTTTAGGGGAGGGCTGGCCAATCCGTCGCGGACTCAGGAATGGGCGAGACTTTGCGGCGCCCTCCGTGTGCCAAAAATAGGCAGGCACAACTTTGCTCCCAAATAACCACGCCGAAGGTCACGTCCCCAAGTTCGTCCGCAAAATGCACAAATAGGGTGGGCTATAGCATTTGGGGAGGGCTGGCAACACAAATCCGCGGACTCGGAATGGGCGAGACTGCGAAGCCCGCTCAGTCTTTCAAAAAATGAGCTGCAGGCACAGCCACGCCCAAAAATAAGCCCCCAGTCCCAAGTTCATCCATAATGCCCAAAAAAGCGGGTGGCTATAGCCTTTGGGAGGAGCTGGCCAAAGTCGTCAACGGACTCGAGGTGGGAGGAGCCACAGGCACAGCTAAGCCCCGAAAAGGTCCCGTCCCCAAGTTCTTCTTGTCCGCCCCGCAAAATGCCCAAAAAAGCGCCCTTAGGGAGGGAGCTGTGGTCTCCGCCGGACTCGAAATGGGCGAGACTTTGGCGCCTCCGTGTGTACCAAAAATAGGCCACAGGCACAGGCACACCAAAAATAAGCCCAGGTCCACGTCCCCAAGTTCTTCGCTCCTCATGAAAATGCGCAAAAAGCTATAGCCTTGGGGAGGAGCTGTGGCTCGTCGCCCGGACAGGTGGGCTATAGGCTAGCCCCAGAAAGTCACACGTCCCCAAGGGGGAGGGCTTAGCCCCGTCCGCCGGACTCGGAATGGAGCCAGACTTTGTGAGTTCCCTCCGTGTGCCAATATTCCTCCGTCTGCAATATTAGGCAGCGGGCACAGCCGCCAAAATAAGCCCCGAAGGTCCCGTCCCCCCGATCGTCCATACAAAATGCCTGCTTAAGGTGGGTTTATAGCATTTGGGGAGGAGCTGGCAACAAATCCATGGTCTCGGAATGGGGCGAGACTTTGCAGCGCCTCCGTGTGCCAAAAATAGGCACCGAGGCACAGCCAGCTTAAAATAAGCCCCGGTCAGAGTCCCCAAGATTCGTCACTTGTAAAAAATGCCCAAAAAGCAGGTGGGCTATAGCCTTGGGGGAGGGCTGGCCAACTTCATCCGGCAGACTCGGAATGGGGCGAGACTCTAAAGCACCCTCCGTGTGCCAAAAATAGGGCGTGGGCACTGGCAGCTTCGCGCCAAAAATAAACCCGAAGGTCCCGTCCCAAGTTCATCCGCTTGGCAAAATGCAAAAAAGCGGGTGGGTTATAGCATTTTGGGGAGGGCTGGCCAACTCGTCCGCGGACTCGGAATGGGGCGAGACTGCGGCGCACTCCGTGTGCAAAAATAGGCAAGGCGAACACGGTACGCCAAAATAAGCCCCGAGGTCCCGTCCCCAAGTTCGTCCGCCGCAAAATGCCCAAGCGGGTGGGCTATAGCCTTGGGGAGGGCTGGCTTAACTTCATCCGGCAGACGCTGGAATGGGGCGAGACTCTGCAGCACCCTCGGTAATGCCAAAAATAGGCGTGGGCACAGCCTGGCGCCTTCGAAAAATAAAGCCCCAGAAGGGTCCCGACCCCAAGTTAGGTCCACCAGAAAAAAATGCCGTGGGTGGGCTATAGTCTTGGGGGAGGGCTAGCCAACCGTCCGCCGGACTCGGAATGGGGCGAGACTTTGCAGCGCCCTCCGTGTGCTAACTAAAAATAGACGCGCACAGGCGCCCTTAAAAATAAGCCCCGAAGTCACGTCCCCTAGTTCAATCCGCCGCAAAATGCCCCAAAAACAGGTGGGCTATAGCCTTCAGGGGAGGGTTGGCCCGCCGTCCGCGGACTCGGGAATGCGGCGAGACTTCGAGCGCCCTCCGTCTGCCAATATTAGGCCTCGGGCACAGCCGCGCACAAAAATAAGCCCCGGGTCCGTCCCCAAGTTCGTCCGCGCCGCAAAATGCCCCAGCAGGTGGGTGAAATTTATAGCCTTGGGGAGGGCTGTGCCAATCGAGTCAGCGGACTCGGAATGGGCGAGAGACTCTGCGAGCACCCTCCGTGTGAAATAGGCGTGGGCTGTGCTAGCCGCACGTAAAAAATAAGCCCGAAGGTCGACCCCAAGTTCGTCCGCCGCGAAAATTGCCCAACGGGTGGGCTATAGCCTTGGGGGAAGGGGGCTGGCTTCATCCGGCAGACTCGGAATGGGCGAGACTCTGCGGCACCCTCCGTGTGCCAAAAATAGGCGTGGGCACAGCCGCGCCCAAAATAAGCCCCGAAAGTCGACCCAAGTTCGTCCACCGCGAAAATGCCCGAAAAATGGGTGGGCTATAGTCTTGGGGAGGGCCTGTATCAAATCCGCGGACTCGGAATGGGCGAGACTGCGAAGCGCCCTCCGTGTTGCTACTAAAAAATAGGCCTTGAACTGGCAGCTTTGTAGCCTTAAAAAATAAGCCCCGAAAAGGTCCCGTCCCCAAGTTCGTCACGCCGCAAAAATGCCCAGCGGGTAGGCTATAGCCTTAGGGAGGGGGCCTGTAAATCCGTCAGCCGGACTCGGAATAGGCGACACTTTGCGGCGCCCTCTGTGTGCCAAAAATAGACTGCGGGCACAGTGCGCCCAAAAATAAGCCCCGAAGGTCCACGTCCCAGAGGTTCGTCCGCCGCAAAAATACCCCGAAAAACAGGTGGGCTATAGCCTTGGGGGGAGGGGCTGGCCAACTTCGTCCGCCGGACTCGGAATGGGGCGACACTTTGCGAGCGCCCTCTGTGTGCCAAAAATAGACTGCGGGCACAGTCGCGCCCAAAAATAAGCCCCCGAAGGTCCCGTCCCGAAGTTCGTCCGCCGCAAAAATGCCCAAAAAACAGGTGGGCTATAGCCTTGGGGGGAGGGGCTGGCCAACTTCGTCCGGGGGACTCGGAATTGGTCGAGACTTTACAAGCACCCTCCGTGTGCCAAAAATAGGGCGTGGGCACAGCCGCGCCAAAAAATAATCCCCCGAAGGTCACGACCCCTAGTTAAATCCGCAAAAATGCCCAAAAGCGGGTGGGCTATAGCTTGGGGGCGAGGGCTGGCCAACCTGGCCCGCTGGACTCCGGAATGGGGCGAGACTTTAGGCGCCCTCCGTGTGCCAAAAATAGCCCGCGGGCACAGCGCGCGCAAAATAAGCCCCCCGAAGTCCACGTCCCCTAGTTCGTCCGCCGCAAAAATGCCCAGAAAAAACAGGTGGGCTATAGCCGTGGGGAGGAGGTTGGCCCGCTTCGTCCATGGGACTCGGAATGCGGCGAGACTTACGAGCGCCCTCCGTGTGCCAATATTAGGCCTCGGGCACGCCTTACGCCCAAAAATAAGCCCCGAAAGGTCCCGTCCCAAGTTCGTCCGCGCATAAAAATGCCCTAAAAGCCCACGGGTGGGCTATAGCCTTGGGGAGGGCTGGTCAACCGTCCGGACTCGGAATGGGCGAGACTCTGCAGGCACCCTCCGTAGTGTGCCAAAAATAGGCGTGGCCAAGGTTTATCCGCGGACTCGGAATGGGGCGACACTGCGAGCGCCCTCCCTGTGCTAACAATAGGGCGTGGGCACAGCCGCGCCAAAAACTACGCCCCCCAAGGTCCCGACCCCAAGTTCGTCCGCCGCAAAAATGCCCAATAAAACAGGTGGGCTATAGCCTTGGGGGAGGTTGGCCGCAAATCCGCCGGACTCGGAATGCGGCGAGACTTCTCACGAACGCCCTCCGTGTGCCAATATTAGGCCTCAGGGCACAAGCCGCGCCATAAAATAAGCCCCAGAAGGTGCCGTCCCCAAGTTCGTCTGTCACTTAAAAATGCCAAAACGGGTGGGCTATAGCCTTGGGGAGGATGGCCAACCGTCCGCCGGACTCGGAATGGGCGAGACTTTGCGAGAGCCTCCGTGTGCCAAAAATAGGCGCGGACACAGCCGCGCGCAAAAATAAGCCCCTTGAAGGTCCGTCCCCAAGTTCTTCCGCCGCAAAAATGCCCTAAAAAGCGGGTGGGCTATAGCCTTAGGGGAGGGGCTGTGCCAACCGCCCGCCCCGGACTCGGAATGGGGCGACACTTTGCGAGCACCCTCTGTGTGCAAAAATAGACCCTTGGGCACAGTGGCGCCCAAAATAAGCCCCGAAGGTCCACGTCCCCAAGTTCGTCCGCCGCAAAATGCCCAAAAAAATGGGTGGGCCATAGCCTTGGGGAGGCTGGCCAGCTTCTAAATCTGGGACTCGGAATGGGGCGAGACTGCGAGCTCCCTCCGTGTGCAAAAAATAGCCGCAGGGCACAGCGCGCCCAAAAATATGCCTCCAGAGGTCCCGACCCCAAGTTCGTCCGCCGCTTAAAAATGCCCAAAAAATGGGTGGGTTATAGCCTTGGGGAGGGGGCTGAAAGCTTTCATCCGCCGGACTCGGAATGGGGCGAGACTTTGCGGCGCCCTCTGTGTGCCAAAAATAGTGCAGCAGGCACAGCCGCGCAAAAATAAGCCCCCGAAGAGTCACGTCCCCTAGTTCGTCCACCGCAAAAATGCCCAAAAACAGGTGGGCTATAGCCTTGGGGGTGGGGTTGGCCCACCGCCAAATCCGCGGACTCGGGAATGCGCGAGACATTGAGCGCCTCCGTGTGCCAATGTTAGGCCTCGGGCACAGCCACGCCCAAAAATAAGCCCCGAAGGTCCCGTCCCCAAGTTCGTCCGCCGCATAAAAATGCCCAAAAGCGGGTGGGCTATAGCCTTGGGGAGAGGCTGGCCAACAAATCGTCCGGACTCGGAATGGGGCGAGACTTTGCAGCGCCCTCTGTGTTCCAAAATAGTGCCGTGAGGCACAGCCTGCGCCCAAAATAAGCCCCGAAGGTCCCGACCCCAAGTTACGTCCGCGCAAAATGCCCAAAAAACAGGTGGGCTATAGCCTTGGGGAGGTTCAGCCCACTCGTCCGCGGACTGGAATCTGGCGAGACTTCTGAGCGCCCTCCGTGTGCCAATATTAGAGCCTCGGGCACAGCCACGCCCAAATAAGCCCCAGAGTCCCGTCCCAAGTTCGTGCCATGCAAAATGCCCAAAAGCGGGTGGGCTATAGCCTTGGGAGGGAGCCAACTTAAATCCGCCGGACTCGGAATGGGCGAGACTTTGCGAGCGGCCTCCATGTTGTGTAAAAATAGGCCACAGGCACAGCCGTGTCAAAATAAGCCCCGAAGGTCCGTCCCCAAGTTCATCCGCCGCAAAAATGCCAAAAGCGGGTTGGCTATGGCCTTGGGGAGGCTGGCAAACTTCGTCCAGCGGGACTCGGAATGGCGAGACTTTGCGCGCCCTCCAGCGTGCAAAAATGAGCCGTAAGGCACAGCCGCGCCCAACCTGCGCATAAGCCCGAAGGTCCCGTCCCAAAGTTCGTCCGCCGCAAAATGGCCCAAAAAACGGGTGGGCTATAGCCTTGGCAGGAGAGGGCTGGCCAACTAAATCCGCGGACTCGGAATGAGGCGAGACTTCTACGAGCGCCCTCCGTGCGCCAAAATAGACCGAGACGCACCGCACCCAAAAATAAGCCCCGAAGGTCCCATCCCCAAGTTCGTCCGCCGCAAAAATGCCCAAAAACAGGTGGGCTATGGCAGCCTTGGGTGGAGGGCTGGCCCAATCGCGGACTCGGAATGGGGCGAGACTTTGGGAGCGCCCTCCGTGTGCCAAAAATAGGCCGTAGGCACAGCAGCATGAAAATAAACCGGAGGTCCCGACCCCAAGTTTATCATGAAAATGCCCTAAAAATGGGCGGGCTATAGCCTTAGAGGGGGAGGGCTGGCGTGCAAATCCGCCGGACTCCAGGAATTGAGTCGAGACTTTGCGGCCGCCTCCGTGTGCAAAATAGACCACGGGCTCAGCCGCGCCCAAAAATAAGCCCCGAATGTCCCGTCCCCATGTTTCACGCGCAAAAATGCCAAAAAAGCAGGATTGGGCTATAGCCTTGTGGGGAGGGGCTTGCCAACAAATCCGCATTGGACTCGGGATGGGGCGAGACTTGCGACCGCCTCCGTGTGTGCCAAATATAGGCCAGCAGGCTCAGCCATTGCGCCTTAAAAATAAGCCCCCGAAGGTCCCGTCCCCATGTTCGTCCGCCGCAAAAATGCCCAAAAAACGGGTGGGCTATATCCTTGCGGGGAGGGGCTGGCCAACTTCGTCCGCCGGACTCGGAATGGGGCGAGACTTTGCGAGCACCCTACGTGTGCCAAAAATAGGCCGCAGACATAGCCGCGGACAAAAATAAGCCCCCGAAGGTCCCGTCCACAAGTTCGTCCCCCGCAAAAATGCCCAAAAAACGGGTGGGCTGTAGCCTTGGGGGGAGGGGCTGGCCAACTTCGTCCGCCGGACTCGGAATGGGGCGAGACTTTGCGAACGGCCTCCGTGTACGAAAAATAGGCCACAGGCACAGTCGTACCCAAAAATAAGCCACCGAAGGTCCCGTCCCCAAGTTCGTCCGTCGCAAAAATGCCCAAAAAACGGGTGGGCTATAGCCTTGGGGGGAGGGGCTGGCCCACTTCGTCCGCCGGACTCGGAATGGGGCGAGACTTTGCGAGCACCCTACGTGTGCCAAAATGAGCACAGCCCGAGGCCCAAAATAAGCCCCCGAAGGTCCCGTCCCCAAGTTCGTCCGCCGCAAAAATGCCCAAAAAACGGGTGGGCTATAGCCTTGGAGGCAGGGGCGGGCCAACTCCGTACGCCGGACTCGGAATGGGACGAGACATTGCGAGCGGCCTCCGTGTCACAAAAATAGGTTGCGGGCACAGCCGCGCCAAAAAATAAGCCCCCGAAGGTCCCGTCCCCAAGTTCGTCCGCCGCAAAAATGCCCAAAAAACGGGTGGGCTATAGCCTTGGGGGGAGGGGCTGGCCAACTTCGTCCGCCGGACTCGGATTGGGGCGAGACTTTACGAGTGCCCTCCGTGTACCAATATTAGGCCGCGTACACAGCCGCGCCCAAAAATAAGCCCCCGAAGGTCCCGTCCCCAAGTTAAATCGCAAATATGCCCAGCGGGGGCTATAGCCTTCAGGGGGGAGGGCTGGCCAAGCAAGATCGTCGGACTCAGAATGAGGCGACACTTTGCGGCGCCCTCCGTGTGCCAAAAATAAGCCGTGGGCACAGCCGCACCAAAAATAAGCCCCGAAGGTCCGACCCCAAGTTCGTCCGTCCGCAAAATGCCCGAAAAATGGGTGGGCTATAGCCTTGTGGGGAGGGCTGGCCAACAAATCCGCGGACTCGGGATGGGCGAGACTTTGCGACCCCGCCCTCCGTGTGCAAATATAGGCTGCGGGCTCAGCCGTACCCAAAAATAAGCCCGAAGGTCCCTTCCCCATGTTCGTCGCCTTGCAAAATGCCCAAAAGCGGGTGGGCTATATCCTTGCGAGGAGGGGCTGGCCCCTGTCCGCCCGGACTCGGAATAGGCGAGACTGCAAGCACCCTCGTGTGCCAAAATAGCCGACGCGGACATAGCCGCGGACAAAATAAGCTCCAGAAAGGTCCCGTCCACAAGTTCGTCCCGCAAAAATGCCCAAAAGCGGGTGGGCTGTAGCCTTGGGGGAGGAGCTGGCCAACCGTCCGCGGACCTCGGAATGGGGCGAGACTTTGCGAGCGGCCTCCGTGTACGAAAAAAATTGGCCACAGGCACAGTCGTACCCAAAAATAAGCCACCGAAGGTCCACGTCAAGGTTCGTCCGTCGCAAAAATGCCCAACACGGGTGGGCTATAGCCTTGGGGAGGGCTGGCCCTCAATCCGCGGACTCGGAATGGGCGAGAGCACCCTCACGTGTAAAAATAGGCATGGAGCACAAAAATAAGCCCCGAAGGTCCGTCCCAAGATTCGTCCGCCCGCAAAATGCCCACGGTGGGCTATAGCCTTGGGGGCAGGGCGGGCCAACTCCGTCGCCGGACTCGGAATGGGACGAGACATTGCGAGCGGCCTCCAAGTGTCACAAAAATAGAGTCGCGGGCAGCAGCGCGCCAAAAATAAGCCCCGAAGGTCCCGTCCCCAAGTTCGTCCACAAATGCCCAAGCGGGTGGGCTATAGCCTTGGGGGAGGGGCTGGCCAACTTCATCCGCCGGACTCGGATTAGGCGACACTTTACGAGCACCCTCCGTGTGCAAAAAAATGGGCCAGCTGGCGGCACATGCGCCTGTAAAAATAAGCCCCGAAGGTCCCGTCCCCAAGTTCTTCGCAAAATGCCCCCGAAAAAAGCAGGTGGGCTATAGCCTTGGGGAGGGTTTGGCCCGCCCTTCTCGTCCGCGGACTCGGAATGCGGCGAGACTTTCTGACGCCCTCTATGTGCCAATATTAGGCCACGGGCACAGGCAGCCAAAAATAAGGCCCGAAGGTCCCGTCCCCAAGTTCGTCCCCGCAAATGCCCCCCAGCGGGTGGGCTATAGCCTTGGGGAGAGGCTGGCCAACTTCGTCCAGCGATACTCGGAATGGGGCGAGACTTTGCGAGCACTCTCCGTTTGCCAAAAATAGACCGCGGGCACAGCGCTTATACGCAAAATAAGCCCCGAAGGAGTCCCGTCCCCAAGTTCGCCGCAAAATGCCCAGCGGGTGGGCTATAGCCTTGGGGGGAGGGTTGGCTTAACAACTCGTCCGCATTTGGACTCGGAATGCGGCGAGACTTCTACGAGCGCCCTCCGTGTGCCAATATTAGGCGCGTACACAGCCGCGCCCAAAATAAGCCCGAAGGTCCGTCCCCAAGTTCGTCGCGCAATATGCCCAGCGGGGCTATAGCCTTGGGGGGAGGGGCTGGCCAACTTCGTCCGCCGGACTCGGAATGGGGCGACACTTTGCGAGCACCCTCCGTGTGCCAAAAATAGGCCGTGGGCAAAGCCGCACTAAAAAATAAGCCCCCGAAGGTCCCGACCCCAAGTTCGTCCGCAAAAATGCAGCGGGTGGGCTATAGCCTTGGGGAGGGCTGTGCCAACTCGTCCGCCGAACTTCGGAATGGGGCGAGACTTTGCGGCGCCCTCCGTGTGCCAAAAAAAATGAGCACAGCACGTGCCTAAAAATAAGCCGAAGGTCCCAGTCCCCAAGTTCGTCCGCCCAAAAATGCCCAAAAGCGGGTGGGCTATAGCCTTGAGGGGAGGGGCTGGCCAATCCCGTCCGGACTCGGAATGGGAGGCGGACTTTGTGAGTGGCCTCCGTGTGCCAAAAAAAAATAGGCTGTGGGCACAAGCTTAAAATAAGCCCCGAAGGTCCGACCCCAAGTCACTCTCGCCGTAAAATGCCCCAAAAATGGGTGGGCTATAGCCTTGGGGGAGGGCTGGCAAGACCAAATCCGCGGACTCGGTGGCGAGACTGCGAGCACTCTCCGTTTGCCAAAAATAGGACGCGGGCACAGCCGCACCCAAAATAAGCCCCGAAGGTCCGTCCGAAGTTCGTCCGCCGCAAAAATGCCCAGCGGTGGGCTATAGCCAGGGAGGGGTTTGGCCAACCGTCCCGGACTCGGAATGCGGCGAGACTTTACGAGCGCCCTCCGTGTGCCAATATTAGGCCGCGTACACAGCCGCGCCCAAAAATAAGCCCCCGAAGGTCCCGTCCCCAAGTTCGTCCGCCGCAAATATGCCCAAAAAACGGGGGGCTATAGCCTTGGGGGGAGGGGCTGGCCAACTTCGTCCGCCGGACTCGGAATGGGGCGACACTTTGCGAGCACCCTCCGTGTGCCAAAAATAGGCCGTGGGCAAAGCCGCACTAAAAAATAAGCCCCCGAAGGTCCCGACCCCAAGTTCGTCCGCCGCAAAAATGCCCAAAAAATGGGTGGGCTATAGCCTTGTGGGAGGGCTGGCCGCTTCGTCCGCGGACTCAGGAGTGGCGAGACTTTGCGTCGCCTCGTGTGTGTGCCAAAAATAGACGCGCCACAGCCACGCTTAAATAAGCCCCTTAAGGTCACGTCCCTAGTTCGTCCGCCCGCAAAAATGCCCAAAAGCGGGTGGGCTATAGCCTAGGGGGAGGGGCTGGCCAACTTCGTCCGGACTCGGAATAAGGCGAGACTTTGCGAGGCGCTCTCCATGTGCCAAAAGAGAGCCGCCCAGGCACAGCCGCACCCAAAAATAAGCCCCAGAAGAGTCCGTCCCCAAGTTCGTCCACGCAAAATGCCCAACGGGTGGGCTATAACCTTGGGGGAGGGCTGGCCAACTCACGTCCGCCGGACTCGGAATGCGGCGAGACTTCGGCGCCCTCCGTGTGCCCATATTAGGCTGTAGGCACAGCTGTCGCCCTAAAAATAAGACCCCGGTCCGTCCCCAAGTTGCCGTCATGCAAAAATGCCCAAAAGCGGGTGGCCTATAGCCTTGGGAGGGGCTGGCGCCAGTCCGCGAACTCGGAATGGGACGAGACTTTACGCAGCGCCCTCAGTGTGCAAAAAATAGGCTGGGGCACAGCCACGCCCAAAATAAGCCCCGAGGTCCCGTCCCCAAGTTAGTCCACTTGTAAAATGCCCAAAAACAGGTGGGCTATAGCCTTGGGGAGGGTTGGCCCACTTCGTCCGCGGACTCGGAATGCGGCGAGACTTTACGGCGCCTCCGTGTGCCAATATTAGGCCGCGTGCACAGCCGCGCCCAAATAAGCCCCGAAGGTCCGTCCCCAAGTTTGTCCGCAAAATGCCCGAAAAATGAGGCTATAGCCTTGGAGGAAAGGGCTGGCCAATAACTTCAAATCGCCCGGACTCGGAATGAGGCGACACTTTGCGGCGCCCTCCGTGTGCCAAAAATAGGCCGTGACACAGCCGCGCATAAAAATAAGCACCAGAAGGTCCCGACCCCAAGTTCGTCCGCCGCAAAAATGCCCGAAAAATGGGTGGAGGCTATAGCCTTGGGGAGGGCTGGCCAACAAATCGCGGACTCAGTGGGCGAGACTTTGCGAGCGCCCTCGGAGTGCCAAAAATAGACCGCGCCACATGGCTCAGCCGCGCCCAAAATAAGCCCCGAAGGTCCCGTCCCCTTGTTCGTCCGCCGCAAAAATGCCCAAAAAACGGGTGGGCTATATCCTTGCGGGGAGGGGCTGGCCAACTTCGTCCGCCGGACTCGGAATGGTGCGAGACTTTGCGAGCGCCCTACGTGTGCCAAAAATAGACCGCGGACATAGCCGCGGACAAAAATAAGCCCCCGAAGGTCCCGTCCACAAGTTCGTCCCCCGCAAAAATGCCCAAAAGCAGGTGGGCTGAATGGGTGGAGGGGCTGGTCAACTTCGTCCGCCGGACTCGGAATGGGGCGAGACTTTTCGAGTGGCCTCCGTGTACGAAAAATAGGCCACAGGCACAGTCGTACCCAAAAATAAGCCACCGAAGGTCCCGTCCCCAAGTTCGTCCGCCGCAAAAATGCCCAAAAAACGGGTGGGCTATAGCCTTGGGGGCAGGGCTGGCCCACTTCGTCACGGACTCAGAATGGGCGAGACTTTGCGAGCGCCCTCGTGTGCCAAAATAGGCCGGGCACAGCCGCGCCAAAAATAAGCCCCGAAGGTCCGTCCCCAGTTGTCCGCCGCAAAATGCCCAAAACGGGTGGGCTATAGCCTTGAGGGGGGCGGGCCAACTCCGTCGCGGACTCGGAATGGGGCGAGACTTTGCGAGCGCCCTCTGTGTGCCAAAAAAATAGACGCGGGCGCAATCGCTTAAAAATAAGCCCGAAGGTCCGTCCCCAAGTTCGTCCGCGCAAAAAATGCCCAGGTGGGCTATAGCCTTGAGGAGGGGCTGGCCAACTGTCCGCCGGACTCGGAATGGGGCGAGACTTTGCGAGTAGCCTCCGTGTGCCAAAAATAGGCGGTACAGCGGTACCCAAAAATAAGCCCGAAGGTCCAGTCCCAAGTTCAATCCGCCGCAAAAATGCCCAAAACGGGTGGGCTATAGCCTTGATGGGGGGCTGGCCAACCGTCCCCGGGCTCGGAATGGGGCGAGACTTTCTGGCGCCCCTACGTGTGCCAAAAATAGGCTGCGGGCACAGCCACGCCCAAAAATAAGCCCCGAGGTCCGTCCCCAAGTTCGTCCCAAAATGCCCAAAAGCGGTGGGCTATAGCCTTGGGAGGAGGGTGGCCCACAATCGTCCGCGGACTCGGAATGGGCGAGACTTTGCAGTGGCCTCCGTGAGGCAAAAATGAGCCGTGGGCACAGCCCAAAAATAAGCCCCCGAAGGTCCTGTCCCCAAGTTCGTCCGCCGCAAAATGCCCAAAGCGGGTGGGCATAGCCTTGGGGAGGAGCTGGCCAACTCGTCCGACGAACTCGGAATGGGGACGAGACTTTGTGAGCACCCTCCGTGTGCCAAAAATAAGCCGCGGAGCACAGCCGTGCCCAAAAATAAGCCCAGGTCCCGTCCCCAAGTTCGTCACGCATCAAAATGCCCAAAAAGGGTGGGCTATAGCCTTGGGGGAGGGGCTGGCCAACTTCCGCCGGACTCGGAATAGGGCGACACTTTGCGGCGCCTCTGTGTGCAAAATAGACCGCGGGCACAGTCGCGCCCAAAAATAAGCCCCGAAGGCCCCACGTCCCCAAGTTCGTCCGCCGCAAAAATGCCCAACGGGTGGGCTATAGCCTTGAGGAGGGGCTGGCCAACAATCCGCTCGGACTCGGAATGGGGCGAGACTTGCGACTGGCCTCCGTGTGCCAAAAATAGGCCTTGCTGGCACAGCGCCAAAATAAGCCCCTTAAGGTCACGTTCCCTAGTTCATCCGCCGCAAAATGCCCAAGCGGGTGGCTATAGCCTTGGGGGGAGGGCAGCCCAACATCGTCCGGCGGACACAGAATGGGGCGAGACGTGGCGAGCGCGCTCCGTTTGCCAAAAGTAGGACGCGGGCACAGCCGAACCCAAAGATAAGCCCCCGAAGGGCCCGGCCCCGCGTTCGTCCAGCAAAATGCCCAAAAATGGGTGGGCTATAGCCTTGGGGAGGGCTGGCAGCCAACCGTCCGCGGACTGGAAGTGCGGCGAGACTGTCCGAGCGCCCTCCGTGTGCCAATACTAGGCTGTGGGCACAGCCACCCCTAAAAATAAGCCCCCAAAGGTCCCGTCCCCAAGTTCATCCGCCGCAAAAATGCCCAAAAAACGGGTGGGCTATAGCCTTGGGGGGAGGGGCTGGCCAACTTCGTCCGCCGGACTAGGAATGGGACGACACTTTGCGAGCGCCCTCCGTGTGCAAAAAAATAGGCTAGGGCACAGCGCCCAAAAATAAGTCCCCGAAGGTCCCGTCCCCAAGTTCGTCCTTGCCGCAAAATGCCCCAAAAACAGGTGAGGCTATAGCCTTGGGGGAGGGGTTGGCCCATGATCCGCCCGGACTCGGAATGCGGCAAGACTTCTGGCGCCCTCCGTGTGCCAAAAATGAACGCTGGCACAGCAGCTTGAAAAATAAGCGCCCCGAAGGTCCCGTCCCCAAGTTCGTCAGCCGCAAAATGCCCAAAAACGGGTGGGCTATAGCCTTGGGGAGGGCTGGCCAACTTCTGTCCGCCCGGACTCGGAATGGGCGAGACTTTGCGAGTGGCGTCCGTGTGCCAAAAATGGGCCTCGGGCACAGCGTCCCAAAAATAAGCCCCGAAGAGTCCGTCCCCAAGTTAAGTCCGCCAGCAATAATGCCCGAAAAATGGGTGGCCTATAGCCTTGGGAGGGCTGGCCAACAGTTCGCTGGACTCGGAATGAGGGCGACACTTTGCGGCGCCCTCTGTGTGCCATAAAAATAGACCGCGGGCACAGACGCGCCCAAAAATAAGCCTCAAGGCCCCATCCCCAAGTTCGCCCGCGCAAAATGCCCCAAAAGCGGGTGGGCTATAGCCTTGAGGAGGGCTGGCCAACTCGTCCGCACGGACTCGGAATGGGGCGAGACTTTGCGACTGGCCTCCGTGTGCCAAAAATAGGCCGCGGGCACAGCGCGCGCCAAAATAAAGCCCCCAAGGTCTCGTTCCCTAGTTCGCTCTTGCAAAATGCCCAAAAAACGGGTGGGCTATAGCCTTGGGGGGAGGGCTGGCCAACTTCGTCCGGCGTACTCGGAATGGGGCGAGACTTTGCGAGCGCTCTCCGTTTGCCAAAAATAGGCCGCGGGCACAGCCGTACCCAAAAATAAGCCCCCGAAGGTCCCGTCCCCAAGTTCGTCCAACTTTGCCAAAAATGCCCAAAAGCGGGTGGGCTATAGCCTCCCTTCAGGGGAGGGGCAGGGCCGTCCGCGGACTCGGAATGGGGCGAGACTGCGAGCGCCCTCCGTGTGCCAAAAATAGAAGGCAGGCACAGCCGCGAGAGAAAAATAAGCCCCGAAGGTCCCGTCCCAAGTTCGTCCCTCACGCGCAAAAAAATGCCCAGCGGGTGGGCTATAGCCTTGGGGAGAGGGCTGGCCAACTTCGTCCGCCGGACTCGGAATGGGGCTAGACTTCATGCGAAGTGGCCTCCGTGTGCCAAAATAGGCCGCGCGGCACAGCCGCGCCAAAAGTCAAGCCTCCCAGGTCACGTCCCCTAGTTCGTCCGCCGCAAAAATGCCCAGAAATCGGGTGGGCCTATAGCCTGGGGGAGGGCTGGCCAACTTCGTCCGGACTCGGAATGGAAGGCGAGACTTTGTAGCGCTCTCCGTGTGCCCAAAAATAGGCTGCAGGCACAGCCGCACCCAAAAATAAGAAGGCCCCGTCCCCAAGTTCGTCCGCCGCAAAATGCCCAAAGCGGGTGGGCTATAGCCTGAGGGAGGGCTGTGCGTCCGCCGGACTCGGAATGGGCGAGACTCGACTAGCCTCCGTGTGCCAAAAATGAGACCTTGGGCACAGCGCCCATAAGAGGTCACGTTCCCTAGTTCGTCCGCCGCAAAAATGCCCAAAAAACGGGTGGGCTATAGCCTTGGGGGGAGGGCTGGCCAACATCGTCCGGCGTACTCGGAATGGGGCGAGACTTTTCGAGCGCTCTCCGTTTGCCAAAAATAGGCGAGGCACAGTGTACCCAAAATAAGCCCCGAAGGTCCCGTCCCCAAGTTCGTCCGCCGCAAAAATGCGAAAATGGGTGGCTATAGCCTTGGGGGAGGGCTATTAACTCCGTCCGCGGACTCGGAATGCGGCGAGACTTTACGAGCGCCCTCCGTGTGCCAATATTAGGCTGTGGGCACAGCCACCCCTAAAAATAAGCCCCCAAAGGTCCCGTCCCCAAGTTCATCCGCCTTGTGCAAAATGCCCACGGGTGGGGCTATAGCCTTGGGGAGGGGGCCAACCGTCCGCCGGACTAGGAATGGGACGACACTTTGCGCAGCGCCCTCCGTGTGCAAAAATAGGCTGGGGGCACAGCCGCGCAAAAATAAGTCCCGAAGGTCCGTCCCCAAGTTCGTCTGGGCCGCAAAATGCCCAAAAACAGGTGGGCTATAGCCTTGGGGAGGGTTGGCCCACTGTCCGCGGACTCGGAATGCGGCAAGACTTTGCGAGCGCCCTCCGTGTGCCAAAAACAGAACGCAGGCACAGCGCGCGAAAAATAAGCCCCAAGGTCCCGTCCCCAAGTTCGTCCGCCGCAAAATGCCTGTAAAAAGGTGGGCTATAGCCTTGGGGGGAGGGGCTGGCCAACTTCGTCCGCCGGACTCGGAATGGGGCGAGACTTTGCGAGTGGCGTCCGTGTGCCAAAAATAGGCCTCGGGCACAGCCGCGTCCAAAAATAAGCCCCCGAAGGTCCCGTCCCCAAGTTCGTCCGCCGCAAAAATGCCCAAAAAATGGGTGGGCTATAGCCTTGGGGGGAGGGGCTGGCCAACTTCGTTCGCCGGACTCGGAATGGGGCGACACTTTGCGAGCGCCCTCTGTGTGCCAAAAATAGACCGCGGGCACAGTCGCGCCCAAAAATAAGCCCCCGAAGGCCCCATCCCCAAGTTCGCCCGCCGCAAAAATGCCCAAAAAACGGGTGGGCTATAGCCTTGAGGGGAGGGGCTGGCCAACTTCGTCCGCCGGACTCGGAATGGGGCGAGACTTTGCGACTGGCCTCCGTGTGCCAAAAATAGGCCGCGGGCACAGCCGCGCCCAAAATAAGCCCCTTAAGGTCACGTTCCCTAGTTCGTCCGCCGCAAAAATGCCCAAAAAACGGGTGGGCTATAGCCTTGGGGGGAGGGCTGGCCAACTTCGTCCGGCGTACTCGGAATGGGGCGAGACTTTGCGAGCGCTCTCCGTTTGCCAAAAATAGGCCGCGGGCACAGCCGCACCCAAAAATAAGCCCCCAAAGGTCACGTCCCCTAGTTCATCCGCCGCAAAAATGCCCAAAAAACGGGTGGGCTATAGCCTTGGGGGGAGGGGCTGGCCCACTTCGTCCGCCGGACTCGGAATGGGGCGAGACTTTGCGAGCGCCCTCCGTGTGCCTAATTTAGATCGGGGGCTCTGCCGCGACTAAAAATAAGCCACCGAAGGTCCCGTCCCCAAGTTCGTCCGCCGCAAAAATGCCCAAAAAACGGGTGGGCTATAGCCTTGGGGGGAGGGGCTGGCCAACTTCGTCCGCCGGACTCGGAATGGGGCTAGACTTTGCGAGTGGCCTCCGTGTGCCAAAAATAGGCCGCGGGCACAGCCGCGCCCAAAAAGAAGCCCCTTAAGGTCACGTCCCCTAGTTCGTCCGCCGCAAAAATGCCCAAAAATCGGGTGGGCTATAGCCTTGGGGGGAGGGCTGGCCAACTTCGTCCGGCGGACTCGGAATGGGGCGAGACTTTGTGAGCGCTCTCCGTGTGCCAAAAATAGGCTGCGGGCACAGCCGCACCCAAAAATAAGCCCCCGAAGGCCCCGTCCCCAAGTTCGTCCGCCGCAAAAATGCCCAAAAAACGGGTGGGCTATAGCCTTGGGGGGAGGGGCTGGCCAACTTCGTCCGCCGGACTCGGAATGGGGCGAGACTTTGCGAGCAGCCTCAGTGTGCCAAAAATAGGCCATGGACACAGCCGCGCGCAAAAATAAGCCCCCGAAGGTCCCGTCCCCAAGTTCGTCCGCCGCAAAAATGCCCAAAAAACGGGTGGGCTATAGCCTTGGGGGGGGGGGCGGGCCAACTTCGTCCGGCGTACTCGGAATGGGGCGAGACTTTCTATGAGCACCCTCCGTGGTGCTAAAATAGGCCGCGGGCACAGCGCCAAGAAATAAGCCCCGAAGGTCCCGACCCCAAGTTCCGCCGCAAAAATGCCCAAAAATGGGTGGGCTATAGCCTTGGGGAGGGGCTGGCCAACTTCGTCCGCGGACTCGGAATGGGCGAGACTTTGCGGCGCCTCCGTGTGCCAAAAATAGGCGCGCGGCACAGCCGCGCCCAAAAATAAGCCCCCAAGGTCACGCCCCTAGTTCATCCGCGCAAAATACCTAAAAACGGGTGGGCTATAGCCTTGGGGGAGGGGCTGGCTAACGGTCCGCCGGACTCGGAATGGGGCGACACTTTGCGAGGGCCCTCCGTGTACCAAAAATAGGCCGCGGGCACAGCCGCGCCCAAAAATAAGCCCCCGAAGGTCCCGTCCCCAAGTTCGTCCGCCGCCAAAATGCCTAAAAAACGGGTGGGCTATAGCCTTGGGGGAGGGGCTTGCCAACTTCGTCCGCCGGACTCGGAATGGGGCGAGACTTTGCGAGCGCCCTCCGTGTGCCAAAAATAGGCCGCGGGTACAGCCGCGCCCAAAAATAAGACCCTGAAGGTCCCGTCCCCAAAATCGTCCGCCGCAAAACTACCCAAAAAACGGGTGGGCTATAGCCTTGGGGGGAGGGGCTGGCCAACTTCGTCCGCCGGACTCGGAATGGGGCGACACTTTGTGAGCGCTCTCCGTGTGCCAAAAATAGGCTGCGGGCACAGCCGTGCCCAAAAATAAGCCCCCGAACGTCCCGTCCCCATGTTCGTCCGCCTCAAAAATGCCCAAAAAACGGGTGGGCTATAGCCTTGGGTGGAGGGGCTAGCCCAATTCGTCCGCCGTACTCGGAATGGGGTGAGACTTTGCGAGCACCCTCCGTGTGCCAAAAAATAGGCCGCGGACACAGCCGCGCCCAAAAATAAGCCCCCGAAGGTCCCGTCCCCTAGTTCGTCCGCCGCAAAAATGCCCAAAAAACGGGTGGGCTATAGCCTTGGGGGGAGGGGCTGGCCCACTTCGTCCGCCGGACTCGGAATGGGGCGAGACATTGCGAGCGCGCTCCATGTGCCAAAAATAGGCTGCAGGCACAGCCGCCGCCAAAAATACGCCCCCAAAGGTCCCGTCCCCAAGTTCGTCCGCCGCAAAAATGCCCAAAAAACGGGTGGGCTATAGCCTTGGGGGGAGGGGCTGGCCAACTTCGTCCGCCGGACTCGGAATGGGGCGAGACTTTGCAAGCGGCCTCCGTGTGCCAAAAATAGGCCGCGGGCACAGCCGCCGCCAAAAATAAGCCCCCGAAGGTCCCGTCCCCAAGTTCGTCCGCCGCAAAAATGCCCAAAAAATGGGTGGGCTATAGCCTTGGGGGGAGGGGCTGGCCAACTTCGTCGGCCGGACTCGGAATGGGGCGAGACTTTGCGAGCGCCCTCTGTGTGCCAAAAATAGGCCGCGGGCACAGCCGCGCCCAAAAATAAGCCCCCGAAGATCCCGTCCCCAAGTTCGTCCGCCGCAAAAATGATCAAAAAACGGGTGGGCTATAGCCTTGGGGGGAGGGGCTGGCCAACTTCGTCCGCCGAACTCGGAATGGGGCGAGACTTTGCGAGCGGCCTCTGTGTGCCAAAAATAGGACTGGGGCACAGCCCTATGCAAAAATAAGCGCCAAAAGGTCCCGTCCCAAGTTCATCCGCCGCAAAAATGCCCAAAAAATGGGTGGGCTATAGCCTTGGGGGGAGGGGCTGGCCAACTTCGTCCGCCGGACTCGGAATGGGGCGAGACTTTGCAAGAGCCCTCAGTGTACCAAAAATAGGGCCGCATGGCACAGCCCGCCAAAAATAAGCCCCCGAAGGTCCCGTCCCCAAGTCCGCCGCAAAATGCCCAAAAACGGGTGGGGCTATAGCCTTGGGGAGGGCTGGCCAACTTCGGCCGGACTCGGAATGGGGCGAGACTTTGCGAGTGCCCTCTGTGTGCCAAAATAGGCCGCGGGCACAGTCGCCCCCAAAAATAAGCCCCCCAGATCCGCCCCAAGTTCCTCCGCCGCAAAATGATCAAAAACGGGTGGGCTTAGCCTTGGGGGAGGCTGGCCAACTTCGTCCGCGAACTCGGAATGGGGCGAGACTTTGCGAGCGGCCTCCGTGTGCAAAAACAGGCCTCGGGCACAGCCGTGCAAAAATAAGCCCCAAAAGGTCCTGGCCCCAAGTTCGTCCGCCGCAAAAATGCCCAAAACGGGTGGGCTATAGCCTTGGGGAGGGCTCGCCAACTCGTCCGCCGGACTCGGAATGGGGCGACACTTTGCAGGGCCCTCCGTGTACAAAAATAGGCCGCGGGCACAGCCGCGCCCAAAATAAGCCCCCGAAGGTCCCGTCCCCAAGTTCGTCCGCCGCGAAATGCCTAAAAACGGGTGGGCTATAGCCTTGGGGAGAGGGCTTCACCAACTCTGTCCGCCGGACTCGGAATGGGGCGAGACTTTGCGGCGCTCGTGTGCCAAAAATAGGCCGCGGGTACAGCCGCGCCCAAAAATAAGACCCTGAAGGTCCCGTCCCCAAAATCGTCCGCCGCAAAACTACCCAAAAAACGGGTGGGCTATAGCCTTGGGGGGAGGGGCTCGCCAACTTCGTCCGCCGGACTCGGAATGGGGCGACACTTTGCGAGGGCCCTCCGTGTACTAAAAATAAGCCACGGGCACAGCCGCGCCCAAAAATAAGCCCCTGAAGGTCCCGTCCCCTAGTTCGTCCGCCGGAAAAATGCCCAAAAAACGGGTGGGCTATAGCCTTGGGGGGAGGGGCTGGCAAACTTCGTCCGCCGGACTCGGAATGGGGCGAGACTTTGCGAGCGCGCTCCATGTGCCAAAAATAGGCTGCGGGCACAGCCGCCGCCAAAAATACGCCCCCGAAAGTCCCGTCCCCAAGTTCGTCCGCCGCAAAAATGCCCAAAAAACGGGTGGGCTAAAGCCTTGGGGGGAGGGGCTGGCCAACTTCGTCCGCCGGACTCAGAATGGGGCGAGACTTTGCAAGCGGCCTCAGTGTACCAAAAATAGGCCGCGGGCACAGCCGCCACCAAAAATAAGCCCCCGAAGGTCCCATCCCCAAGTTCGTCCGCCTCAAAAATGACCAAAAAACGGGTGGGCTATAGCCTTGGGGGGAGGGGCTGGCCTACTTCGTCGGCCGGACTCGGAATGGGGCGAGACTTTGCGAGTGCGCTCTGTGTACCAAAAATAGGCTGCGGGCACAGCCGCGCCCAAAAATAAGCCCCCGAAGATCCCGTCCCCAAGTTCGTCCGCCGCAAAAATGAGCAAAAAACGGGTGGGCTATAGCCTTGGGGGGAGGGGCTGGCCAACTTCGTCCGCCGAACTCGGAATGGGGCGAGACTTTGCGAGCGGCCTCCGTGTGCCAAAAACAGTACTCGGTCACAGCCGTACGCAAAAATAAGCCCCAAAAGGTCCCGTCCCCAAGTTCGTCCGCCGCAAAAATGGCCCAAAAAACGGGTGGGCTATAGCCTTGGGGGGAGGGGCTGGCCAACTTCGTCCGCCGGACTCGGAATGGGGCGAGACTTTGCGAGCGCCCTCCGTGTGCCAAAAATAGAACGCGGGCACAGCCGCGAAGAAAAATAAGCCCCCGAAGGTCCCGTCCCCAAGTTCGTCCGCCGCAAAAATGCCCAAAAAACGGGTGGGCTATAGCCTTGGGGGGAGGGGCTGGCCAACTTCGTCCGCCGGACTCGGAATGGGGCTAGACTTTGCGAGTGGCCTCCATGTGCCAAAAATAGGCTGCGGGCACAGCTGTGCCCAAAAAGAAGCCCCTTAAGGTCACGTCCCCTAGTTCGTCCGCCGCAAAAATGCCCAAAAAACGGGTGGGCTATAGCCTTGGGGGGAGGGCTGGCCAACTTCGTCCGGCGGACTCGGAAAGGGGCGAGACTTTTCGAAGCACCCTCCGTGCTGTCAGCCAAATAGGCTGCGGTCACAACCGCGGCCAAAAAATAAGCCCCGTCCCCCCAAGTTCGTCCTCCGCAAAATGCCCCCAAAAAAACGGGTGCTAAAATGCCAAGTTCGCCCGCCCCGCCAAAATGGGGCGAGACTTTGCGAGCGCCCTCTGTGTGCCAAAAATAGGCCGCGGGCACAGCCGCGCCCAAAAATAAGCCCCCAAAGATCCCGTCCCCAAGTTCGTCCGCCGAAAAAATGATCAAAAAACGGGTGGGCTATAGCCTTTGGGGGAGGGGCTGGCCAACTTCGTCCGCCGAACTCGGAATGGGGCGAGACTTTGCGAGCGGCCTCTGTGTACCAAAAATAGGCCTCGGGCACAGCCGCACCCAAAAATAAGCCCCAAAAGGTCCCGTCCCCAAGTTCGTCCGCCGTAAAAATGCCCAAAAAACGGGTGGGCTATAGCCTTGGGGGAGGGGCTGGCCAACTTCGTCCGCCGGACTCGGAATGGGGCGAGACTTTGCGAGCGCCCTCCGTGTGCCAAAAATAGGCCGTGGGCACAGCCGTAGGCAAAAATAAGCCCCAAAAGGTCCCGTCCCCAAGTTCGTCCGCCGCAAAAATGCCCAAAAAACGGGTGGGCTATAGCCTTGGGGGGAGGGGCTGGCCCACTTCGTCCGCCGAACTCGGAATGGGGCGAGACTTTGCGAGCGGCCTCTGTGTGCCAAAAATAGGACTCGGGCACAGCCGTACGCAAAAATAAGCCCCAAAAGGTCCCGTCCCCAAGTTCGTCCGCCGCAAAAATGCCCAAAAAACGGGTGGGCTATAGCCTTGGGGGGAGGGGCTGGCCAACTTCGTCCGCCGAACTCGGAATGGGGCGAGACTTTGCGAGCGGCCTCCGTGTGACAAAAATATGCCTTGGGAACAGCCGTACGCAAAAATAAGCCCAAAAGGTCCCGTCCCCAAGTTCGTCCGCCGCAAAAATGCCCAAAAAACGGGTGGGCTATAGCCTTGGGGGGAGGGGCTGGCCAACTTCGTCCGCCGAACTCGGAATGGGGCGAGACTTTGCGAGCGGCCTCCGTGTGCCAAAAATAGGCCTCGGGCACAGCCGTACGCAAAAATAAGCCCCAAAAGGTCCCGTCCCCAAGTTCGTCCGCCGCAAAAATGCCCAAAAAACGGGTGGGCTATAGCCTTGGGGGGAGGGGCTGGCCAACTTCGTCCGCCGAACTCGGAATGGGGCGAGACTTTGCGAGCGGCCTCCATGTGCCAATAATAGGCCTTGGGCACAGCCGTACGCAAAAATAAGCCCCAAAAGGTCCCGTCCCCAAGTTCGTCACGCAAAATGCCCAAAAAGCGGGTGGGCTATAGCCTTGGGGAGGGCTGGCCAACTTCCGCCGTCCACGAACTCGGAATGGGGCGAGAGACTTTGCGAGCGCCTCATGCCAAAAATAGGACTGGGCACAGTCACGCAAAAATAAGCCCCAAAAGGTCCCGTCCCAAGTTCGTCCCAAAATGCCTAAAAAGCGGGTGGGCTATAGCCTTGGGGGAGGGCTGGCCAACTTCGTCCGCTCGGACTCGGAATGGGGCGAGACTTTGCAAAGCGCCCTCCGTGACGCTAAAAATAGGCCGTGGGCACGCCGCGCGCCTGAAAATAAGCCCCCAAGGTCCCGTCCCAAGTTCGTCCGCCGCAAAAATGCCCAAAAACGGGTGGGCTATGGCCTTGGGGGAGGGGCTCGCCAACCGTCCGCGGACTCGAATGGGGCGAGACTTTGCGCAGTGGCCTCCGTGTGCAAAAATAGGCCTCGGGCACAGCCTTTCGCAAAAATAAGGCCCCGAAGGTCCCGTCCCCAAGTTCGTCTGCCGCAAAATGCCCAAAAGCGGGTGGGCTATAGCCTTGGGGGAGGGGCTGGGTCCGAACTCGGAATGGGGCGAGAGTTTGCGAGCGGCCTCCGTGTGCCAAAAATAGGCCTCGGGCACAGCCGTACGCAAAAATAAGCCCCAAAAGGTCCCGTCCCCAAGTTCCTCCGCCGCAAAAATGCCCAAAAAACGGGTGGGCTATAGCCTTGGGGGGAGGGGCTGGCCAACTTCGTCCGCCGAACTCGGAATGGGGTGAGACTTTGCGAGCGGCCTCCATGAGCCAAAAATAGGCCTTGGGCACAGCCGTACGCAAAAATAAGCCCCAAAAGGTCCCGTCCCCAAGTTCGTCCGCCGCAAAAATGCCCAAAAAACGGGTGGGCTATAGCCTTGGGGGGAGGGGCTGGCCAACTTCGTCCGCCGAACTCGGAATGGGGCGAGACTTTGCGAGCGGCCTCTGTGTGCCAAAAATAGGACTCGGGCACAGCCGTACGCAAAAATAAGCCCCAAAAGGTCCCGTCCCCAAGTTCGTCCGCCGCAAAAATGCCCAAAAAACGGGTGGGCTATAGCCTTGGGGGGAGGGGCTGGCCAACTTCGTCCGCCGGACTCGGAATGGGGCGAGACTTTGCAAACGCCCTCCGTACGCTAAAAATAGGCCGTGGGCACGGCCGCGCCCGAAAATAAGCCCCCGAAGGTCCCGTCCCCAAGTTCGTCCGCCGCAAAAATGCCCAAAAAACGGGTGGGCTATGGCCTTGGGGGGAGGGGCTGGATAAACTTCGTCCGCCGGACTCGGAATGGGGCGAGACTTTTCGAGCGCCCTCCGTGTGCCAAAAATAGGCCGCGGTCACAACCGCGTCCAAAAATAAGCCCCAAAAGGTCCCGTCCCCAAGTTCGTCCGCCGCAAAAATGCCCAAAAAACGGGTGGGCTATAGCCTTGGGG
The DNA here is from genome assembly GCA_030449895.1 of Citrus mangshanensis. Lineage (NCBI taxonomy): Eukaryota > Viridiplantae > Streptophyta > Magnoliopsida > Sapindales > Rutaceae > Citrus > Citrus mangshanensis. The sequence goes on along the minus strand of JASUUJ010000221.1, from coordinate 119,068 downwards.
GGAGGGGCTGGCCAACTTCGTCCGCCGAACTCGGAATGGGGCGAGACTTTGCGAGCGGCCTCCGTGTGCCAAAAATAGGCCTCGGGCGCAGCCGTACACAAAAATAAGCCCCAAATGGTCCCGTCCCCAAGTTCGTCCACCGCAAAAATGCCCAAAAAACGGGTGGGCTATAGCCTTGGGGGGAGGGGCTCGCCAACTTCGTCCGCCGGACTCGGAATGGGGCGAGACTTTGCGAGTGGCCTCCGTGTGCCAAAAATAGGCCTCGGGCACAGCCGTACGCAAAAATAAGTCCCAAAAGGTCCCGTCCCCAAGTTCGTCCGCCGCAAAAATGCCCAAAAAACGGGTGGGCTATAGCCTTGGGGGGAGGGGCTGGCCAACTTCGTCCGCCGAACTCGGAATGGGGCGAGACTTTGCGAGCGGCCTCCGTGTGCCAAAAATAGGCCTCGGGCACAGCCGTACGCAAAAATAAGCCCCAAAAGGTCCCGTCCCCAAGTTCGTCCGCCGCAAAAATGCCCAAAAAACGGTTGGGCTATAGCCTTGGGGGGAGGGGCTGGCCAACTTCGTCCGCCGGACTCAGAATGGGGCGAGACTTTGCAAGCAGCCTCCGTGTACCAAAAATAGGCTGCGGGCACAGCCGCCGCCAAAAATACGCCCCCGAAAGTCCCGTCCCCAAGTTCGTCCGCCGCAAAAATGCCCAAAAAACGGGTGGGCTATAGCCTTGGGGGGAGGGGCTGGCCAACTTCGTCCGCCGGACTCGGAATGGGGCGAGACTTTGCAAGCAGCCTCCGTGTACCAAAAATAGGCCGCGGGCACAGCCGCCGCAAAAAATAAGCCCCCGAAGGTCCCATCCCCAAGTTTGTCCGCCGCAAAAATGACCAAAAAACGGGTGGGCTATAGCCGTGGGGAGGCTGGTCTACTTCGGCCGGACTCGGAATGGGGCGAGACTTGCGAGTGCCCTCTGTGGTACCAAAAATAGGCCCATGGCACAGCCGCGCCCAAAAATAAGCCCCGAAGATCCCGTCCCAAGTTTCCGCCGCAAAATGAGCAAAAACGGTGGGCTATAGCCTTGGGAGGGGCTGGCCAACTTCGTCGGCCGGACTCGGAATGGGGCGAGACTTGGCGAGCGGCCTCCATGTGCCAAAAATAGGCCTTGGGCACAGCCGTACGCAAAAATAAGCCCCCAAAGGTCCCGCCTCCCAAGTTCGTGCAAAATGCCCAAAAACGGGTGGGCTATAGCCTTGGGGAGGGGCTGGCCAACTTCGTCCGCCGAACTCGGAATGGGGCGAGACTTTGCGAAAGGCCTGTGTGTGCCAAAATAGGACTCGGGGCACAGCCGTGCAAAAATAAGCCCCAAAGGTCCCGTCCCCAAGTTCGTCCGCCGCAAAATGCCCAAAAACGGTGGGCTATAGCAGGGGAGGGCTGGCCAACCGTCCGCGGACTCGGAATGGGGCGAGACTTTGCAAACGCCTCCGATACGCTTAATAATAGGCCGTGGGCACGGCCGCAACTGAAAAATAAGCCCCCGAAGGTCCTGGTCCCCAAGTTCGTCCCGCAAAATGCCCAAAAGCGGGTGGGCTATGGCCTTGGGGAGGGCTGGCAACAACTTCTCCGCCGGACTCAGAATGGGCGAGACTTTCGAGCGCCTCCGTGTGCTGAAAATGAGTCGCGGTCACAACCGCGCCCAAAAATAAGCCCCAAAGGTCCCGTCCCCAAGTTCAGACGCGCAAAAATGCCCAAAAACGGGTGCGGCTATGGCCTTGGGAGAGGGCTGGCCAACTTCCCGCTGGACTCGGAATGGGGTGAGACTTTAAGCGCTCCGCGTGCCAAAAATAGGCCACACAGCTGCGCAAAAATAAGCCCCCCGAAGATCCCGTCCACAAGTTCGTCCGCCGCAAAATGGCCTAAAAACGGTGGGCTATAGCCTTGGGGAGGGCTGGCCAACTCGGCGTCCGCCTCGGACTCGGAATGGGGGCGAGACTTACGAGCGCCTCCGTACGCAAAAATAGGCCGTGGCACGGCCGTGCCCAAAATAAGCCCTCGAAGGTCCCGTCCACAAGTTCGTCCGCAAAAAATGCCCAAAAACGGGTGGGCTATAGCCTTGGGGAGGGGCTGGCCAACTCTCGTCCGCCGAACTCGGAATGGGGCGAGACTTTTCGAGCGCCTCCATGTGCAAAAATAGGCCACGGTCACAACCAAGGCCCAAAAATAAGCCCCCGAAGGTCCCGTCCCAAGTTCGTCCGCAAAATGCCCCAAAAACTAAAGTGGGCTATGGCCTTGGGGAGGGGCTGGCCAACAAATCCGCTGGACTCGGAATGGGGGTGAGACTTTGCGAGCGCCCTGCTGCGACCAAAAATAGGCCCGGGCACAGCTCGCGCCCAAAAATAAGCCCCGAAGGTCCCGTCCCCGAGTTCGTCGCAAAAATGGCCCAAAAAAGTGGGGGTGGGCTATAGCCTTGGGGAGGGCTGGCCAAACCTCGTCGCCGGACTCGGAATGGGGCGAGACTTTACGAGCGCCTCCGTACGCTAAAATAGGCCGTGGGCACGGCCGTGCCCAAAATAATCCCCGAAGGTCCCGCCCCAAGTTCGTCCGCCAAAAATGCCCAAAACGCAAGGTGGGCTATAGCCTTGGGGGGAGGGGCTGGCCAACTTCGTCCGCCGAACTCGGAATGGGGCGAGACTTTGCGGCCTCCGTGAGCCAAAAATAGGCCTTGGGCACAGCCGTACGTAAAAATAAGCCCAAAAGGCCCGTCCCCACATTCGTCCGCAAAATGCCTAAAAACGGGTGGGCTATAGCCTTGGGGAGGGGCTGGCCAACTCGTCCGCGGACTCGGAATGGGGCGAGACTTTCGAGCGCCTCCGTGTGCCAAAAATAGGCCGCGGTCACAACCAGCGTCCAAAAATAAGCCCCCGAAGGTCCCGGGCCCCAAGTTCGTAAAATGCCCAAAAAGCGGGTGGGCTATGGCCTTGGGAGGGGCTGGCCAACTTCGTCCCGCTGGACTCGGAATGGGGTGAGACTTTACGAGCGCCCTCCGCGTGCCAAAATAGGCCGGGCACAGCCGCGCAAAAATAAGCCCCCGAAGGTCCTGGTCCCCAAGTTCGTCGCCGCAAAATGGCCCAAAACGGGTGGCTATAGCCTGGGGAGGGTTGGCCAACCGTCCGCCGGACTCGGAATGGGGCGAGACTTCTGGCGCCTCCGTACGCTAAAAATAGGCCGTGGGCACCGCCGTGCCCAAAAATAAGCCCCCGAAGGTCCCGTCCACAAGTTCGTACGCCCCAAAAAACCCCAAAAAACCCGTGGGCTATAGCCTTGGGGGGTGGGGCTGGCCAAATTCCTCCGCCGGACTGGAATGGGCGAGACTTTCGAGCGCCTCCGTCTGCGCTAAAATAGGCCGTGGGCACGGCCGTGTAAAATAAGCCCCAAGGTCCCGCCCCAGGTTCGTCCGCCGCAAAATGCCCAAAAAGTGGGCTATGGCCTTGGGGGAGGCTGGCCAACTTCGTCGCTGCACTGAATGGGGTGAGACTTTGCAGCGCCCTCCGCGTGCCAAAAAAGGCCGCAGGCACAGCCCGAAAAATAAGGCCCCAAGGTCCGTCCCAAGTTCGTCTGCAAAATGGCCCAAAAAGGGGGGGGGCTATAGCTTTGGGGAGGGGCTGGCCAACTCTGGGTCCGCCGGACTCGGAATGGGGCGAGACTTTACAGCGCCCGTACGCTAAAAATAGGCCGTGGGCACGGCCGTTCCCAAAATAAGCCCAAGGTCCTGGTCCCCAAGTTCGTCGCACGCAAAAATGCCCAAAAAACGGGTGGGCTATAGCCTTGGGGGAAGGGGCTGGCCAACTTCGTCCGCCGAACTCGGAATGGGGCGAGACTTTGCGAGCGGCCTCCTTGTGCCATAAATAGGCCTCGGGCACAGCCGTATGCAAAAATAAGCCCCAAAAGGTCCCATCCCCAAGTTCGTCCGCCGGAAAAATGCCCAAAAAACGGGTGGGCTATAGCCTTGGGGGGAGGGGCTGGCCAACTTCGTCCGCCAGACTCGGAATGGGGCGAGACTTTGCAAGTGGCCTCCGTGTGCAAAAAATAGGCCGCGGGCACAGCCGCTGCCAAAAATAAGCCCCCGAAGGTCCCGTCCCCAAGTTCGTCCGCCGCAAAAATGCCCAAAAAACGGGTGGGCTATAGCCTTGGGGCGAGGGGCTGGCCAACTTCGTCGGCCGGACTCGGAATGGGGCGAGACTTTGCGAGCGGCCTCCGTGTGCCAAAAATAGGCCTTGGGCACAGACGTACGCAAAAATAAGCCCCAAAATGTCCCGTCCCCAAGTTCGTCTCGTGCAGAAAAATGGCCCAAAAACGGTGGGCTATAGCCTTGGGGAGGGCTGGCCTAAATCCGCCGAACTGAATGGGGCGAGACTTTGCGAGCGGCCTCCGTGTGCCAAAAATAGGCCTTGGGCACAGCCGTACGCAAATAAGCCCCAAAAGGTCCCTCCCCAAGTTCGTCTAAAATGCCCAAAACGGGTGGGCTATAGCCTTGGGGGGAGGGGCTGGCCCACTTCGTCCGCCGAACTCGGAATGGGGCGAGACTTTGCGAGCGGCCTCCGTGTGCCAAAAATAGGCCTCGGGCACAGCCGTATGGAAAAATAAGCCCCATAAGGTCCCGTCCCAAAGTTCGTCCGCCGCAAAAATGCCCAAAAAACGGGTGGGCTATAGCCTTGGGGGAGGGCTGCCTCGCCGGCCGGACTCGGAATGGGGCGAGACTTTGCGAGTGCCCTCTGTGTACCAAAAATAGCGCAGGCACAGCTGCCCAAAAATAAGCCCCGAAGATCCTGGTCCCAAGTTCGTCCGCCATGCAAAATGAGCAAAACATGGGTGGGCTATAGCCTTGGGGAGGGCTGGCCAACAAATCCGCCGAACTCGGAATGGGGCGAGACTTTGCGAAAGCGGCCTCCGTGTGCCAAAAAATAGGCCTTGGGCACAGCCGTACGCAAAAATAAGCCCCAAAGGTCCTTGGTCCCCAAGTTCGTCCGCCTCGCAAAATGCCCAAAAACGGGTGGGCTATAGCCTCGGGGGAGGGCTGGCCAACTTCGTCCCCGGACTCGGAATGGGCGAGACTTTTCGAGCCTCCGTGTGCCAAATAGGCCGCGGTCACAACCAAGCGTCAAAAATAAGCCCCGATGGTGGCCCCCTGAAAGTTCGTCCGCCGCAAAATGCCCAAAACGGGTGGCTATGGCCTTTGGGAGGGCTGGCCAACTCGTCCGCTGGACTCGGAATGGGGCGAGACATTTGCGCAGCGCTCCTCCGCGTGCCTAAAAATAGGCCGTAGGCACAGGCGCGCCCAAAAATTAGCCCGAAGGTCCCGTCCCCAAGTTCGTCACGCAAAATGGCCAAAAACGGGTGGGCTATAGCCTTGGGGGAGGGCTGGCCCACCGTCCGCCGGACTCGGAATGGGGCGAGACTTTACGAGTGCCCTCCCGTGACGCTAAAAATAGGCACGTGGGCACGGCCGCGCCCAAAATAAGCCCCGAAGGTCCCGTCCCCAAGTTCGTCCGCCGCAAAATGCCCAAAACGGGTGGGCTATAGCCTTGGGGGAGGGCCAACTCTCCGCCGAACTCGGAATGGGGCGCAGACTTTGCAGCGGCCTCCGTGTGCCAAAATAGCCTCGGGCACAGCCGGATGCAAAAATAAGCCCCAAAAGGTCCCCCCCAAGTTCGCTCACCGCAAAATGCCCAAAACGGGTGGGCTATAGCCTTGGGAGGGGCGGGCCAACTCGTCCGCCCGGACTCGGGAATGGGGCAAGACTTTGCAAGCGGCCTCCGTGTGCCAAAAATAGGCCGCGGGCACAGCTGCCGCCATAAAAATAAGCCCCCGAGGTCCCGCCCCAAGTTCGTCGCGCCGCAAAATGCCCAAAAACGGGTGGCTATAGCCTTGGGGGAGGCGGGCCAACCGTCGGCCCGGACTGGAATGGGGCGAGACTTTGCGAAAGCGGCCTCCGTGTGCAATAGGCCTTGGGCACAGCCGTACGCAAAAATAAGCCCCAAAGGTCCGTCCCCAAGTTCGCCGCAAAATGCCCAAAAACGGTGGGCTATAGCCTTGGGGAGGGCTCGCCAACCGTCCGCCGAACTCGGAATGGGGCGAGACTTGCGAGCGGCCTCCGTGTGCCAAAAAATAGGCCTTGGGCACAGCCGCACGCAAAAATAAGCTCCAAAGGTCCGTCCCCAAGTTCGCTCGCAAAATGCCTAAAACGGGTGGGCTATAGCCTTGGGGGGACGGGCTGGCCAACTTCGTCCGCCGAACTCGGAATGGGGCGAGACTTTGCGAGTGGCCTCCGTGTGCCAAAAATAGGCTTCGGGCACAGCCGTATGCAAAAATAAGCTCCAAAAGGTCCCGTCCCCAAGTTCGTCCGCCGCAAAAATGCCCAAAAAACGGGTGGGCTATAGCCTTGGGGGGAGGGGCTGGCCTACTTCGTCGGCCGGACTCGGAATGGGGCGAGACTTTGCGAGTGCCCTCTGTGTACCAAAAATAGGCCGCGGGCACAGCCGCACCCAAAAATAAGCCCCCGAAGATCCCGTCCCCAAGTTCGTCCGCCGCAAAAATGAGCAAAAAACGGGTGGGCTATAGCCTTGGGGGAGGGCTGCCTTCGTCCGCCGAACTCGGAATGGGGCGAGACTTTGCAAGCGGCCTCCGTGTGCCAAAAAAGGCCTTGGGCACAGCCGACGCAAAAATAAGCCCCCAAAGGTCCGTCCCCAAGTTCGTCCGCAAAAATGCCCAAAAACGGGTGGGCTATAGCCTTGGGAGGGCTGGCCGGACTCGGAATGGGGGTGAGACTTTTCGAGCGCTCCCGTGTGCCAAAAATAGGCCGGCACAACCGCATCCAAAAATAAGCCCCCAAGGTCCCGTCCCCAAGTTCGTCCGCCGCAAAATGCCTAAAAACGGGTGGGCTATGGCCTTGGGGAGGGCTGGCCAACTTCCGTCCGGACTCGGAATGGGGCGAGACTTACGAGCGCCTCCGTCTGCAAAATAGGCCTTAGACGAAAATAAGCCCCTGGGGTCCCGCCCCAAGTTCGTCTCGCCGCAAAATGCCCCGGTGGGCTATAGCCTTGGGGGAGGCTGGCCAACTTCGTCGAACTCGGAATGGGGGAGACTTTAGCGGCCTCCGTGCCAAAAATAGGCCTTGGGCACAGCCGTCACGCATAAGCCCCCAGGTAAGGTCCCGTCCCCAAGTTCAAAAATAGGTCCATGTGCAAAAATGCCCAAAAAAAGCGGGTGGGCTATAGCCTTTGGGGAGGGCTGGCCAACTTCGTCCGCCCGAACTCGGAATGGGGCGAGACTTTGCGAGCGGCCTCCGTGTGCCAAAAATAGGCTTCGGGCACAGCCGTATGCAAAAATAAGCTCCAAAAGGTCCCGTCCCCAAGTTCGTCCGCCGCAAAAATGCCCAAAAAACGGGTGGGCTATAGCCTTGGGGGGAGGGGCTGGCCTACTTCGTCGGCCGGACTGTGCCCTCTGTGTGGCACACCGCCCAAAAATAAGCCCCAAGATCCCGCGGGCCCCAAAAATGAGCAAAAAAAATGGGTGGGCTATAATGGGCGAGGCGCCTCCGTGTGTGTACCAAAAATAGGCCTTGGGCACAGCCGTAAAAATAAGTCCCAAAAGGTCCCGTCCCCAAGTTCGTCCGCAAAAATGCCCAAAAACGGGTGGGCTATAGCCTTGGGGAGGGGCTGGCCAACTTCGTCCGGCCCGAACTCGGAATGGGGCGAGACTTTGCGGCGCCTCCGTGTGCCAAAAATAGGCCTTAGGCACAGCCCGCAAATAAGCCCCAAAAGGTCCCGTCCCCAAGTTCGTCACGCAAAATGCCAAAACGGGTCGGCTATAGCCTTGGGGAGGGGCAACTGGCCGGACTCGGAATGGGGTGAGACTTTTCGAGCGCCTCCGTGCTGTAAAATAGGGGCACAACCGCATCCAAAAATAAGCCCCGAAGGTCCTCCCAAGTTTCCGTCCACGCAAAAATGCCCAAAACGGGTGGGCTATGGCCTTGGGAGGGCTGGCCAACTTGTCCCGGACTCGGAATGGGCGAGACTTTTCGAGCGCCTCCGTACGCTAAAAATAGGCCGTGGGCACGGCCGTGCCCAAAAATAAGCCCCGAAGGTACCCTACCCAACTTCGTACCCCGCAAAAATTCCCAAAAAACGGGTGGGCGAAACCCTTGGGGGGAGGGGCTGGCCAATCGTCCGCCGAACTCGGAATGGGGCGAGACTTTGCGAGCGGCCTCCGTGTGCCAAAAATAGGCCTCCGGCACAGCCGTATGCAAAAATAAGCCCCAAAAGGTCCCGTCCCCAAGTTCGTCCGCCGCAAAAATGGCCCAAAAAACGGGTGGGCTATAGCCTTGGGGGGAGGGGCTGGCCAACTTCGTCCGCCGGACTCAGAATGGGGTGAGACTTTACGAGTGCCCTCCGTACGCTAAAAATAGGCCGTGGGCACGGCCGCGCCCAAAAATAAGCCCCCGAAGGTCCCGTGCCCAAGTTCGTCCGCCGCAAAAATGCCCAAAAAACGGGTGGGCTATAGCCTTGGGGGGAGGGGCTGGCCAACTTCGTCCGCCGGACTCGGAATGGGGCGAGACTTTACGAGCTCCCTCCGTGCGCTAAAAATAGGCCGTGGGCACGGCCGCGCCCAAAAATAAGCCCCCGAACGTCCCGTCCCCAAGTTCGTCCGCCGCAAAAATGCCCAAAAAACGGGTGGGCTATAGCCTTGGGGGGAGGGGCTAGCCAACTTCGTCCGCCGAACTCGGAATGGGGCGAGACTTTGCGAACGGCCTCCGTGTACCAAAAATAGACCTCGGGCACAGCCGTACGCAAAAATAAGCCCCAAAAGGTCCCATCCCCAAGTTCGTCCGCCGCAAAAATGCCCAAAAAACGGGTGGGCTATAGCCTTGGGGGGAGGGTCTGGCCAACTTCGTCGGCCGGACTCGGAATGGGGCGAGACTTTGCGAGTGCCCTCTGTGTGCCAAAAATAGGCCGCGGGCACTGCCGCGTCCAAAAATAAGCCCCCGAAGGTCCCGTCCCCAAGTTCGTCCGCCGTAAAAATGCCCAAAAAACGGGTGGGCTATAGCCTTGGGGGAAGGGGCTGGCCCACTTCGTCCGCCGGACTCGGAATGGGCCGAGACTTTGCGAGCGGCCTCCATGTCCCATAAATAGGCCGCGGGCACAGCCGCGCCCAAAAATAAGCCCCCGAAGGTCCCATCCCAAGTTCGTCCGCCGCAAAAATGCCCAAAAAACGGGTGGGCTATAGCCTTGGGGGGAGGGGCTGGCCCACTTCGTCCGCCGGACTCGGAATGGGGCGAGACTTTACGAGCGCCCTCCGTGTGCAAAAATATGCTGCGGGCACAGCCACGCCCAAAAATAAGCCCCCGAAGGTCCTGACCCCAAGTTCGTCCGCCGCAAAAATGCCCAAAAAACGGGTGGGCTATAGCCATGGGGGGAGGGGCTGGCCAACTTCGTCCGCCGGACGCGGAATGGGGCGAGACTTGCAGCGCTCCGTGTGCCAAAAATAGCCGCGGCACAGCCGCGCCCAAAAATAAGCCCCGAAGGTCCCGTCCCGAAGTTCGTCCGCCGCAAAATGCCCAAGAAACGGGTGGGCTATAGCCTCGGGGAGGGGCTGGCCAACTAAATCCGCCGGACTCGGAATGGGGCGAGACTTTGCGAGCGCCTCCCTGTGCTAAAATAGGCTGCGGGCACAGCCGCGTCCAAAAATAAGCCCCCGAAGGTCCCGTCCCCCAAGTTCGTCCCGCAAAATGCCCAAAAATGGGTGGGTTATAGCCTTGGGGAGGGCTGGCAACTCGTCCGCCGGACTCGGAATGAAGCGAGACTTTGCGAGCGCCCTCCGTGTGCCAAAAATAGGCCGCGGGCACAGCCGCGTCCGAAAATAAGCCCCCGAAGGTCCCGTCCCCAAGTTCGTCCGCCGCAAAAATGCCCAAAAAACGGGTGGGATATGGCCTTGGGGGGAGGGGATTGCCAACTTCGTCCGCCGGACTCGGAATGGGGCGAGACTTTGCGATCGCCCTCCGTGTGCCAAAACTAGGCTGCAGGCATAGCCACGCCCAAAAATAAGCCCCCGAAGGTCCTGACCCCAAGTTCGTCCGCCGCAAAAATGCCCAAGAAACGGGTGGGCTATAGCCTTGGGGGGAGGGGCTGGCCAACTTCGTCCGCCGGACTCGGAATGGGGCGAGACTTTGCGAGCGCCCTCCCTGTGCCAAAAATAGGCTGCGGGCACAGCCGCGTCCAAAAATAAGCCCCCGAAGGTCCCGTCCCCAAGTTCGTCCGCCGCAAAAATGCCCAAAAAATGGGTGGGTTATAGCCTTGGGGGGAGGGGCTGGCCAACTTCGTCCGCCGGACTCGGAATGAAGCGAGACTTTGCGAGCGCCCTCCGTGTGCCAAAAATAGGCCGCGGGCACAGCCGCGTCCAAAAATAAGCCCCTGAAGGTCCCGTCCCCAAGTTCGTCCGCCGCAAAAATGCCCAAAAACGGGTGGGATATGGCCTTGGGGAGGGATTACACCTGGTCCGCCGGACTGGAATGGGGCGAGACTTTGCGATCGCCTCCGTGTGCCAAAACTAGGCTGCAGGCATAGCCACGCCCAAATAAGCCCCCAAGGTCCCGTCCCCAAGTTCGTCCGCAAAAATGCCCAAGAAACGGGTGGGCTATAGCCTTCGGGGGAGGCTGGCCCAACTTCGTCCGCTCGGACTCGGAATGGGGCGAGACTTTGCGAGCGCTCCGTATGCAAAAAGGCCGCAAGCACAGTCGTACTCAAAAAATAAGCCCCTGAAGGTCCCGTCCCCAAGTTCGTCTCGCCGCAAAAATGCCCAAAACGGGTGGGCTATAGCCTTGGGGAGGGATACTAACGTCGTCCGCCGGACTCGGAATGGGGCGAGACTTTACGAGCGCCCTCCGTGTGCCAAAAATAGGCCGCGGGCACAGCCGCGCCACAAAAAATAAGCCCCCGACGATCCCGTCCCCAAGTTCGTCCGACGCAAAAATGCCCAAAAAACGGGTGGGCTATAGCCTTGGGGGGAGGGGCTGGCCCACTAAGTCCGCCGGACTCGGAACGGGGTGAGACTTTTTGAGAGCCCTACAAGTGACAAAAAAATGCCACGGGAAAAACCGCGCCCAAAAATAAGCCCCCAAAGGTCCCGTCCCCAAGTTCGTGCGCCGCAAAAATGCCCAAAAAACGGGTGGGCTATAGCCTTGGGGGGAGGGGCTGGCCAACTACGTCTGCCGGACTCGGAATGGGGCGAGACTTTGCGAGTGCCCTCTGTGTGCCAAAAATAGGCCGCGAGCACAGCCGCGCCCAAAAATAAGCCCCCGAAGGTCCCGTCCCCAAGTTTGTCCGCCGCAAAAATGCCCAAAAAACGGGTGGGCTATAGCCTTGGGGGGAGGGGCTGGCCAACTTCGTCCGCCGGACTCGGAATGGGGCGACACTTTGCGAGCACCCTCCGTGTGCCAAAAATAGGCCGCGGGACAGCCACGCCCAAAAATAAGCCCCTGAAGGTCCCGTCCCCAAGATCGTCCGCCGCAAAAATGCCCAAAAAACGGGTGGGCTATAGCCTTGGGGGGAGGGGATGCCAACTTCGTCCGCCGGACTCGGAATGGTGCGAGACTTTGCGAACGGCCTTCGTGTGCCAAATATACGCCGCGGGTACAGCCGCGCCCAAAAATAATCCCCCGAAGGTCCCGTCCCCAGGTACGTCCGCCGCAAAAATGCCCAAAAAATGGGTGGGCTATAGCCTAGGGGGGAGGGGCTGGCCAACTTCGTCCGCCGGACTCGGAATGGGGTGAGACTTTGCGAGCGCCCTCCGTGTGCCAAAAATAGGCAGCGGGCACAGCCGCGCCCAAAAATAAGCCCCCGAAGGTCCCGTCCCCAAGTTCATCCGCCGCAAAAATGCCCAAAAAACAGTGGGCTATAGCCTTGGGGGGAGGGGCTGGCCCACTTCGTCCGCCGGACTAGGAATGGGGCGAGAAATTACGAGCGGCCTCCGTGTGCCAAAAATAGTCCATGGGCACTGCCGCACCCAAAAATAAGCCCCCGAAAGTCCCGTCCCCAAGTTCGTCCGCCGCAAAAATGCCCAAAAAACGAGTGGGCTATAGCCATGGGGGGAGGGGCTGGCCAACTTCGTCCGCCGGACTCGGAATGGGGTGAGACTTTGCGAGCGGCCTTCGTGTGCCAAAAATAGGCCGCGGGCACAGTCCCGCCCAAAAATAAGCCCCCGAAGGTCCCGTCCCCAAGTTCGTCCGCCGCAAAAATGCCCAAAAAACAGTGGGCTATAGCCTTGGGGGGAGGGGCTGGCCCACTTCGTCCGCCGGACTAGGAATGGGGCGAGACTTTGCGAGCGGCCTCCGTGTGCCAAAAATAGTCCGCGGGCACAGCTGCGCCCAAAAATAAGCCCCCGAAGGTCCCGTCCCCAAGTTCGTCCGACGCAAAAATGCCCAAAAAACGGTTGGGCTATAGCCTTGGGGGGAGGGGCTGGCCCACTTCGCCCGCCGGACTCGGAATGGGGCGAGACTTTACGAGCACCCTCCGTGTGCCAAAAATAGGCCGTGGGCACAGCCGCTTCCAAGAAGAAGCCCCCGAAGGTCCCGTCCCCAAGTTCGTCCGACGCAAAAATGCCCAAAAATGCGTGGGCTATAGCCTTGGGGGGAGGGGCTGGCCCACTTCGTCCGCCGGACTCGGAATGGGGAGAGACTTACGAACGCCTCCGTGTGCCAAAAATAGGCCGGGCACAGCCGCTCAAAAGAAGTCCCCGAAGGTCCCGTCCCCAAGTTCGTCCGACGCAAAAATGCCCAAAAAACGGGTGGGCTATAGCCTTGGGGGGAGGGGCTGGCCCACTTCGTCCGCCGGACTCGGAATGGGGCGAGACTTTACGAGCGCCCTCTGTGTGCCAAAAATAGGCCGCGGGCACAGCCGCGCCCAAAAATAAGCCCCCGAAGGTCCCGTCCCCAAGTTCGTCCGACGCAAAAATGCCCAAAAAACGGGTGGGCTATAGCCTTGGGGGGAGGGGCTGGCCCACTTCGCGCGCCGGACTCAGAATGGGGCGAGACTTTACGAGCGCCCTCCGTGTGCCAAAAATAGGCCACGGGCACAGCCACGCCCAAAAAGAAGCCCCCGAAGGTCCCATCCCCAAGTTCGTCCGCTGCAAAAATGCCCAAAAAATGGGTGGGCTATAGCCTTGGGGGGAGGGGCTGGCCAACTTCGTCCGCCGGACTTGGAATGGGACGAGACTTGCGAGCGCCTCCGTGTGTAAAATAGGCCGCATGGAACAGCGCGCCCAAAATATAAGCCCCCGAAGGTCCCGATCCCCAAGTCTCGTCCGCCGCAAAATGCCTAAAAACGGGTGGGCTATGGCCTTGGGGGGGGCTGGCCAACTCGTCCGCTCGGACCTCGGAATGGGACGAGACTTTACGAGCGCCCTCCGTGTGCCAAAAATAGGCCGCGGGCACAGCCGCGCACAAAAATAAGCCCCCGAAGGTCCCGTCCCCAAGTTCGTCCGATGCAAAAATGCCCAAAAAACGGTTGGGCTATGGTCTTGGGGGGAGGGGATGGCCAACTTCGTCCGCCGGACTCGGAATGGGACGAGACTTTACGAGCGCCCTCCGTGTGCCAAAAATAGGCCGCGGGCACAGCCGCGCCCAAAAATAAGCCCCCGAAGGTCCCGTCCCCAAGTACCTCCGCAAAATGCCCAAAAATGGGTGGGCTATAGCCTAGGGGGAGGGCTGGCCAACTCCGCCGGACTCGGGAATGGGGTGAGACTTTGCGAGCGCCTCCGTGTGCCAAAAATAGGCAGCGGGCACAGCGCGCCAAAAATAAGCCCCAAGGTCCTGGCCCCAAGTTCATCCCTGCAAAAATGCCCAAAAACGGTGGGCTATTGCCTTGGGGGGAGGGGCTGGCCCACTTCGTCCGCCGGACTAGGAATGGGGCGAGAAATTACGAGCGGCCTCCGTGGTGCCAAAATAGTCCATGGGCACTGCCGCACCCAAAAATAAGCCCCCGAATGTCCCGTCCCCAAGTTCGTCCGCCGCAAAAATGCCCAAAAAACGAGTGGGCTATAGCCATGGGGGGAGGGGCTGGCCAACTTCGTCCGCCGGACTCGGAATGGGGTGAGACTTTGCGAGCGGCCTTGTGCAAAAATAGGTGGCACAGTCCCGCCCAAAAATACGCCCCTGAAGGTCCCGCCCCCAAGTTCGTCCGTCGCAAAAATCCCCAAAAAACAGTGGGCTATAGCCTTTGGGGGAGGGGCGGGCCCACTTCGTCCGCCGGACTAGGAATGGGGCGAGACTTTACGAGCGCCCTCCGTGTGCCAAAATAGTCGCGGGCACAGCTGCGCCCAAAAATAAGCCCGAAGGTCCCGTCCCCAAGTTCGTCCGACGCAAAAATGCCCAAAACGGTTGGGCTATAGCCTTGGGGGGGGCTGGCCCACTTCGCCCGCCGGACTCGGAATGGGGCGAGACTTTACGAGCACCCCCCGCGTGCGAAAAATAGTCCGTGGGCACAGCCGCTTCCAAGAAGAAGCCCCCGAAGGTCCCGTCCCCAAGTTCGTCCGACGCAAAAATGCCCAAAAAATGGGTGGGCTATAGCCTTGGGGGAGGGGGCTGGCCCACTTCGCCCCGCCGGACTCGGAATGGGAGAGACTTTTACGAACGCCTCCGTGTGCTAAAAAATAGGCCGTGGCACAGCCAAAAAAAGAAGCCGAAGGTCCCTGGGCCCCAAGTTCGTCCGACGCAAAATGCCAAAAACGGGTGGGCTATAGCCTTGGGGGAGGGGCTGGCCCACTTCGTCCGCCGGACTCGGAATGGGGCGAGACTTTACGAGCGCCCTCTGTGTAAAAAAATAGGCCGGGCACAGCCGCGCCCAAAAATAAGCCCCGAAGGTCCTCCCCAAGTTCGTCCGACGCAAAATGCCCTAAAAACGGTGGGCTGGCTGCCTTGGGAGGGGCTGGCCCACTCGCGCGCCGGACTCAGAATGGGGCGAGACTTTACGAGCGCCTCCGTGTGCCAAAATAGGCCACGGGCACAGCCACGCCCAAAAAGAAGCCCCGAAGGTCCCATCCCCAAGTTCGTCCGCTGCAAAATGCCCAAAATGGGTGGGCTATAGCCTTGGGGGAGGCTGGCCAACTTCGTCCGCGGACTTGGAATGGGACGAGACTTTGCGAGCGCCCTCCGTGTGCAAAAAATAGGCTTGGAACAGCCGCGTCCAAATATAAAAGGTCCCGCCCCAAGTTCGTCCGCCGCAAAATGCCCAAAAACGGGTGGGCTATGGCCTTGGGGAGGGCTGGCCAACCTGTCCTGGACTCGGAATGGGACGAGACTTTTACGAGCGCCCTCCGTGTGCTGCCAAAAATAGGCCGCGGGCACAGCCGCACAAAAATAAGCCCTCAAGGTCCTGGGCCCCCCAAGTTCGTCCGATGCAAAAATGCCCAAAACGGTCACATGGTCTCTGGGGGGGAGGATGGCCAACTTCGTCCGCCGGACTCGGAATGGGACGAGACTTTACGAGCGCTCCGTGTGCCAAAAAGGCCGCGGCACAGCCGCGCCAAAATAAGACCCAAGGTCCGTCCCCAAGTTCGTCCGACGCAAAATGCCCAAAAACGGGTGGGCTATAACCTTGGGGGAGGGGCTGGCCCACTTCTGCCCGCCGGACTCGGAATGGGGTGAGACTTACGAGCGCCTCCGTGGTACTAAAAATAGGTCATGGCACAGGCGCGCCAAAAAAGAAGCCCCCGAAGGTCCCGTCCCCAAGTTCGTCCGACGCAAAAATGCCCAAAAAACGGGTGGGCTATAGCCTTGGGGGGAGGGGCTGGCCCACTTCGCGCGCCGGACTCAGAATGGGGCGAGACTTTGCGAGCGCCCTCCGTGTGCCAAAAATAAGCCACGGGCACAGCTGCGCCCAAAAATAAGCCCCCGAAGGTCCCGTCCCCAAGTTCGTCCGACGCAAAAATGCCCAAAAAACGGGTGGGCTATGGCCTTGGGGGGAGGGGCTGGCCAACTTCGTCCGCCGGACTCGGAATGGGACGAGACTTTACGACCGCCCTCCGTGTGCCAAAAATAGGCCGCGGGCACAACCGCGCGCAAAAATAAGCCCCCGAAGGTCCCGTCCCCAAGTTCGTCCGACGCAAAAATGCCCAAAAAACGGGTGGGCTATAACCTTGGGGGGAGGGGCTGGCCCACTTCGCCCGCCGGACTCGGAATGGGGTGAGACTTTACGAGCGCCCTCCGTGTACCAAAAATAGGCCACGGGCACAGCCACGTCCAAAAAGAAGCCCCCGAAGGTCCCATCCCCAAGTTCGTCCGCTGCAAAAATGCCCAAAAAATGGGTGGGCTATAGCCTTGGGGGGAGGGGCTGGCCAACTTCGTCCGCCGGACTAGGAATGGGACGAGACTTGCAGCGCCCTCCGTGTGCAAAAATAGGCCGCGGGCACAGCCGGCCCAAATATAAGCCCCCGAGGTCCCTGGCCCCAAGTTCGTCCGCGCAAAATGCCTAAAAATGGGTGGGCTATGGCCTTGGGGAGGGGCTGGCCAACTTCGTCCGGGACTCGGAATGGGACGAGACTTTACGACCGCCCTCCGTGTGCCAAAAATAGGCCGCGGGCACAACCGCGCGCAAAAATAAGCCCCCGAAGGTCCCGTCCCCAAGTTCGTCCGACGCAAAAATGCCCAAAAAACGGGTGGGCTATGGTCTTGGGGGGAGGGGATGGCCAACTTCGTCCGCCGGACTCGGAGTGGGACGAGACTTTACGAGCGCCCTCCGTGTGCCAAAAATAGACCGCGGGCACAGCCGCGCCCAAAAATAAGCCCCCGAAGGTCCCGTCCCCAAGTTCGTCCGATGCAAAAATGCCCAAAAAACGGTTGGGCTATTAGCCTTGGGGGGAGGGGCTGGCCCACTTCGCCCGCCGGACTCGGAATGGGGCGAGACTTTACGAGCACCCTCCGTGTGCCAAAAATAGGCCGTGGGCACAGCCGCTTCCAAGAAGAAGCCCCCGAAGGTCCCGTCCCCAAGTTCGTCCGACGCAAAAATGCCCAAAAAACGGGTGGGCTATAGCCTTGGGGGGAAGGGCTGGCCCACTTCGCCCGCCGGACTCGGAATGGGGAGAGACTTTACGAGCGCCCTCCGTGTGCCAAAAATAGGCCATGGGCACAGCCCAAAAGAAGCCCCCGAAGGTCCCGCCCCAAGTTCGTCGCAAAAATGCCCTAAAACGGGTGGGCTATAGCCTTGGGGGAGGGCTGGCCCACTTCGTCCGCCGGACTCGGAATGGGACGAGACTTTACGAGCGCCCTCTGTGGTGCTAAAATAGGCCGCGGGCACAGCCACGCCCAAAATAAGCCCGAAGGTCCCTCCCCAAGTTCGTCCGACGCAAAATGCCCAAAAACGGGTGGGCTATAGCCTTGGGGGAGGGGCTGGCCCACCTGCGCGCCGGACTCGAATGGGGCGAGACTTACGAGCGCCTCCGTGTACCAAAATAGCCACGGGCACAGCCACGTCCAAAAAGAAGCCCCCGAAGGTCCCATCCCCAAGTCTGTCCGCTGCAAAATGCCCAAAAATGGGTGGGCTATAGCCTTGGGGGAGGGGGGCCAACTCGTCCGCCGGACTTGGAATGGGACGAGACTTTGCGAGCGCCTCCGTGTAAAAATAGGCCGCGTGAACAGCCGGCCCAAATATAAGCCCCGAAGGTCCGTGCCCCCAAGTTCGTCCGCCGCAAAATGCCCAAAAACGGGTGGGCTATGGCCTTGGGGGAGGGGCTGGCCCACTTCTGGGTCCGCCGGGCCTCGAATGGGACGAGTCTTTACGAGCGCCTCCGTGTGCTAAAATAGGCCGCGGGCACAGCCGCGCGCAAAAATAAGCCCCGAAGGTCCTGGGCCCCATGTTCGTCCGACGCAAAATGCCCAAAAACGGTTGGGCTATAGCCTTGGGGGAGGGGCTGGCCCACTCGCCCGCCGGACTCGGAATGGGAGAGACTTTACGAGCGCCTCCGTGTGCCAAAATAGGCCGGGCACAGCCGCGCCCAAAAAAGAAGCCCCAAGGTCCCTGCCCCCAAGTTCGTCCGACGCAAAATGCCCAAAACGGGTGGGCTATAGCCTTGGGAGGGGCTGGGCCCACTTCGCCCGCCGGACTCGGAATGCGGTGAGACTTTACGAGCGCCCTCCGTGTTCCAAAAATAAGCCGTGGGCACAGCTGCGCCCAAAAAGAAGCCCCCGAAGGTCCCGTCCCCAAGTTCGTCCGACGCAAAAATGCCCAAAAAACGGGTGGGCTATAGCCTTGGGGGGAGGGGCTGGCCCACTTCGCCCGCCGGACTCGGAATGGGGCGAGACTTTACGAGCACCCTCCGTGTGCCAAAAATAGGCCGTGGGCGCAGCCGCTTCCAAGAAGAAGCCCCCGAAGGTCCCGTCCCCAAGTTCGTCCGACGCAAAAATGCCCAAAAAACGGTTGGGCTATAGCCTTGGGGGGAGGGGCTGGCCCACTTCGCCCGCCGGACTAGGAATGGGACGAGACTTTACGAGCGCCCTCCGTGTGCCAAAAATAGGCCGCGGGCACAGCCGCGCCCAAAAATAAGCCCCCGAAGGTCCCGTTCCCAAGTTCGTCCGACGCAAAAATGCCCAAAAAACGGTTGGGCTATAGCCTTGGGGGGAGGGGCTGGCCCACTCTGCCCGCTGACTCGGGAATGGGGCGAGACTTTACGAGCACCCTCCGTGTGCCAAAATAGGCCGTGGGCGGAGCCGCTCCAAGAAGAAGCCCCAAGGTCCCGCCCCCAAGTTCGTCCGACGCAAAAATGCCCAAAAACGGGTGGGCTATAGCCTTGGGGGAGGGCTGGCCCACTTCGCCCGCTCGGACTCGGAATGGGAGAGACTTACGAGCGCCTCCGTGTGCCAAAATAGGCCGTGGGCACAGCCGCGCCCAAAAAGAAGCCCCCGAAGGTCCCGCCCAAGTTCGTCCGACGCAAAATGCCCAAAAACGGGGTGGGCTATAGCCTTGGGGAGGGGCTGGCCCACTTCCGCTCGGACTCGGAATGGGGCGAGACTTTACGAGCGCCTCTGTGTACAAATAGGCCGCGGCACAGCCGCGCCCAAAAATAAGCCCCCGAAGGTCCCGTCCCAAGTTCGTCTGACGCAAATGCCCAAAACGGGTGGGCTATAGCCTTGGGAGGGGCTGGCCGACTTCGCCCGCTCGGACTCGGAATGGGTGAGACCTTACGAGCGCCTCCGTGTGCCAGGCCGCGGGCACAGCCTCGCCCAAAAAGAAGCCCCGAAGGTCCTGGTCCCCAAGTTCGTCCGACGCAAAATGCCCAAAAACGGGTGGGCTATAGCCTTGGGGGAGGGCTGGCCCACTTCTGCCCGCCGGACTCGGAATGGGGCGAGACTTTACGAGCGCCTCCGTGTGCAACAGGCCACGGCACAGCCGCGCCCAAAAAGAAGCCCCCAAAGGTCCCGTCCCCAAGTTCGTCCGACGCAAAAATGCCCAAAAAACGGGTGGGCTATAACCTTGGGGGGAGGGGCTGGCCCACTTCGCCCGCCGGACTCGGAATGGGGTGAGACTTTACGAGCGCCCTCCGTGTACGTAAATAGGCCGCGGGCACAGGCGCGCCAAAAAAGAAGCCCCCGAAGGTCCCGTCCCCAAGTTCGTCCGCCGCAAAAATGCCCAAAAAATGGTTGGGCTATAGCCTTGGGGGGAGGGGATGGCCAACTTCGTCCGCCGGACTCGGAAGGGGACGAGACTTTACGAGCGCCTCCGTGTGAAAATAGGCCGCGGCACAGCCGCGCCCAAAAATAAGCCCCGAAGGTCCCGTCCCCCAAGTTCGTCCCACGCAAAAATGCCTAAAAACGGGTGGGCTATAGCCTTGGGGGAGGGGCTGGCCAACTTCTGTCCGCCCGGACTCGGAATGGGACGAGACTTTACGAACGCCTCCGTGTGCCAAAATAGGCTGCGGGCACAGGAGCGCCAAAAAGAAGCCCCGAAGGTCCCCCCAAGTTCGTCCGCTGCAAAAATGCCTAAAAATGGGTGGGCTATAGCCTTGGGGGAGGGGGCTGGCCAACTCGTCCGCTCGGACTTGGAATGGGACGAGACTTTGCGAGCGCCTCCGTGTGCAAAATAGGCCGCGGCACAGCCACGCCCAAATATAAGCCCTCAAGGTCCCGCCCCAAGTTCGTCCGCCGCAAAATGCCCAAAAACGGGTGGGCTATGGCCTTGGGGAGGGGCTGGCCAACTCGTCCGCCGGACTCGGAATGGGACGAGGATTTACGAGCGCCTCCGTGTGTGCCAGGCCGCGGGGCACAGCCGCGCCCAAAAATAAGCCCTCGAAGGTCCCGCCCCAAGTTCGTCCGAAAAATGCCCAAAAACGGTTGGGCTATAGCTTTGGGGGAGGGGCTGGCCCACTTCGCCCGCCCGCCGGACTCGGGAATGGGGCGAGACTTTACGAGCACCCTCCGTGTGCCAGGCCGTGGGCACAGCGCTTCCAAGAAGAAGCCCCCGAAGGTCCCGTCCCCAAGTTCGTCCGACGCAAAAATGCCCAAAAAACGGGTGGGCTATAGCCTTGGGGGGAGGGGCTGGCCCACTTCGCCCGCCGGACTCGGAATGGGGAGAGACTTTACGAGCGCCCTCCGTGTGCCAAAAATAGGCCGCGGGCACAGCCGCGCCCAAAAAGAAGCCCCCGAAGGTCCCGTCCCCAAGTTCGTCCGACGCAAAAATGCCCAAAAAACGGGTGGGCTATAGCCTTGGGGGGAGGGGCTGGCCCACTTCGTCCGCCGGACTCGGAATGGGGCGAGACTTTACGAGCGCCCTCTGTGTGCCAAAAATAGGCCGCGGGCACAGCCGCGCCCAAAAATAAGCCCCCGAAGGTCCCGTCCCCAAGTTCGTCCGACGCAAAAATGCCCAAAAAACGGGTGGGCTATAGCCTTGGGGGGAGGGGCTGGCCCACTTCGCCCGCCGGACTCGGAATGGGGTGAGACCTTACGAGCGCCCTCCGTGTGCCAAAAATAGGCCACGGGCACAGCCGCGCCCAAAAAGAAGCCCCCAAAGGTCCCGTCCCCAAGTTCGTCCGACGCAAAAATGCCCAAAAAACGGGTGGGCTATAACCTTGGGGGGAGGGGCTGGCCCACTTCGCCCGCCGGACTCGGAATGGGGTGAGACTTTACGAGCGCCCTCCGTGTACGTAAATAGGCCGCGGGCACAGGCGCGCCAAAAAAGAAGCCCCCGAAGGTCCCGTCCCCAAGTTCGTCCGCCGCAAAAATGCCCAAAAAATGGTTGGGCTATAGCCTTGGGGGGAGGGGATGGCCAACTTCGTCCGCCGGACTCGGAAGGGGACGAGACTTTACGAGCGCCCTCCGTGTGCCAAAAATAGGCCGCGGAAACAGCCGCGCCCAAAAATAAGCCCCCGAAGGTCCCGTCCCCAAGTTCGTCCCACGCAAAAATGCCCAAAAAAACGGGTGGGCTATAGCCTTGGGGGGAGGGGCTGGCCAACTTCGTCCGCCGGACTCGGAATGGGACGAGACTTTACGAACGCCCTCCGTGTGCCAAAAATAGGCTGCGGGCACAGGAGCGCCAAAAAAGAAGCCCCCGAAGGTCCCGTCCCCAAGTTCGTCCGCTGCAAAAATGCCCAAAAAATGGGTGGGCTATAGCCTTGGGGGGAGGGGCTGGCCAACTTCGTCCGCCGGACTTGGAATGGGACGAGACTTTGCGAGCGCCCTCCGTGTGCAAAAATAGGCCGCGGGCACAGCCGCGTCCAAATATAAGCCCCCGAAGGTCCCGTCCCCAAGTTCGTCCGCCGCAAAAATGCCCAAAAAACGGGTGGGCTATGGCCTTGGGGGGAGGGGCTGGCCAACTTCGTCCGCCGGACTCGGAATGGGACGAGGATTTACGAGCGCCCTCCGTGTGCCAAAAATAGGCCGCGGGCACAGCCGCGCCCAAAAATAAGCCCCCGAAGGTCCCGTCCCCAAGTTCGTCCGACGCAAAAATGCCCAAAAAACGGTTGGGCTATAGCTTTGGGGGGAGGGGCTGGCCCACTTCGCCCGCCGGACTCGGAATGGGGCGAGACTTTACGAGCACCCTCCGTGTGCCAAAAATAGGCCGTGGGCACAGCCGCTTCCAAGAAGAAGCCCCCGAAGGTCCCGTCCCCAAGTTCGTCCGACGCAAAAATGCCCAAAAAACGGGTGGGCTATAGCCTTGGGGGGAGGGGCTGGCCCACTTCGCCCGCCGGACTCGGAATGGGGAGAGACTTTACGAGCGCCCTCCGTGTGCCAAAAATAGGCCGTGGGCACAGCCGCGTCCAAAAAGAAGCCCCCGAAGGTCCCGTCCCCAAGTTCGTCCGACGCAAAAATGCCCAAAAAACGGGTGGGCTATGGCCTTGGGGGGAGGGGCTGGCCCACTTCGTCCGCCGGATTCGGAATGGGGCGAGACTTTACGAGCGCCCTCTGTGTGCCAAAAATAGGCCGCGGGCACAGCCGCGCCCAAAAATAAGCCCCCGAAGGTCCCGTCCCCAAGTTCGTCCGACGCAAAAATGCCCAAAAAACGGGTGGGCTATAGCCTTGGGGGGAGGGGCTGGCCCACTTCACCCGCCGGACTCGGAATGGGGTGAGACCTTACGAGCGCCCTCCGTGTGCCAAAAATAGGCCGCGGGCACAGCCTCGCCCAAAAAGAAGCCCCCGAAGGTCCCGTCCCCAAGTTCGTCCGACGCAAAAATGCCCAAAAAACGGGTGGGCTATAGCCTTGGGGGGAGGGGCTGGCCCACTTCGCCCGCCGGACTCGGAATGGGGCGAGACTTTACGAGCGCCCTCCGTGTGCCAAAAATAGGCCACGGGCACAGCCGCGCCCAAAAAGAAGCCCCCAAAGGTCCCGTCCCCAAGTTCGTCCGACGCAAAAATGCCCAAAAAACGGGTGGGCTATAACCTTGGGGGGAGGGGCTGGCCCACTTCGCCCGCCGGACTCGGAATGGGGTGAGACTTTACGAGCGCCCTCCGTGTACTAAAAATAGGCCGCGGGCATAGGCGCGCCAAAAAAGATGCCCCCGAAGGTCCCGTCCCCAAGTTCGTCCGACGCAAAAATGCCCAAAAAAAGGGTGGGCTATAGCCTTGGGGGCAGGGGATGGCCAACTTAGTCCGCCGGACTCGGAATGGGGAGAGACTTTGCCCGTGGTGCAAAATAGGCCTCGGCACAGCCGTCCAAAAATAAGCCCCCGAAGGTCCCGACCCCAAGTTCGTCCGCCGCAAAAATGCCCAAAAAATGGGTGGGCTATAGCCTTGGGGGGAGGGGTTGGCCAACTTTGTCCGCCGGACTCGGAATGGAGTGAGACTTTGCGAGCACCCTCCATGTGCTGGTAGGCTGCGGCACAGCCGCGCCCAAAATAAGCCCCCGAAGGTCCCGTCCCCAAGTTCGTCTCGCAAAATGCCCAAAAACGGGTGGGCTATACCCTTGGGGGAGGGGTTGGCCCACTTCGCCCGCCGGACTCGAATGGGGCGAGACTTTGCGAGCGCCTCCCTGTGCCAAAATAGGCTGCGGGCACAGCCAGGCCCAAAAATAAGCCCCCGAAGGTCCCGTCCCCAAGTTTGTCCGCCAAAATGCCCAAAAATGGGTGGGCTATAGCCTTGGGGGAGGGGCTGGCCAACTCGTCCGCTGACTTCGGAATGGGGCGAGACTTTGCGAACGCCCTCTGTGTGCCAAAAAAGGCTGCTGTCACAGCCGCGCCCAAAAATAAGCCCCCGAAGGTCCCGTCCCCAAGTTCGTCCGCCGCAAAAATGCCCAAAAAACGGGTGGGCTATAGCCTTGGGGGGAGGGGCTGGCCCACTTCACCCGCCTCGGACTCGGAATGGGTGAGACCACGAGCGCCTCCGTGTGCCAAAAATAGGCCGCGGCACAGCCTCGCCCAAAAAGAAGCCCCGAAGGTCCCGTCCCAAGTTCGTCCGACGCAAAATGCCCTAAAAACGGGTGGGCTATAGCCTTGGGGAGGGGCTGGCCCACCCTGCCCGACGGACTCGGAATGGGGCGAGACTTTACGAGCGCCTCCGTGTGCCAGGGCACAGCCGCGTCCAAAAAGAAGCCCCCAAAGGTCCCGCCCCCAAGTTCGTCCGACGCAAAAATGCCCAAAAAACGGGTGGGCTATAACCTTGGGGGGAGGGGCTGGCCCACTTCGCCCGCCGGACTCGGAATGGGGTGAGACTTTACGAGCGCCCTCCGTGTACCAAAAATAGGCCGCGGGCACAGGCGCGCCAAAAAAGAAGCCCCCGAAGGTCCCGTCCCCAAGTTCGTCCGCCGCAAAAATGTCCAAAAAACGGGTGGGCTATAGCCTTGGGGGCAGGGGCTGGCCAACTTCGTCCGCCGGACTCGGAATGGGGAGAGACTTTGCCCGTGTGCCAAAAATAGGCCTCAGGCACAGCCGCGCCCAAAAATAAGCCCCCGAAGGTCCCGACCCCAAGTTCGTCCGCCGCAAAAATGCCCAAAAAATGGGTGGGCTATAGCCTTGGGGGGAGGTGTTGGCCTACTTTGTCCCCCGGACTCGGAATGGAGTGAGACTTTGCGAGCGCCCTCCATGTGCCAAAAGTAGGCTGCGGGCACAGCCGCGCCCAAAAATAAGCCCCCGAAGGTCCCGTCCCCAAGTTCGTCCGCCGCAAAAATGCCCAAAAAACGGGTGGGCTATACCCTTGGGGGGAGGGGTTGGCCCACTTCGTCCGCCGGACTCGGAATGGGGCGAGACTTTGCGAGCGGCCTCCCTGTGCCAAAAATAGGCTGCGGGCACAGCCAGGCCCAAAAATAAGCCCCCGAAGGTCCCGTCCCCAAGTTTGTCCGCCGCAAAAATGCCCAAAAAATGGGTGGGCTATAGCCTTGGGGGGAGGGGCTGGCCAACTTCGTCCGCCGGACTCGGAATGGGGCGAGACTTTGCGAACGCCCTCTGTGTGCCAAAAAAGGCTGCTGTCACAGCCGCGCCCAAAAATAAGCCCCCGAAGGTCCCGTCCCCAAGTTCGTCCGCCGCAAAAAAGCCCAAAAAACGAGTGGGATATAGCCTTGGGGGGAGGGGCTGGCCAACTTCGTCCGCCGGACTCGGAATGGGGCGAGACTTTCCAAGTGCCCTCCGTGTGCCAAAAATAGGCCGCGGGCACAGACGCGCCCAAAAATAAGCCCCCGAAGGTCCCGTGCCAGAGTTCGTCCGCCGCAAAAATGCCCAAAAAACGGGTGGGCTATAGCCTTGGGGGGAGGGGCTGGCCAACTTCGTCCGCCGGACTCAGAATGGGGCGAGACTTTGCGAGCGCCCTCCGTGTGTCACAAGTAGGCCGCGGGCACAGCCGCGCCCAAAAATAAGCCCCCGAAGGTCCCGTCCCCAAGTTCGTCTGCCGCAAAAATGCACAAAAAACGGTGGGCTATAGCCTTGGGGGGAGGGGCTGGCCAAGTTGCCCACCGGACTCGGAATGGGGCAAGACTTTGCGAGCGCCCTTTGTGTGCCAAAAATAGGCCGCGGGCAAAGCCGCGGCCAATAATAAGCCCCCGAAGGTCCCGTCCACAAGTTCGTCCCCCGCAAAAATGCCCAAAAAACGGGTGGGCTATAGCCTTGGGGGGAGGGGCTGGCCCACTTCGTCCGCCGGACTCGGAATGGGGCGAGACTTTGCGAACGCCCACCATGTGCCAAAAATATTCCGCAGGCACAGCCGCGCCAAAAATAAGCCCCCGAAGGTCCCGTCGCCAAGTTCGTCCGCCGCTAAAATGCCCAAAAAACGGGTGGGCTATAGCCTTGGGGGTAGGGGCTGGCCAACTTCGTCCGCCGGACTCGGAATGGGGCGAGACTTTGTGAGCAGCCTCCGTGTGCCAAAAATAGGCTGCGCGCACAGCCGTACCCAAAAATAAGCCCGCGAAGGTCCCGTCCCCAAGTTCGTCCGCCGCAAAAATGCCCAAAAAACGGGTGGGCTATAGCCTTGGGGGGAGGGGCTGGCCAACTTCGTCCGCCGGACTTGGAATGGGGTGAGACTTTGCGCGCGCCCTCCGTGTGCTGAAAATAGGCCGTGGGCACAGCCATGCCCAAAAATAAGCCCCCGAAGGTCCCGTCCCCAAGTTCGTCCGCCGCAAAAATGCCCAAAAAACGGTTGGGCTATAGCCTTGGGGGGAGGGGCTGGCCAAGTTCGTCCGCCGGACTCGGAATGGGACGAGACTTTGCGAGCGCCCTCCGTGTGCCAAAAATAGGGCGTGGGCACCGCCTCGCCCAATAATAAGCCCCCGAAGGTCCCGTCCCCAAGTTCGTCCACCGCAAAAATGCCCAAAAAACGGGTGGGCTACAGCCTTGGGGGGAGGGGCTGGCCAACATCGTCCGCCGGACTCGGAATGGGGCGAGACTTTGCGAGTGCTCTACGTGTGCCAAAAATAGACCGCAGGCTCAGCCACGCCCAAAAATAAGCCCCCGAAGGTCCCGTCCCCAAGTTCGTCCGCCGCAAAAATGCCCAAAAAACGGGTGGGCTATAGCCTTGGGGGGAGGGGCTGGCCAAGTTCGTCCGCCGGACTCGGAATTGGGCGAGACTTTGCGAGTGCTCTACGTGTGCCAAAAATAGGCCGCGGACAAACCGTGGCCAAAAATAAGCCCACGAAGGTCCCGTCCACAAGTTCATCCCCCGCAAAAATGCCCAAAAAATGGGTGTGCTATAGCCTTGGGGGGAGGGGCTTGCCAACTTCGTCCGCCAGACTCGGAATGGGGCGAGACTTTGCGAGCGGGCTCTGTGTATGAAAAATAGGCCACGGGCACAGTCGTACCCAAAAATAAGCCACCGAAGGTCCCGTCCCCAAGTTCGTCCGTCGCAAAAATGCCCAAAAAACGGGTGGGCTATAGCCTTGGGGGGAGGGGCTGGCCAACTTCGTCCGCCGGACTCGGAATGGGGCGAGACTTTGCGAACGCCCTCTGTGTGCCAAAAAAGGCTGCTGTCACAGCCGCGCCCAAAAATAAGCCCCCGAAGGTCCCGTCCCCAAGTTCGTCCGCCGCAAAAAAGCCCAAAAAACGAGTGGGCTATAGCCTTGGGGGGAGGGGCTGGCCCACTTCGTCCGCCGGACTCGGAATGGGGCGAGACTTTCCGAGTGCCCTCCGTGTGCTAAAAATAGGGCGCGGGCACAGACGCGCCCAAAAATAAGCCCCCGAAGGTCCCGTGCCAGAGTTCGTCCGCCGCAAAAATGCCCAAAAAACGGGTGGGCTATAGCCTTGGGGGGAGGGGCGGGCCAACTTCGTCCGGACTCAGAATGGGGCGAGACTTTGCGAGCGCCTCCGTGTGTCACAGTGGGCACAGCCGCGCCCCAAAAATAAGCCCCCGAAGGTCCCGTCCCCAAGTTCGTCTGCCGCAAAAATGCCCAAAAAACGGTTGGGTATTGCCGTGGGGGGGGGGGCAGGCCCAGTTGCCCCCCGGGCTCGGAATGGGGCGAGACTTTGCGAGCGCCCTTTGTGTGCCAAAATAGGCTTGCAAAGCCGCGCACAATAAGCCCCCGAAGGTCCCGTCCACAAGTTCGTCCCCCGCAAAAATGCCCAAAAAACGGGTGGGCTATAGCCTTGGGGGGAGGGGCTGGCCCACTTCGTCCGCCGGACTCGGAATGGGGCGAGACTTTGCGAACGCCCACCATGTGCCAAAAATATGCCGCGGGCACAGCCGCGACCAAAAATAAGCCCCCGAAGGTCCCGTCGCCAAGTTCGTCCGCCGCAAAAATGCCCAAAAAACGGGTGGGCTATAGCCTTGGGGGGAGGGGCTGGCCAACTTCGTCCGCCGGACTCGGAATGGGGCGAGACTTTGTGAGCAGCCTCCGTGTGCCAAAAATAGGCCGCGGACACAGCCGTACCCAAAAATAAGCCCGCGAAGGTCCCGTCCCCAAGTTCGTCCGCCGCAAAATGCCTAAAACGGTGGGCTATAGCCTGGGGGAGTGGGCTTACAACTTCGTCCGCTCGGACTTGGAATGGGGTGAGACTTTGCGCGCGCCTCCGTGTGCTGAAATAGGCCGTGGGCACAGCCGTGCCCAAAAATAAGCCCCCGAAGGTCCCGTCGCCAAGTTCGTCCGCCGCAAAAATGCCCAAAAAACGGGTGGGCTATAGCCTTGGGGGGAGGGGCTGGCCAACTTTGTCCGCCGGACTCGGAATGGAGAGAGACTTTGCGAGCGCCCTCCATGCGCCAAAAGTAGGCTGCGGGCACAGCCGCGCCCAAAAATAAGCCGCCGAAGGTCCCGTCCCCAAGTTCGTCCGCCGCAAAATGCCTAAAAACGGGTGGGCTATAGCCTTGGGGAGGGCTGGCCAACCGTCCGCTCGGACTCAGTAATGGGGCGAGACTTTGCGAGCGCTCCGTGTGTCACAGTAGCCGCGGGCACAGCGCGCCAAAAATAAGCCCCCGAAGGTCCCGTCCCCAAGTTCGTCTGCCGCAAAAATGCCCAAAAAAGGGTGGGCTATAGCCTTGGGGGGAGGGGCTGGCCAAGTTGCCCACCGGACTCGGAATGGGGCAAGACTTTACGAGCACCCATAGTGTGCCAAAATAGCCGCGGCAAAGCCGCACAATAATAAGCCCCCAAGGTCCTGGCCCACAAGTTCGCCCCGCAAAATGCCCAAAAACGGGTGGGCTATAGCCTTGGGGGAGGGCTGGCCCACTCCCGTCCGGACTCGGAATGGGGCGAGACTTTGCGAACGCCACCATGTGCCAAAATAGGCTGCGGCACAGCCGCGCCCAAAAATAAGCCCCCGAAGGTCCCGTCCCCAAGTTTGTCCGCCGCAAAATGCCCAAAAATGGGTGGGCTATAGCCTTGGGGGAGGGCCGCCAACTCGTCCGCCGGACTCGTAATGGGGCGAGACTTTTTGAACACCCTCTGTGTGCCAAAAAAGGCTGCTGTCACAGCCGCACCCAAAAATAAGCCCCCGAAGGTCCCGTCCCCAAGTTCGTCCCCGCAAAAATGCCCAAAAAACGGGTGGGCTATAGCCTTGGGGGGAGGGGCTGGCCAAGTTCGTCCGCCGGACTCGGAATGGGTCGAGATTTTGCGAGCGCCCTCCGTGTGTGCCAAAAATAGGCCGGGCACAGCCTCGCCCAATAAGAAGCCCCTCGAAGGTCCCGCCCCAAGTTCGTCCACCGTAAAATGCCTAAAAATGGGTGGGCTATAGCCTTGGGGGAGGGCTGGCCAACTCGTCCGCCGGACTCGGAATGGGTCGAGATTTTGCGAGCGCCTCCGTGACAAAAATAGGCCGCGGACAAAGCCGCGGCCAAAAATAAGCCCCCGAAGGTCCCGTCCACAAGTTCGTCCCCCGCAAAAATGCCCAAAAAACGGGTGTGCTATAGCCTTGGGGGGAGGGGCTGGCCAACTTCGTCCGCCGGACTCGGAATGGGGCGAGACTTTGCGAGCGCCCTCCATGTACGAAAAATAGGTCGCGGGCACAGCCGTACCCAAAAATAAGCCACCGAAGGTCCCGTCCCCAAGTTCATCCGTCGCAAAAATGCCCAAAAAACGGGTGGGCTATAGCCTTGGGGGGAGGGCTGGCCAACTTCGTCCGGCGGACTCGAAATGGGGCGAGAATTTGCAGCGCTCTCCGTGTGCTAAATGGGCCGCGGGCACAGCCGCACCCAAAATAATCCCCCAAAGGTCCCGTCCCCAAGTTCGTCCGCCGCAAAAATGCCCAAAAAACGGGTGGGCTATAGCCTTGGGGGGAGGGGCTGGCCCACTTCGTCCGCCGGACTCGGAATGGGGTGAGACTTTGCGAGCGCCCTCCATGTGGCAAAAATAGGCCATGGGCACAGCCTCGCCCAATAATAAGCCCCCGAAGGTCCCGTCCCCAAGTTCGTCCACCGCAAAAATGCCCAAAAAACGGGTGGGCTATAGCCTTGGGGGGAGGGGCTGGCCAACTTCGTCCGCCGGACTCGGAATGGGGCGAGACTTTGCGAGCGCCCTCCGTGTGCCAAAAATAGGCCGTGGGCACAGCCTCGCCCAATAATAAGCCCCCGAGGGTCCCGTCCCCAAGTTCGTCCACCGCAAAAATGCCCAAAAAACGGGTGGGCTATAGCCTTGGGGGGTGGGGCTGGCCCACTTCGTCCGCCGAACTCGGAATGGGACGAGACTTTGCGAGTGCCCTCCATGTGCCAAAAATAGGCCGCGGACAAAGCCACGGCCAAAAATAAGACCCCGAAGGTCCCGTCCACAAGTTCGTCCCCCGCAAAAATGCCCAAAAAACGGGTGGGCGATAGCCTTGGGGGGAGGGGCTGGCCTACTTCGTCCGCCGGACTCGGAATGGGGCGAGACTTTGCGAATACCCTCCGTGTGTGGCCAGGCGGCCACAGCCCCGCCCAAAAATAAGCCCCCGAAGGTCCCGTCCCCAAGTTCGTCCGCCGCAAAAATGCCAAAAAAACGGGTGGGCTATAGCCTTGGGGGGAGGGGCAGGCCAACTTAGTCCGCCGGACTCGGAATGGGGCGAGACTTTAAGAACGCCCTCCGTGTGCCAAAAATAGGCCGCGGGCATAGCCGCACCCAAAAATATGCCCCCAAAGGTCCCTGGCCCCCTAAGTTCGTCCGCCGCAAAAATGCCAAAAAAACGGGTGGGCTATAGCCTTGGGGGGAGGGGCTGGCCAACTTCGTCCGCCGGAGTCGGAATGGGGCGAGACTTTAAGACCACTCTCCGTGTGCCAAAAATAGGCCGCGGGCACAGCCGCGTCCAAAAATAAGCCCCCGAAGGTCCTTGGCCCCAAGTTCGTCCGCCGCAAAAGTCCCAAAAACGGTGGGCTATAGCCTTGGGGAGGGTTGGCCAACTCGTCCGCCGGACTCGAAATGGGGTGAGACTTTGCAAACGCCTCCGTGTGCCAAAAATAGGCCGTGGGCACAGCCGCCAAAAATAAGCCCTCAAGGTCCCTGGCCCCAAGTTCGTCCGCCGCAAAATGCCTAAAAACGGGTGGGCTATAGCCTTGGGGGAGGGGCTGTCCAACTTCTGCCGCCGGACTCGGAATGGGGCGAGACTTTGCGAGCGGCCTCCGTGTGCCAAAAATTGGCCGCGTGGCACAGCGCGCCCAAAAATATGCCCCCGAAGGTCCCGTCCCCAAGTTCGTCCGCCGCAAAAATGCCCAAAACGGAGGGCTATAGCCTTGGGGAGGGCTGGCCCACTCGTCCGCCGGACTCGAAATGGGGCGAGACTTTGCAGCACCTCCGTGTGCCAAAAAACACGCCGCGGACAAAGCCACGGCCAAAAATAAGACCCCCGAAGGTCCCGCCCACAAGTTTCCCGCAAAAATGCCCAAAACGGGTGGGCGATAGCCTTGGGGAGGGCTGGCCTCCGCCTCGGACTCGGAATGGGGCGAGACTTTGCGAATACCCTCCGTGTGTGCCAGGCGCGCCACAGCCACGCCCAAAAATAAGCCCCGAAGGTCCCGTCCCCAAGTTCGTCCGCCGCAAAATGCCAAAAAAACGGGTGGGCTATAGCCTTGGGGGGAAGGGCAGGCCAACTTACTCAGCCGGACTCGGAATGGGGCGAGACTTTAAGAACGCCTCCGTGTGCAAAATAGGCCGCTGGGCATAGCCGCACCCAAAATATGCCCCCAAAGGTCCCGTCCCCAAGTTCGTCCGCCGCAAAAATGCTCAAAAAACGGGTGGGCTATAGCCTTGGGGGGAGGGGCTGGCCAACTTCGTCCGCCGGAGTCGGAATGGGGAGAGACTTTAAGAACACACTCCGTGCTGTTAAAATAGGCCGCGGGCAGAGCCGCCCCCAAAAATATGCCCCCGAAGGTCCCGTCCCCAAGTTCGTCCGCCGCAAAAAGTCCCAAAAAACGGGTGGGCTATAGCCTTGGGGGGAGGGGCTGGCCCACTTCGTCCGCCGGACTCGAAATGGGGTGAGACTTTGCAAACGCCCTCCGTGTGCCAAAAATAGGCCGTGGGCACAGCCGCGTCAAAAATAAGCCCCCGAAGGTCCCGTCCCCAAGTTCGTCCGCCGCAAAAATGCCCAAAAACGGGTGGGCTATAGCCTTGGGGGGAGGGGCTGGCCAACTTCGTCCGCCGGACTCGGAATGGGGCGAGACTTTGCGAGCGGCCTCCGTGTGCCAAAAATAGGCCGCGTGGCACAGCCGCGCCCAAAAATATGCCCCCGAAGGTCCCGTCCCCAAGTTCGTCCGCCGCAAAAATGCCCAAAAAACGGGAGGGCTATAGCCTTGGGGGGAGGGGCTGGCCCACTTCGTCCGCCGGACTCGAAATGGGGCGAGACTTTGCGAGCACCCTCCGTGTGCCAAAAACAGGCCGCGGGCACAGCCGCGTCCAAAAATAAGCCCCCGAAGGTCCCGTCCCCAAGTTTGTCCGCCGCAAAAATGCCCAAAAAACGGGTGGGCTATAGCCTTGGGGGGAGGGGCTGGCCAACTTCGTCCGCCGGACTCGGAATGGGGCGAGACTTTGCGAGCGCCCTCCGTGTCCCAAAAATAGGCTGCGGGCACAGCCGCGCCCAAAAATAAGCCCCCGAAGGTCCCGTCCCCAAGTTCGTCCGCCGCAAAAATGCCCAAAAACCAGGTGGGCTATAGCCTTGGGGGGAGGGCTGGCCAACTTCGTCCGCCGGACTCGGAATGGGACGAGACTTTGCGAGCGCCCTCCGTGTGCCATGAATAGCCCGCTGGCACAGCCGCGCCCAAAAATAAGCCCCCGAAGGTCCCGTCCCCAAGTTCGTCCGCCGCAAAAATGCCCAAACAACGGGTGGGCTATAGCCTTGGGGGGAGGGGCTGGCCCACTTCGTCCGCCGGACTCGGAATGGGGCGAGACTTTGCGAATACTCTCCGTGTGCCAAAAATAGGCCGCGGCCACAGCCGCGCCCAAAAATAAGCCCCCGAAGGTCCCGTCCCCAAGTTCGTCCGCCGCAAAAATGCTCAAAAAACGGGTGGGCTATAGCCTTGGGGGGAGGGGCTGGCCAACTTCGTCCGCCGGAGTCGGAATGGGGCGAGACTTTAAGACCACTCTCCGTGTGCCAAAAATAGGCCGCGGGCACAGCCGCGTCCAAAAATAAGCCCCCGAAGGTCCCGTCCCCAAGTTCGTCCGCCGCAAAAAGTCCCAAAAAACGGGTGGGCTATAGCCTTGGGGGGAGGGGCTGGCCAACTGGCCCGCTCGGACTCGAAATGGGGTGAGACTTTGCAAACGCCTCCGTGTGCTAGGCCAGGCACAGCCACAAAAATAAGCCCCCGAAGGTCCCGTCCCCAAGTTCGTCCGCCGCAAAAATGCCCAAAAAACGGGTGGGCTATAGCCTTGGGGGGAGGGGCTGGCCAACTTCGTCCGCCGGAGTCGGAATGGGGCGAGACTTTACGAGCACCCTCTGTGTGCCAAAAATAGGCCGCGGGCACAGCCGCGCCCAAAAATAAGCCCCCGAAGGTCCCGTCCCCAAGTTCGTCCGCCGCAAAAAGTCCCAAAAAACGGGTGGGCTATAGCCTTGGGGGGAGGGGCTGGCCAACTTCGTCCGCCGGACTCGGAATGGGGCGAGACTTTGCAAACGCCTTCCGTGCACCAAAAATAGGCCTTGGGCACAGCCGCGCCCAAAAATAAGCCCCCGAAGGTCCCGTCCCCAAGTTCGTCCGCCGCAAAAATGCCCAATAAACGGGTGGGCTATAGCCTTGGGGGGAGGGGCTGGCCAACTTCATCCGCCGGACTCGGAATGGGGCAAGACTTTGCGAGCACCCTCCGTGTGCCAAAAATAGGCTGCGGGCACAACCGCGCCAAAAAATAAGCCCCCGAAGGTCCCGTCCCCAAGTTCGTCCGCCGCAAAAATGCCCAAAAAACGGGTGGGCTATAGCCTTGGGGGGAGGGGCTGGCCAACTTCGTCCGCCGGACTTGGAATGGGGTGAGACTTTCCGAATGCCCTCCATGTGCCAAAAATAGGCCGCGGGCACAGCCGCGCCCAAAAATAAGCCCCCGAAGTTCCCGTCCCCAAGTCCGCCGGACTCGGAATGGGGTGAGACTTTGCGAGCACCCTCCCTGTGCCAAAAATATGTCGTGGGCACAGCCGCGCCCAAAAATAAGCCCCCGAAGGTCCCTTCCCCAAGTTCCGCCCGCAAAATCCCCTAAAAACGGGTGGGCTATAGCCTTGGGGAGGGGCTGGCTAACCCCGCCGGAGTCGGAATGGGGCGAGACTTTACGAGCACCCTCCGTGTGCCAAAAATAGGCCGTGGGCACAGCAGCGTCCAAAAATAAGCCCCCGAAGGTCCCGTCCCCAAGTTCGTCCGCCGCAAAAAGTCCCAAAAAACGGGTGGGCTATAGCCTTGGGGGGAGGGGCTGGCCAACTTCGTCCGCCGGACTCGGAATGGGGCGAGACTTTGCAAACGCCTTCCGTGTGCCAAAAATAGGCCGCGGGCAAAGCCGAGCCCAAAAATAAGCCCCCGAAGGTCCCGTCCCCAAGTTCGCCAGCCGCAAAAATGGCCAAAAAACGGGTGGGCTATAGCCTTGGGGGGAGGGGTTGGCCCACTTCGTCCGCCGAAGTCGGAATGGGGCGAGACTTTACGAGCGCTTTCCGTGTGACAAAAATAGGCCGCGGGCAGAGCCGCGTCCAAAAATAAGCCCCCGAAGGTCCCGTCCCCAAGTTCGTCCACCGCAAAAAGTCCCAAAAAATGGGTGGGCTATAGCCTTGGGGGGAGGGGCTGGCGAACTTCGTCCGCCGGACTCGGAATGGGGCGAGACTTTGCTAACGCCCTCCGTGTGCCAAAAATAGGCCGCGGGCATAGCCTCACCCAAAAATAAGCCCCCGAAGGTCCCGTCCCCAAGTTTGTCCGCCGCAAAAATGCCCAAAAAATGGGTGGGCTATAGCCTTGGGGGGAGGGGCTGGCCAACTTCGTCCGCCGGACTCGGAATGGGGTGAGACTTTGCGAACGCCCTCTGTGTGCCAAAAAAGGCTGCTGTCACAGCCGCACCCAAAAATAAGCCCCCGAAGGTCCCGTCCCCAAGTTCGTCCGCCGCAAAAATGCCCAAAAAACGGGTGGGCTATAGCCTTGGGGGGAGGGGCTGGCCAAGTTCGTCCGCCGGACTCGGAATGGGGCGAGACTTTGCGAGCCCCCTCCGTGTGCCAAAAATAGGCCGTGGGCACAGCCTCGCCCAATAAGAAGCCCTCGAAGGTCCCGTCCCCAAGTTCGTCCACCGCAAAAATGCCCAAAAAATGGGTGGGCTATAGCCTTGGGGGGAGGGGCTGGCCAACTTCGTCCGCCGGACTCGGAATGGGTCGAGATTTTGCGAGCGCCCTCCGTGTGCCAAAAATAGGCCGCGGACAAAGCCATGGCCAAAAATAAGCCCCCGAAGGTCCCGTCCACAAGTTCGTCCCCCGCAAAAATGCCCAAAAAACGGGTGTGCTATAGCCTTGGGGGGAGGGGCTGGCCAACTTCGTCCGCCGGACTCGGAATGGGGCGAGACTTTGTGAGCAGCCTCTGTGTGCCAAAAATAGGCCGCTGGCACAGCCGTACCCAAAAATAAGCCCGCGAAGGTCCCGTCCCCAAGTTCGTCCGCCGCAAAAATGCCCAAAAAACGGGTGGGCTATAGCCTTGGGGGGAGGGGCTGGCCAACTTCGTCCGCCGGACTTGGAATGGGGTGAGACTTTGCGCGCACCCTCCATGTGCTGAAAATAGGCCATGGGCACAGCCGTACCCAAAAATAAGCCCCCGAAGGTCCCGTCGCCAAGTTCGTCCGCCGCAAAAATGCCCAAAAAACGGGTGGGCTATAGCCTTGGGGGGAGGGGCTGGCCAACTTTGTCCGCCGGACTCGGAATGGAGTGAGACTTTGCGAGCGCCCTCCATGTGCCAAAAGTAGGCTGCGGGCACAGCCGCGCCCAAAAATAAGCCCCCGAAGGTCCCGTCCCCAAGTTCGTCCGCCGCAAAAATGCCCGAAAAACGGGTGGGCTATACCCTTGGGGGGAGGGGTTGGCCCACTTCGTCCGCCGGACTCGGAATGGGGCGAGACTTTGCGAGCGGCCTCCCTGTGCCAAAAATAGGCTGCGGGCACAGCCGCGTCCAAAAATAAGCCCCCGAAGGTCCCGTCCCCAAGTTTGTCCGCCGCAAAAATGCCCAAAAAATGGGTGGGCTATAGCCTTGGGGGGAGGGGCTGGCCAACTTCGTCCGCCGGACTCGGAATGGGGCGAGACTTTGCGAACGCCCTCTGTGTGCCAAAAAAGGCTGCTGTCACAGCCGCACCCAAAAATAAGCCCCCGAAGGTCCCGTCCCCAAGTTCGTCCGCCGCAAAAATGCCCAAAAAACGGGTGGGCTATAGCCTTGGGGGGAGGGGCTGGCCAAGTTCGTCCGCTGACTCGGAATGGGGCGAGACTTTGCAGCCCTCCGTGTGTGCCAAAAATAGGCCGAGGGCACAGCCTCGCCCAATAATAAGCCCGCGAAGGTCCCGTCCCCAAGTTCGTCCACCGCAAAAATGCCCAAAAAATGGGTGGGCTATAGCCTTGGGGGGAGGGGCTGGCCTACTTCGTCCGCCGGACTCGGAATGGGTCGAGACTTTGCGAGCGCCCTCCGTGTGCCAAAAATAGGCCGCGGACAAAGCCGTGGCAAAAAATAAGCCCCCGAAGGTCCCGTCCACAAGTTCGTCCCCCGCAAAAATGCCCAAAAAACGGGTGTGCTATAGCCTTGGGGGGAGGGGCTGGCCAACTTCGTCCGCCGGACTCGGAATGGGGCGAGACTTTGCGAGCGCCCTCCATGTACGAAAAATAGGTCGCGGGCACAGCCGTACCCAAAAATAAGACACCGAAGGTCCCGTCCCCAAGTTCATCCGTCGCAAAAATGCCCAAAAAACGGGTGGGCTATAGCCTTGGGGGGAGGGCTGGCCAACTTCCTCCGGCGGACTCGAAATGGGGCGAGACTTTGCGAGCGCTCTCCGTGTGCCAAAAATGGGCCGCGGGCACAGCCGCACCCAAAAATAATCCCCCAAAGGTCCCGTCCCCAAGTTCGTCCGCCGCAAAAATGCCCAAAAAACGGGTGGGCTATAGCCTTGGGGGGAGGGGCTGGCCAACTTCGTCCGCCGGACTCGGAATGGGGCGAGACTTTGCGAGCGCCCTCCGTGTGCCAAAAATAGGCCGTGGGCACAGCCTCGCCCAATAATAAGCCCCCGAAGGTCCCGTCCCCAAGTTCGTCCACCGCAAAAATGCCCAAAAAACGGGTGGGCTATAGCCTTGGGGGGAGGGGCTGGCCAACTTCGTCCGCCGGACTCGGAATGGGGCGAGACTTTGCGAGCGCCCTCCGTGTGCCAAAAATAGGCCGTGGGCACAGCCTCGCACAATAATAAGCCCCCGAGGTTCCCGTCCCCAAGTTCGTCCACCGCAAAAATGCCCAAAAAACGGGTGGGCTATAGCCTTGGGGGGTGGGGCTGGCCAACTTCGTCCGCCGGACTCGGAATGGGACGAGACTTTGCGAGTGCCCTCCATGTGACAAAAATAGGCCGCGGACAAAGCCACGGCCAAAAATAAGACCCCGAAGGTCCCGTCCACAAGTTCGTCCCCCGCAAAAATGCCCAAAAAACGGGTGTGCTATAGCCTTGGGGGGAGGGGCTGGCCAACTTCGTCCGCCGGACTCGGAATGGGGCGAGACTTTGGGAGCGCCCTCCGTGTACGAAAAATAGGCCGCGGGCACAGCCGTACCCAAAAATAAGCCACCGAAGGTCCCGTCCCCAAGTTCGTCCGTCGCAAAAATGCCCAAAAAACGGGTGGGCTATAGCCTTGGGGGGAGGGGCTGGCCAAGTCCGTCCGCCGGACTCGGAATGGGGCGAGACTTTGCGAGCGACTTCGTGTGCCAAAAATAGGCCGTGGGCACAGCCTCGCCCAATAATAAGCCCCCGAAGGTCCCGTCCCCATGTTCGTCCACCGCAAAAATGCCCAAAAAACGGGTGGGCTATAGCCTTGGGGGGAGGGGCTGGCCAACTTCGTCCGCCGGACTCGGAATGGGGCGAGACTTTGCGAGCACCCTCCGTGTGCCAAAAATAGGCCGCGGGCACAGCCGCGCCAAAAATAAGCCCCCGAAGGTCCCGTCCCCAAGTTCGTCCGCCGCAAAAATGCCCAAAAACGGGTGGGCTATAGCCTTGGGGGGAGGGCTGGCCAACTTCGTCCGGCGGACTCGGAATGGGGCGAGACTTTTCGAGCACTCTCCGTGTGCCAAAAATAGGCCGCGGGCACAGCCGCACCCAAAAATAAGCCCCCGAAGGTCCCGTCCCCAAGTTCGTCCGCCGCAAAAATGCCCAAAAAACGGGTGGGCTATAGCCTTGGGGGGAGGGGCTGGCCAAGTTTGTCCGCCGGACTCGGAATGGGGCGAGACTTTGCGAGGGCCCTCCGTGTGCCAAAAATAGGCCGCGGGCACAGCCGTACCCAAAAATAAGCCACCGAAGGTCCCGTCGCCAAGTTCGTCCGTCGCAAAAATGCCCAAAAAACGGGTGGGCTATAGCCTTGGGGGGAGGGGCTGGCCAACTTCGTCCGCCGGGCTCGGAATGGGGCGAGACTTTACGAGCGCCCTCCGTGTGCTGAAAATAGGCCGCGGGCACAGCCGTACCCAAAAATAAGCCACCGAAGGTCCCGTCCCCAAGTTCGTCCGTCGCAAAAATGCCCAAAAAACGGGTGGGCTATAGCCTTGGGGGGAGGGGCTGGCCAACTTCGTCCGCCGGACTCGGAATGGGACGAGACTTTGCGAGCGGCCTCCGTGTATGAAAAATATGCCGCGGGCACAGCCGCGCCCAAAAATAAGCCCCCGATCGTCCCGTTCCCAAGTTCGTCCGCCGCAAAAATGCCCAATAAACGGGTGGGCTATATAACCTTGGGGGGAGGGGCTGGCCCACTTCGTCCGCCGGACTTGGAATGGGGTGAGTCTTTTCGAGCACCCTCCGTGTGCCAAAAATAAGCCGCGGACGCAGCCGCGCCCAAAAATGAGCTCCCGAAGGTCCCGTCCCCAAGTTCGTCCGCCGCAAAAATGCCCAAAAAACGGGTGGGCTATAGCCTTGGGGGGAGGGGCTGGCCCACTTCGTCCGCCGGACTCGGAATGGGGCGAGACTTTGCAAACATCTTCCCTGTGCCAAAAATAGGCCGCGGGCACAGCCGCGCCCAAAAATAAGCCCCCGAAGGTCCCGTCCCCAAGTTCGTCTGCCGCAAAAATGCCCAATAAACGGGTGGGCTATAGCCTTGGGGGGAGGGGCTGGCCAACTTAGTCCACCGGACTCGGAATGGGGTGAGACTTTAAGAGTGCCCTCCGTGTGCCAAAAATAGGCCGCGAGCAAACCCGCGCCAAAAAATAAGCCCCCGAAGGTCCCGTCCCCAAGTTCGTCCGCCGCAAAAATGCCCAAAAAACGGGTGGGCTATAGCCTTGGGGGGAGGGGTTGGCCAACTTCGTCCGCCGGACTCGAAATGGGGCGAGACTTTGCAAACGCCTCCGTGTTAAAAATAGGCCGCGGGCACAGCCGCCCAAAAATAAGCCCCGAAGGTCCCGCCCCAAGTTCGTCCGCCGCAAAATTCCCAAAAACGGGTGGGCTATAGCCTTGGGGGAGAGGCTGGCCAACTTCGTCCGCTCGGACTCAAATGGGGCGAGACTTTGCAAACGCCTCCGTGTGCAAAAATAGGCTGCGGGCACAGCCGAACCCAAAAATAAGCCCCGAAGGTCCCTGGGCCCCAAGTTTGTCCGCCGCAAAATGCCTAAAAACGGGTGGGCTATAGCCTTGGGGGAGGGCTGGCCAACTCGCCCGCCTCGGACTCGGAATGGGGCGAGACTTTGCGAGCGCCCTCCGTGTGCCAAAAATAGGCCGTGGGCACAGCCTCACCCAATAATAAGCCCCCGAGGGTCCCGTCCCCAAGTTCGTCCACCGCAAAAATGCCCAAAAAACGGGTGGGCTATAGCCTTGGGGGGTGGGGCTGGCCAACTTCGTCCGCCGGACTCGGAATGGGGTGAGACTTTGCAGCGCCTCCGTGTGCCAGGCCGTGGGCACAGCCTCACCCAACAATAAGCCCCCGAGGGTCCCGTCCCCAAGTTCGCCCACCGCAAAAATGCCCAAAACGGGTGGGCTATAGCCTTGGGGGGGGGGGTCCGCCGGACTCGGAATGGGATGAGACTTTGCGAGCACCCTCCGTGTGCCAAAAATAGGCCGCGGGCACAGCCTCGCCCAATAATAAGCCCCCGAGGGTCCCGTCCCCAAGTTCGTCCACCGCAAAAATGCCCAAAAAACGGGTGGGCTATAGCCTTGGGGGGAGGGGCTGGCCAACTTCGTCCGCCGGACTCGGAATGGGGCGAGACTTTGCGAGCGCCCTCCGTGTGCCAAAAATAGGCCGTGGGCACAGCCTCACCCAATAATAAGCCCCCGAGGGTCCCGTCCCCAAGTTCGTCCACCGCAAAAATGCCCAAAAAACGGGTGGGCTATAGCCTTGGGGGGTGGGGCTGGCCAACTTCGTCCGCCGGACTCGGAATGGGACGAGACTTTGCGAGTGCCCTCCATGTGCCAAAAATAGGCCGCGTACAAATCCACGGCCTAAAATAAGACCCCGAAGGTCCCGTCCACAAGTTCGTCCCCCGCAAAAATGCCCAAAAAACGGGTGTGCTATAGCCTTGGGGGGAGGGGCTGGCCAACTTCGTCCGCCGGACTCGGAATGGGGCGAGACTTTGGGAGCGCCCTCCGTGTACGAAAAATAGGCCGCGGGCACAGCCATACCCAAAAATAAGCCACCGAAGGTCCCGTCCCCAAGATCGTCCGTCGCAAAAATGCCCAAAAAACGGGTGGGCTATAGCCTTGGGGGGAGGGGCTGGCCAACTTCGTCCGCCGGACTCGGAATGGGGCGAGACTTTGGGAGCACCCTCCGTGTGCCAAAAATAGGCCGCGCCCACAGCCGCACCCAAAAATAAGCCCCCGAAGGTCCCGTCCCCAAGTTCGTCCGCCGCAAAAATACCCAAAAAACGGGTGGGCTATAGCCTTGGGGGGAGGGGCTGGCCAAGTTCGTCCA
The DNA here is from genome assembly GCA_030449895.1 of Citrus mangshanensis. Classification (NCBI taxonomy): domain Eukaryota; kingdom Viridiplantae; phylum Streptophyta; class Magnoliopsida; order Sapindales; family Rutaceae; genus Citrus; species Citrus mangshanensis. The sequence goes on along the minus strand of JASUUJ010000221.1, from coordinate 78,190 downwards.
CCGGACTCGGAATGGGGCGAGACTTTGCGAGCGACTTCGTGTGCCAAAAATAGGCCGTGGGCACAGCCTCGCCCAATAATAAGCCCCCGAAGGTCCCGTCCCCATGTTCGTCCACCGCAAAAATGCCCAACAAACGGGTGGGCTATAGCCTTGGGGGGAGGGGCTGGCCAACTTCGTCCGCCGGACTCGGAATGGGATGAGACTTTGCGAGCACCCTCCGTGTGCCAAAAATAGGCCGCGGGCACAGCCGCGCCCAAAAATAAGCCCCCGAAGGGCCCGTCCCCAAGTTCGTCCGCCGCAAAAATGCCCAAAAAACGAGTGGGCTATACCCTTGGTGGGAGGGGCTGGCGAACTTCGTCCGCCGGACTCGAAATGGGGCGACACTTTGTAAACGCCCTCCGTGTGCCCAAAATAGGCCGCGAGCAAAGCCGCGCCCAAAAATAAGCCCCCGAAGGTCCCGCCCCCAAGTTCGTCCGCCGCAAAAATGCCCAAAAAACGGGTGGGCTATAGCCTTGGGGGGAGGGGTTGGCCAACTTCGTCCGCCGAAGTCGGAATGGGGCTAGACTTTACAAGCGCCTTCCGTGTGCCAAAATTAGGCCGCGGGCACAGCCGCGTCCAAAAATAAGCCCCCGAAGGTCCCGTCCCCAAGTTCGTCCGCCGCAAAAATGCCCAAAAAACGAGTGGGCTATACCCTTGGGGGGAGGGGCTGGCGAACTTCGTCCGCCGGACTCGAAATGGGGCGACACTTTGTAAACGCCCTCCGTGTGCCAAAAATAGGCCGCGGGCTCAGCCGGGTCCAAAAATAAGCCCCCGAAGGTCCCGTCCCCAAGTTCGTCCGCCGCAAAAATTCCCAAAAAACGGGTGGGCTATAGCCTTGGGGGGAGGGGCTGGCCAACTTCGTCCGCCGGACTCGAAATGGGGCGAGACTTTGCAAACGCCCTCCATGTGCCAAAAATAGGCTGCGGGCACAGCCGCGCCCAAAAATAAGCCCCCGAAGGTCCCGTCCCCAAGTTTGTCCGCCGCAAAAATGCCCAAAAAACGGGTGGGCTATAGCCTTGGGGGGAGGGGCTGGCCCACTTCATCCGCCGGACTCGGAATGGGGCGAGATTTATGCGAGCACCCTCCATGTAGCAAAAAAAGGCCGCGGGCACAGCCGCGCCAAAAAATAAGCCCCCGAAGGTCCCGTCCCCAAGTTCGTCCGCATCAAAAATGCCCAAAAAACAGGTGGGCTATAGCCTTGGGGAGAGGGGCTGGCCTACTTCGTCCGCCGGACTCGGAATGGGGCGAGACTTTAAGAACGCCCTCCGTGTGCCAAAAATAGGCCGCAGGCATAGCTGTACCCAAAAATATGCCCCCGAAGGTCCCGTCCCCAAGTTCGTCCGCCGCAAAAATGCCCAAAAAACGGGTGGGCTATAGCCTTGGGAGGAGGGGCTGGCCAACTTCGTCCGCCGAGTCGGAATGGGGCGAGACTTTACGAGCACCCTCCGTGTGCCAAAAATAGGCCGCGCGCACAGCCGCGTCCAAAAATAATCCCCGAAGGTCCCGTCCCCAAGTTCGTCCGCCGCAAAAAGTCCCAAAAAACGGGTGGGCTATAGCCTTGGGGGGAGGGGCTGGCCAACTACGTCCGCCGGACTCGAAATGGGGCGAGACTTTGCAAACGCCCTCCGTGTGCCAAAAATAGGCCGCGGGCACAGCCGCGCCCAAAAATAGGCCCCCGAAGGTCCCGTCCCCAAGTTTGTCCGCCGCAAAAATGCCCAAAAAACGGGTGGGCTATAGCCTTGGGGGGAGGGGCTGGCCAACTTCGTCAGCCGGACTCGGAATGGGGCGAGATTTTGCGAGCACCCTCCGTGTACCAAAAAAAGGCCGCGGGCACAGCCGTGCCAAAAAATAAGCCCCCGAAGGTCCCGTCCCCAAGTTCGTCCGCCGCAAAAATGCCCAAAAAACAGGTGGGCTATAGCCTTGGGGAGAGGGGCTGGCCTACTTCGTCCGCCGGACTCGGAATGGGACGAGACTTTGCGAGCGCCCTCCGTGTGCCATAAATAGCCCGCTGACACAGCCGCGCAAAAAAATAAGCCCCCGAAGTTCCCGTCCCCAAGTTCGTCCGCCGCAAAAATGCCCATACAACGGGTGGGCGATAGCCTTGGGGGGAGGGGCTGGCCTACTTCGTCCGCCGGACTCGGAATGGGCCGAGACTTTACGAATACCCTCCGTGTGCCAAAAATAGGCCGCGGCCACAGCCGCGCCCAAAAATAAGCCCCCGAAGGTCCCGTCCCCAAGTTCGTCCGCCGCAAAAATGCCCAAAAAACGGGTGGGCTATAGCCTTGGGGGGAGGGGCAGGCCAACTTAGTCCGCCGGACTCGGAATGGGGCGAGACTTTAAGAACGCCCTCCGTGTGCCAAAAATAGGCCGCGGGCATAGCCGCACCCAAAAATATGCCCCCGAAGGTCCCGTCCCCAAGTTCGTCCGCCGCAAAAATGCTCAAAAAACGGGTGGGCTATAGCCTTGGGGGGAGGGGCTGGCCAACTTCGTCCGCCGGAGTCGGAATGGGGCGAGACTTTAAGACCACTCTCCGTGTGCCAAAAATAGGCCGCGGGCACAGCCGCATCAAAAAATAAGCCCCCGAAGTGCCCTACCCCAAGTTTTTCCGCCGCAAAAAGCCCCAAAAAACGGGTGGGCTATAGCCTTGGGGGGAGGGGCTGGCCAACTTCGTCCGCCGGACTCGAAATGGGGTGAGACTTTGCAAACGCCCTCCGTGTGCCAAAAATAGGCCGCGGGCACAGCCGCGTCAAAAATAAGCCCCCGAAGGTCCCGTCCCCAAGTTTGTCCGCCGCAAAAATGCCCAAAAAACGGGTGGGCTATAGCCTTGGGGGGAGGGGCTGGCCAACTTCGTCCGCCGGACTCGGAATGGGGCGAGACTTTGCGAGCGGCCTCCGTGTGCCAAAAATAGGCGGCGGGCACACCCGCGCCCAAAAATAAGCCCCCGAAGGTCCCGTCCCCAAGTTCGTCCGCCGCAAAAATGCCCAAAAAACGGGAGGGCTATAGCCTTGGGGGGAGGGGCTGGCCCACTTCGTCCGCCGGACTCGAAATGGGGCGAGACTTTGCGAGCACCCTCCGTGTGCCAAAAACAGGCCGCGGGCACGGCCAGCCCAAAATAAGCCCCCGAAGGTCCCGCCCCAAGTTTGTCCGCCGCAAAATGCCCAAAACGGCGGCTATAGCCTCGGGAGTGGGCTGGCCAACTTCGTCCGCCGGACTCGGAATGGGGCGAGACTTTGCGAGCGCCCTCCGTGTCCCAAAAATAGGCTGCGGGCACAGCCGCGCCCAAAAATAAGCCCCCGAAGGTCCCGTCCCCAAGTTCGTCCGCCGCAAAAATGCCCAAAAACCAGGTGGGCTATAGCCTTGGGGGAAGGGCTGGCCAACTTCGTCCGCCGGACTCGGAATGGGACGAGACTTTGCGAGCGCCCTCCGTGTGCCATGAATAGCCCGCTGGCACAGCCGCGCCCAAAAATAAGCCCTCGAAGGTCCCGTCCCCAAGTTCGTCCGCCGCAAAAATGCCCAAACAACGGGTGGGCTATAGCCTTGGGGGGAGGGGCTGGCCAACTGCGTCCGCCGGACTCGGAATGGGGCGAGACTTTGTGAATACCCTCCGTGTGCCAAAAATAGGCCGTGGCCACAGCCGCGCCCAAAAATAAGCCCCCGAAGGTCCCGTCCCCAAGTTCGTCCGCCGCAAAAATGGCCAAAAAACGGGTGGGCTATAGCCTTGGGGGGAGGGGCAGGCCAACTTAGTCCGCCGGACTCGGAATGGGGCGAGCCTTTAAGAACGCCCTCCGTGTGCCAAAAATAGGCCACAGGCATAGCTGTACCCAAAAATATGCCCCCGAAGGTCCCGTCCCCAAGTTCGTCCGCCGAAAAAATGCCCAAAAAATGGGTGGGCTATAGCCTTGGGGGGAGGGGCTGGCCAACTTCGTCCGCCGGAGTCGGAATGGGGCGAGACTTTACGAGCACCCTCTGTGTGCCAAAAATAGACCGCGCGCACAGCCGCGCCCAAAAATAAGCCCCCGAAGGTCCCGTCCCCAAGTTCGTCCGCCGCAAAAATGCCCAATAAACGGGTGGGCTATAGCCTTGGGGGGAGGGGCTGGCCAACTTCATCCGCCGGACTCGGAATGGGGCAAGACTTTGCGAGCACCCTCCGTGTGCCAAAAATAGGCTGCGGGCACAACCGCGCCCAAAAATAAGCCCCCGAAGGTCCCGTCCCCAAGTTCGTCCGCCGCAAATATGCCCAAAAAACGGGTGGGCTATAGCCTTGGGGGGAGGGGCTGGCCAACTTCGTCCGCCGGACTTGGAATGGGGTGAGACTTTACGAATGCCCTCCGTGTGCCAAAAATAGGCCGCGGGCACAGCCGCGCCCAAAAATAAGCCCCTGAAGTTCCCGTCCCCAAGTCCGCCGGACTCGGAATGGGGTGAGACTTTGCGAGCACCCTCCATGTGCCAAAAATAGGTCGTGGGCACAGCCGCGCCCAAAAATAAGCCCCCGAAGGTCCCTTCCCCAAGTTCGTCCGCCGCAAAAATCCCCAAAAAACGGGTGGGCTATAGCCTTGGGGGGAGGGGCTGGCCAACTTCGTCCGCCGGAGTCGGAATGGGGCGAGACTTTACGAGCACCCTCCGTGTGCCAAAAATAGGCCGTGGGCACAGCAGCGTCCAAAAATAAGCCCCCGAAGGTCCCGTCCCCAAGTTCGTCCGCCGCAAAAGTCCTAAAAACGGGTGGGCTATAGCCTTGGGGAGGGGGCTGGCCAACTTCGTCCGCCGGACTCGGAATGGGGCGAGACTTTGCAAACGCCTGTGCCAAAATAGGCCGCGAGCAAAGCCGAGCCCAAAAATAAGCCCCCGAAGGTCCCGCCCCCCAAGTTCGCCAGCCGCAAAAATGCCCAAAAACGCGGCTATAGCCTTGGGGGGAGGGGTTGGCCAACTTCGTCCGCCGAAGTCGGAATGGGGCGAGACTTTACGAGCGCTTTCCGTGTGACAAAAATAGGCCGCGGGCAGAGCCGCGTCCAAAAATAAGCCCCCGAAGGTCCCGTCCCCAAGTTCGTCCGCCGCAAAAAGTCCCAAAAAATGGGTGGGCTATAGCCTTGGGGGGAGGGGCTGGCGATCTTCGTCCGCCGGACTCGGAATGGGGCGAGACTTTGCAAACGCCCTCCGTGTGCCAAAAATAGGCCGCGGACAGAGCCGCACCCAAAAATAAGCCCCCGAAGGTCCCGTCCCCAAGTTTGTCCGCCGCTAAAAAGCCCAAAAAATGGGACGGCTATACCCTTGCGTGGAGTGGCTGGACAACGTAGTCAGCCGGACACGGAATTGGGCGAGACTTTGCAGCGCTCCGTGTGCCAAAATAGGCCGCGCCACAGCCGCGCTCAAAAATAACCCCCGAAGGTCCTGGTCCCCAAGTTCCTGCAAAAGCCCAAAAACGGGTGGGCTATAGCATTGGGAGGGCTGGCCAACTTAGTCCGCCGGACTCGGAATGGGGCGAGACTTTGCGAGCGCCCTCAGTGTGCCAAAAATAGGCCGCGGGCACAGCCGCGCCCAAAAATAACCCCGCGAAGGTCCCGTCCCCAAGTTCGTCCGCCGCAAAAATGCCCAAAAAACGGGTGGGCTATAGCCTTGGGGGGAGGGGTTGGCCAACTTAGTCCGCCGGACTCGGAATGGGGCGAGACTTTAAGAGCACCCTCCGTGTGCTAAATAGGCCGCGGCATAGCCGCACTCCAAAAATATGCCCCGATGGTCCGGTCCCCAAGTTCGCCCGCCGCAAAAATGCCCAAAAAACGGGTGGGCTATAGCCTGGGGAGGGCTGGCCAACTTATTCCGCCGGACTCGGAATGGGGCGAGACTTTAAGAGCACCCTCCGTGTGAAAATAGGCCGCTGGACACAGCCGCGTCCAAAAATAAGCCCCCGAAGGTCCCGTCCCCAAGTTCGTCCGCCGCAAAAAGTCCCAAAAAACGGGTGGGCTATAGCCTTGGGGGGAGGGGCTGGCCAACTTCGTCCGCCGGACTCGGAATGGGGCGAGACTTTGCAAACGCCTTCTGTGTTCCAAAAATAGGCCGCGGGCACAGCCGCGCCCAAAAATAAGCCCCCGAAGGTCCCGTCCCCAAGTTCGTCCGCCGCAAAAATGCCCAATAAACGGGTGGGCTATAGCCTTGGGGGGAGGGGCTGGCCAACTTAGTCCGCCGGACTCGGAATGGGGTGAGACTTTGCGAGTGCCCTCCGTGTGCCAAATATAGGCCGCGAGCAAAGCCGCGCCCAAAAATAAGCCCCCGAAGGTCCCGTCCCCAAGTTCGTCCGCCGTAAAAATGCCCAAAAAACGGGTGGGCTATAGCCTTGGGGGGAGGGGCTGGCCAACTTCGTCCGCCGGACTCGGAATGGGGCGACACTTTGCAAACGCCTTCCGTGCACCAAAAATAGGCCTTGGGCACAGCCGCGCCCAAAAATAAGCCCCCGAAGGTCCCGTCCCCAAGTTCGTCCGCCGCAAAAATGCCCAATAAACGGGTGGGCTATAGCCTTGGGGGGAGGGGCTGGCCAACTTCATCCGCCGGACTCGGAATGGGGCAAGACTTTGCGAGCACCCTCCGTGTGCCAAAAATAGGCTACGGGCACAACCGCGCCCAAAAATAAGCCCCCGAAGGTCCCGTCCCCAAGTTCGTCCGCCGCAAATATGCCCAAAAAACGGGTGGGCTATAGCCTTGGGGGGAGGGGCTGGCCAACTTCGTCCGCCGGACTTGGAATGGGGTGAGACTTTACGATAGCCCTCCGTGTGCCAGGCCATGGGCACAGCCGCGCCCAAAAATAAGCCCCCGAAGTTCCCGTCCCCAAGTCCGCCGGACTCGGAATGGGGTGAGACTTTGCGAGCACCCTCCATGTGCCAAAAATAGGTCGTGGGCACAGCCGCGCCCAAAAATAAGCCCCCGAAGGTCCCTTCCCCAAGTTCGTCCGCCGCAAAAATCCCCAAAAAACGGGTGGGCTATAGCCTTGGGGGGAGGGGCTGGCCAACTTCGTCCGCCGGAGTCGGAATGGGGCGAGACTTTACGAGCACCCTCCGTGTGCCAAAAATAGGCCGTGGGCACAGCAGCGTCCAAAAATAAGCCCCCGAAGGTCCCGTCCCCAAGTTCGTCCGCCGCAAAAAGTCCCAAAAAACGGGTGGGCTATAGCCTTGGGGGGAGGGGCTGGCCAACTTCGTCCGCCGGACTCGGAATGGGGCGAGACTTTGCAAACGCCTTCCGTGTGCCAAAAATAGGCCGCGAGCAAAGCCGAGCCCAAAAATAAGCCCCCGAAGGTCCCGTCCCCAAGTTCGCCAGCCGCAAAAATGCCCAAAAAACGGGTGGGCTATAGCCTTGGGGGGAGGGGTTGGCCAACTTCGTCCGCCGAAGTCGGAATGGGGCGAGACTTTACGAGCGCTTTCCGTGTGACAAAAATAGGCCGCGGGCAGAGCCGCGTCCAAAAATAAGCCCCCGAAGGTCCCGTCCCCAAGTTCGTCCGCCGCAAAAAGTCCCAAAAAATGGGTGGGCTATAGCCTTGGGGGGAGGGGCTGGCGAACTTCGTCCGCCGGACTCGGAATGGGGCGAGACTTTGCAAACTCCCTCCGTGTGCCAAAAATAGGCCGCGGACAGAGCCGCACCCAAAAATAAGCCCCCGAAGGTCCCGTCCCCAAGTTTGTCCGCCGCAAAAATGCCCAAAAAATGGGTGGGCTATAGCCTTGGGGGGAGGGGCTGGCCAACTTAGTCCGCCGGACTCGGAATGGGGCGAGACTTTGCGAGCGCCCTCCGTGTGCCAAAAATAGGCCGCGGCCACAGCCGCGCTCAAAAATAACCCCCCGAAGGTCCCGTCCCCAAGTTCGTCCGCCGCAAAAAAGCCCAAAAAACGGGTGGGCTATAGCCTTGGGGGGAGGGGCTGGCCAACTTAGTCCGCCGGACTCGGAATGGGGCGAGACTTTGCGAGCGCCCTCAGTGTGCCAAAAATAGGCCGCGGGCACAGCCGCGCCCAAAAATAACCCCGCGAAGGTCCCGTCCCCAAGTTCGTCCGCCGCAAAAATGCCCAAAAAACGGGTGGGCTATAGCCTTGGGGGGAGGGGTTGGCCAACTTAGTCCGCCGGACTCGGAATGGGGCGAGACTTTAAGAGCACCCTCCGTGTGCCAAAAATAGGCCGCGGGCATAGCCGCACCCAAAAATATGCCCCCGATGGTCCGGTCCCCAAGTTCGTCCGCCGCAAAAATGCCCAATAAACGGGTGGGCTATAGCCTTGGGGGGAGGGCTGGCCAACTTATTCCGCCGGACTCGGAATGGGGCGAGACTTTAAGAGCACCCTCCGTGTGCCAAAAATAGGCCGCGGACACAGCCGCGCCCAAAAATAAGCCCCCGAAGGTCCCGTCCCCAAGTTCGTCTGCGCTTAAAAATGCCCAAAAAACGGGGGGGCTATAGCCTTGGGGGGAGGGGTTGGCCAACTTAGTCCGCCGGACTCGGAATGGGGCGAGACTTTAAGAGCGCCCTCCGTGTGCCAAAAATAGGCCGCGGGCATAGCCGCACCCAAAAATATGCCCCCGAAGGTCCCGTCCCCAAGTTCGTCCCCCGCAAAAATGCCCAAAAAACGGGTGGGCTATAGCCTTGGGGGGAGGGGCCGGCCCACTTCGTCCGCCGGAGTCGGAATGTGGCGAGACTTTACGAGCACCCTCCGTGTGCCAAAAATAGGCCGCGGTCACAGCCGCGTCCAAAAATAAGCCCCCGAAGGTCCCGTCCCCAAGTTCGTCCGCCGCAAAAATGCCCAATAAACGGGTGGGCTATAGCCGGGAGGGGCTGGCCAACTTCGTCCGCCGGACTCTGGAATGGGGCGAGACTTTGCAAACGCCTTCTGTGTTCCAAAATAGGCCGCGGGCACAGTCAGCGCCCAAAAATAAGCCCCGAAGGTCCCGCCCCAAGTTCGTCCGCCGCAAAATGCCCAAAAAAAGGGTGGGCTATAGCCTTGGGGGAAGGGGCTGGCCAACGTCCTCCGCCCGACTCTGAATGGGGTGAGACTTTGCGAGCGCCCTCCGTGTTCCAAAAATAGGCCGCGGGCACAGCCGCGCCCAAAAATAAGCCCCCGAAGGTCCCGTCCCCAAGTTCGTCCGCCGCAAAAATGCCCAAAAAACGGGTGGGCTATAGCCTTGGGGGGAGGGGTTTGCCTACTTCGTCCGCCGGAGTCGGAATGGGGCGAGACTTTACCAGCCCCTTCCGTGGTGTGGGCCAGCCGCGGGCACAGCCGCGCCGAAAAATAAGGACCGAAGGTCCCGTCCCCAAGTTCGTCCGCCGTAAAAATGCCCAAAAAACGGGTGGGCTATAGCCTTGGGGGGAGGGGCTGGCCAACTTCGTCCGCCGGAATCGGAATGGGGCGAGACTTTGCGAACGCCCTCCGTGTGCGAGAAATAGGCCGCGGGCACAGACACGCCCAAAAATAAGCCCCCGAAGTTCCCGTCCCCAAGTTCGCTCGCCGCAAAAATGCCCAAAAAATGGGTGGGCTATAGCCTTGGGGGGAGGGGCTGTCCAACTTCGTCCGCCGGACTCGGAATGGGGCGAGAATTTGGGAGGCCCCTCCGTGTGCCAAAATAGGCTACGGCACAAACGCACCCAAAAATAAGCCCCCGAAGGTCCCGTCCCCAAGATCGTCCGCCGCAAAAATGCCCAAAAAACGGGTGGGCTATAGCCTTGGGGGGAGGGGCAGGCCAACTTATTCCGCCGGACTCGGAATGGGGCGAGACTTTAAGAGCACCCTCCGTGTGCCAAAAATAGGCCGCGAACACAGCCGCGCCCAAAAATAAGCCCCCAAGGTCCCGCCCCAAGTTCCTGCCGCAAAAATGCCTAAAACGGTGGGCTATAGCCTTGGGGGAGGGGTTGGCCAACTTAGTCCGGACTCGGAATGGGGCGAGACTTTAAGAGCGCCTCCGTGTGCTAAAATAGGCCGCGGGCATAGCCGCAAAAATATGCCCCGAAGGTCCCGTCCCCAAGTTCGTCCCCCGCAAAAATGCCCAAAAAACGGGTGGGCTATAGCCTTGGGGGGAGGGGCCGGCCCACTTCGTCCGCCGGAGTCGGAATGTGGCGAGACTTTACGAGCACCCTCCGTTTGCCAAAAATAGGCCGCGGTCACAGCCGCGTCCAAAAATAAGCCCCCGAAGGTCCCCCCCAAGTTCGTCCGCCCAAAAGTCCTAAAAACGGGTGGGCTATAGCCTGGGGGGTGGGCTAACTTCGTCCGCTCGGACTCGGAATGGGGCGAGACTTTGCAAACGCCTCCGTGTGCCAAAAGCGGCACAGCTGCGCCTGCAAAAATAAGCCCCGAAGGTCCCGCCCCAAGTTCGCCTGCCGCAAAATGCCCAAAAACGGGTGGGCTATAGCCTTGGGGGGAGGGGTTGGCCAACTTAGTCCGCCGGACTCGGAATGGGGCGAGAATTTAAGAGCGCCCTCCGTGTGCCAAAAATAGGCCGCGGGCATAGCCGCACCCAAAAATATGCCCCCGAAGGTCCCGTCCCCAAGTTCGTCCCCCGCAAAAATGCCCAAAAAACGGGTGGGCTATAGCCTTGGGGGGAGGGGCCGGCCCACTTCGTCCGCCGGAGTCGGAATGTGGCGAGACTTTACGAGCACCCTCCGTGTGCCAAAAATAGGCCGCGGGCACAGCCGCGTCCAAAAATAAGCCCCCGAAGGTCCCGTCCCCAAGTTCGTCCGCCGCAAAAAGTCCCAAAAAACGGGTGGGCTATAGCCTTGGGGGGAGGGGCTGGCCAACTTCGTCCGCCGGACTCGGAATGGGGCGAGACTTTGCAAACGCCTTCCGTGTGCCAAAAATAGGCCGCGGGCACAGCCGCGCCCAAAAATAAGCCCCCGAAGGTCCCGTCCCCAAGTTCGTCCGCCGCAAAAATGCCCAATAAACGGGTGGGCTATAGCCTTGGGGGGAGGGGCTGGTCAACTTCGTCCGCCGGACTCGGATTGGGGCGAGACTTTGCGAGCGCCCTCCGTGTGCCAAAAATAGGCCGCGGGCTCAACCGCACCCAAAAATAAGCCCCCAAAGGTCCCGTCCGCAAGTTCGTCCGCCGCAAAAATGCCCAAAAAACGGGTGGGCTATAGCCTTGGGGGGAGGGGCTGGTCAACTTCGTCCGCCGGAGTCGGAATGGGGCGAGACTTTACGAGCACCCTCCGTGTGCCAAAAATAGGCCGTGGGCACAGCAGCGTCCAAAAATAAGCCCCCGAAGGTCCCGTCCCCAAGTTCGTCCGCCGCAAAAAGTCCCAAAAAACGGGTGGGCTATAGCCTTGGGGGGAGGGGCTGGCCCACTTCGTCCGCCGGACTCGAAATGGGGCGAGACTTTTTAAACGACCTCCGTGTGCCAAAAATAGGCCGCGGGCACAGCCGCGCCCAAAAATAAGCCCCCGAAGGTCCCGTCCCCAAGTTCGTCCGCCGCAAAAATGCCCAATAAACGGGTGGGCTATAGCCTTGGGGGGAGGGGCTGGCCAACTTAGTCCGCCGGACTCGGAATGGGGTGAGACTTTGCGAGTGCCCTCCGTGTGCCAAAAATAGGCCGCGAGCAAAGCCGCGCCCAGAAATAAGCCCCCGAAGGTGCCGTCCCCAAGTTCGTCCGCCGTAAAAATGCCCAAAAAACGGGTGGGCTATAGCCTTGGGGGGAGGGGTTTGCCTACTTCGTCCGCCGGAGTCGGAATGGGGCGAGACTTTACTAGCCCCTTCTGTGTGCCAAAAATAGGCTGCGAGCACAGCCGCGCCAAAAAATAAGCCCCCGAAGGTCCCGTCCCCAAGTTTGTCCGCCGCAAAAATGCCCAAAAAACGGGTGGGCTATAGCCTTGGGGGGAGGGGCTGGCCAACTTCGTCCGCCGGACTCGGAATGGGGCGAGACTTTGCGAACGCCCTCCGTGTGTGAGAAATAGGCCGCGGGCACAGCCGCGCCCAAAAATAAGCCCCCGAAGTTCCCGTCCCCAAGTTCGCTCGCCGCAAAAATGCCCAAAAAATGGGTGGGCTATAGCCTTGGGGGGAGGGGCTGTCCAACTTCGTCCGCCGGACTCGGAATGGGGCGAGATTTTGGGAGTGCCCTCCGTGTGCCAAAAATAGGCTACGGGCACAACCGCGCCCAAAAATAAGCCCCCGAAGGTCCCGTCCCCAAGATCGTCCGCAAAATGCCCAAAAACGGGTGGCTATAGCCTTGGGGGAGGGCTGGCCAACTTATTCCGCTCGGACTCGGAATGGGGCGAGACTTTAAGAGCGCTCCGTGTTGTAAAATGGGGGCCAGGCCGCTGACACAGCCGCGCCCAAAAATAAGCCCCCAAGGTCCTGGCCCCAAGTTCGCTCCGCAAAATGCCAAAACGGGTGGGCTATAGCCTGGGGGAGGGGTTGGCCAACTTAGTCCGCCGGACTGAATGGGGCGAGACTTTAAGAGCGCCTCCGTGTGCAAATAGGCCGCGGGCATAGCCACCCAAAAATATGCCCCCGAAGGTCCCGCCCCAAGTTCGTCCCCGCAAAATGCCCAAAAACGGGTGGGCTATAGCCTGGGGGAGGGCTGCCCACTTCTCCGCCGGAGTCGGAATGTGGCGAGACTTTACGAGCACCCTCCGTGCCAAAATAGGCCGCGGTCACAGCCGCTCGAAAAATAAGCCCCGAAGGTCCCCGCCAAGTTCGTCCGCCGCAAAAGTCCTAAAACGGGTGGGCTATAGCCTTGGGGGAGGGGCTGGCCAACTCGTCCGCCGGACTCGGAATGGGGCGAGACTTTGCAAACGCCTTCCGTGTGCCAAAATAGGTGGCACAGCCGCGCCAAAAATAAGCCCGAAGGTCCCGCCCCAAGTTCGTCCGCCGCAAAATGCCTAATAAACGGGTGGGCTATAGCCTGGGGGAGGCTGGTCAACTTCGTCCGCCGGACTCGGATTGGGGCGAGACTTTGCGAGCGCCCTCCGTGTGCCAAAAATAGGCCGCGGGCTCAACCGTACCCAAAAATAAGCCCCCAAAGGTCCTGTCCGCAAGTTCGTCCACGCAAAATGCCTAAAACGGGTGGGCTATAGCCTTGGGGGAGGGGCTGGTCAACCTCGTCCGCCGGAGTCGGAATGGGGCGAGACTTTACGAGCACCTCCGTCTGCCAAATATAGGCCGTGGGCACAGCAGCGTCCAAAAATAAGCCCCCGAAGGTCCCGTCCCCAAGTTCGTCCGCCGCAAAAAGTCCCAAAAAACGGGTGGGCTATAGCCTTCGGGTGAGGGGCTGGCCCACTTCGTCCGCCGGACTCGAAATGGGGCGAGACTTTTTAAACGACCTCCGTGTGCCAAAAATAGGCTGCGGGCACAGCCGCGCCCAAAAATAAGCCCCCAAAGGTCCCGTCCCCAAGTTCGTCCGCCGCAAATATGCCCAATAAACGGGTGGGCTATAGCCTTGGGGGGAGGGGCTGGCCAACTTAGTCCACCGGACTCGGAATGGGGTGAGACTTTCCGAGTGCCCTCCGTGTGCCAAAAATAGGCCGCGAGCAAAGCCGCGCCCAAAAATAAGCCCCCGAAGGTCCCGTCCCCAAGTTCGTCCGCCGTAAAAATGCCCAAAAAACGGGTGGGCTATAGCCTTGGGGGGAGGGGTTTGCCTACTTCGTCCACCGGAGTCGGAATGGGGCGAGACTTTACTAGCCCCTTCCGTGTGCCAAAAATAGGCCGCGGACACAGCCGCGCCGAAAAATAAGCCCCCGAAGGTCCCGTCCCCAAGTTTGTCCGCCGCAAAAATGCCCAAAAAACGGGTGGGCTATAGCCTTGGGGGGAGGGGCTGGCCAACTTCGTCCGCCGGACTCGGAATGGGGCGAGACTTTGCGAGCGCCTTCCGTGTGCCAAAAATAGGCCGTGAGCACAGCCGCGCCCAAAAATAAGCCCCCGAAGGTCCCGTTCCAAAGTTCGTCCGCCGCAAAAATGCCCAAAAAACAGGTGGGCTATAGCCTTGGGGGGAGGGCTGGCCAACTTCATCCGCCGGACTCGGAATGGGACGAGACTTTGCGAGCGCCCTCCGTGTGAAACAAATAGCCCGCTGGCACAGCCGCGCCCAAAAATAAGCCCCCGAAGGTCCCGTCCCCAAGTTCGTCCGCCGAAAACATGCCCAAACAACGGGTGGGCTATAGGCCTGGGGGGTTGGGCTGTCCAACTTCCTCCGCCGGACTCGGAATGGGGCGAGACTTTGCGAGTGCCCTCCGCTGTGCCAAAATAGGCCGCGGCACAACCGCGCCCAAAAAAATAAGCCCTCGAAGGTCCCGCCCCAAGTTCGTCTCGCAAAATGCCCAAAAAACGGGTGGGCTATAGCTTTGGGGGGAGGGGCTGGCCAGCTTAGTCCGCCGGACTCGGAATGGGGCGAGACTTTAAGAGCGCCCTCCGTGTGCCAAAAATAGGCCGCGGGCACAGCCGCGACCAAAAATAACCCCCCGAATGTCCCATCCCCAAGTTCGTCCGCCGCAAAAATGCCCAATAAACGGGTGTGCTATAGCCTTGGGGGGAGGGGTTTGCCTACTTCGTCCGCCGGAGTCGGAATGGGGCGAGACTTTACTAGCCCCTTCCGTGTGCCAAAAATAGGCCGCGGACACAGCCGCGCCGAAAAATAAGCCCCCGAAGGTCCCGTCCCCAAGTTTGTCCGCCGCAAAAATGCCCAAAAAACGGGTGGGCTATAGCCTTGGGGGGAGGGGCTGGCCAACTTCGTCCGCCGGACTCGGAATGGGGCGAGACTTTGCGAGCGCCTTCCTTGTGCCAAAAATAGGCCGTGAGCACAGCCGCGCCCAAAAATAAGCCCCCGAAGGTCCCGTTCCAAAGTTCGTCCGCCGCAAAAATGCCCAAAAAACGGGTGGGCTATAGCCTTGGGGGGAGGGGCTGGCCAACTTCGTCCGCCGGAGTCGGAATGGGGCGAGACATTACGAGCACCCTCCGTGTGCAAAAAATAGGCCATGGGCACAGCCGCGCCCAAAAATAAGCCCCCGAAGGTCCCGTCCCCAAGTTCGTCCGCCGAAAACATGCCCAAACAACGGGTGGGCTATAGCTTTGGGGGGAGGGGCTGTCCAACTTCGTCCGCCGGACTCGGAATGGGGCGAGACTTTGCGAGTGCCCTCCGTGCTGTGGGGCCGCGGCACAACCGCCCAAAAATAAGCCCCGAAGGTCCCGCCCCAAGTTCGTCCGCCGCAAAATGCCCAAAAACGGGTGGGCTATAGCCTTGGGGGAGGCTGGCCAGCTTAGTCCGCCGGACTCGGAATGGGGCGAGACTTTAAGAGCGCCTCCGTGTGCCAAAAATAGGCCGCGGGCACAGCCGCGCCCAAAAATAACCCCCCGAATGTCCCATCCCCAAGTTCGTCCGCCGCAAAAATGCCTAATAAACGGGTGTGCTATAGCCTTGGGGGGAGGGGCTGGCCAACTTTATCCGCCGGACTCGGAAAGGGGTGAGACTTTAAGAGTGCCCTCCGTGTGACAAAAATTGGCCGCGAGCAAAGCCGCGCCCAAAAATAAGCCCCCGAAGGTCCCGTCCCCAAGTTCTTCCGCCGCAAAAATGCCCAAAAAACGGGTGGGCTATAGCCTTGGGGGGAGGGGTTGGCCAACTTCGTCCGCCGGAGTCGGAATGGGGCGAGAATTTACGAGCACCCTCCGTGTTAAAAATAGGCGGGTAGAGCCGCTCAAAAATAAGCCCCTGAAGGTCCTGGCCCCAAGTTCGTCCGCCGCAAAAATTCCCAAAAAACGGGTGGGCTATAGCCTTGGGGGGAGGGGTTGGCCAACTTCGTCCGCCGGAGTCGGAATGGGGCGAGACATTACGAGCACCCTCCGTGTGCAAAAAATAGGCCATGGGCACAGCAGCGTCCAAAAATAAGCCCCCGAAGGTCCCGTCCCCAAGTTCGTCCGCCGCAAAAAGTCCCAAAAAACGGGTGGGCTATAGCCTTGGGGGGAGGGGCTGGCCCACTTCGTCCGCCGGACTCGAAATGGGGCGAGACTTTTTAAACGCCCTCAGTGTGCCAAAAATAGGCCGCGGGCACAGCCGCGCCTAAAAATAAGCCCCCGAAGGTCCCGTCCCCAAGTTCGTCCGCCGCAAAAAGTCCCAAAAAACGGGTTGGCTATAGCCTTGGGGGGAGGGGCTGGCCGACTTCGTCCGCCGGACTCGGAATGGGGAGAGACTTTGCAAACACCTTCTGTGTGCCAAAAATAGGCCGTGGGCACAGCCGCGCCCAAAAATAAGCCCCCGAAGGTCCCGTCCCCAAGTTCGTCCGCCGCAAAAATGCCCAAAAAACGGGTGGGCTATAGCCTTGGGGGGAGGGGCTGGCCAGCTTAGTCCGCCGGACTCGGAATGGGGCGAGACTTTAAGAGCGCCCTCCGTGTGCCAAAAATAGGCCGTGGGCACAGCCGCGCCCAAAAATAACCCCCCGAAGGTCCCATCCCCAAGTTCGTCCGCTGGAAAAATGCCCAAAAAACGGGTGGGCTATAGCCTTGGGGGGAGGGGCTGGCCAACTTCGTCCGCCGGAGTCGGAATGGGGCGAGACTTTACGAGCACCCTCCGTGTGCCAAAAATAGGTCATTGGCACAGCAGCGTCCAAAAATAAGCCCCCGAAGGTCCCGTCCCCAAGTTCGTCCGCCGTAAAAAGTCCCAAAAAACGGGTTGGCTATAGCCTTGGGGGGAGGGGCTGGCCAACTTCGTCCGCCGGACTCGGAATGGGGCGAGACCTTACGAGCACCCTCCATGTGCCAAAAATAGGCCGCGGCACAGCTGGCCCAAAATAAGCCCCCGAAGGTCCCATCCCCAAGTTCGTCCGCC
This sequence comes from Citrus mangshanensis, assembly GCA_030449895.1. Lineage (NCBI taxonomy): Eukaryota > Viridiplantae > Streptophyta > Magnoliopsida > Sapindales > Rutaceae > Citrus > Citrus mangshanensis. Next base: position 61,399 of record JASUUJ010000221.1, on the reverse strand, counting down.
GCAAAAAGTCCCAAAAAACGGGTTGGCTATAGCCTTGGGGGGAGGGGCTGGCCGACTTCGTCCGCCGGACTCGGAATGGGGAGAGACTTTGCAAACGCCTTCTGTGTGCCAAAAATAGTCCGTGGGCACAGCCGCACCCAAAAATAAGCCCCCGAAGGTCCCGTCCCCAAGTTCGTCCGCCGCAAAAATGCCCAAAAAACGGGTGGGCTATAGCCTTGGGGGGAGGGGCTGGCCAGCTTAGTCCGCCGGACTCGGAATGGGGCGAGACTTTAAGAGTGCCCTCCGTGTGCCAAAAATAGGCCGCGGGCACAGCCGCGCCCAAAAATAACCCCCCGAATGTCCCATCCCCAAGTTCGTCCGCCGCAAAAATGCCCAATAAACGGGTGTGCTATAGCCTTGGGGGGAGGGGCTGGCCAACTTTATCCGCCGGACTCGGAATGGGGTGAGACTTTAAAAGTGCCCTCCGTGTGCCAAAAATAGGCCGCGAGCACAGCCGTGTCCAAAAATAAGGCCCCGAAGGTCCCATCCCCAAGTTCGTCCGCCGCAAAAAGTCCCAAAAAACGGGTTGGCTATAGCCTTGGGGGGAGGGGCTGGCAAACTTCGTCCGCCGGACTCGGAATGGGGAGAGACTTTGCAAACGCCTTCTGTGTGCCAAAAATAGGCCGTGGGCACAGCCGCGCCCAAAAATAACCCCCCGAAGGTCCCATCCCCAAGTTCGTCCGCTGGAAAAATGTCCAAAGAACGGGTGGGCTATAGCCTTGGGGGGAGGGGCTGGCCAACTTCGTCCGCCGGACTTGGAATGGGGCGAGACCTTACGAGCACCCTCCATGTGCCAAAAATAGGCCGCGGGCACAGCCGTGTCCAAAAATAAGCCCCCGAAGGTCCCATCCCCAAGTTCGTCCGCCGCAAAAAGTCCCAAAAAACGGGTTGGCTATAGCCTTGGGGGGAGGGGCTGGCCAACTTCGTCCGCCGGACTCGGAATGGGGAGAGACTTTGCAAACGCCTTCTGTGTGCCAAAAATAGGCCGTGGGCACAGCCGCGCCCAAAAATAAGCCCCCGAAGGTCCCTTCCCCAAGTTCGTCCGCCGCAAAATGCCCAAAAACGGGTGGGCTATAGCCTTGGGGGAGGGCTGGCCAACTTAGTCCGCCGGACTGAATGGGGTGAGACTTTGCAGCGCCTCCGTGTACCAAAATAGGCGGGCACAGCCGCGCCCAAAAATAAGCCCCCGAAGGTCCCGTCCCCAAGTTCGTCCGCCGCAAAAATGCCCAAAAAACGGGTGGGCTATAGCCTTGGGGGGAGGGGCTGGCCAACTTAGTCCGCCGGACTCGGAATGGGGTGAGACTTTGCGAGCACCCTCCGTGTACCAAAAATAGGCTGCGGGCACAGCTGCGCCCAAAAATAAGCCCCCGAAGGCCCCATCCCCAAGTTTGTCCGCCGCAAAAATGCCCAAAAAACGGGTGGGCTATGGCCTTGGGAGGAGGGGCTGGCCCACTTCGTCCGCCGGACTCGGAATGGGGCGAGACATTGCGAGCGCCCTCCGTGTGCCAAAAATAGGCCGCGGGCACAGCTGCGCCCAAAAATAAGCCCCCGAAGGTCCCGTCCCCAAGTTCGTCCACCGCAAAAATGCCCAAAAAATGGGTGGGCTATAGCCTTGGGGGGAGGGGCTGGCCAGCTTAGTCCGCCGGACTCGGAATGGGGCGAGACTTTAAGAGCGCCCTCCGTGTGCCAAAAATAGGCCGCGGGCACAGCCACGCCCAAAAATAACCCCCCGAAGGTCCCATCCCCAAGTTCGTCCGCTGGAAAAATGTCCAAAGAACGGGTGGGCTATAGCCTTGGGGGGAGGGGCTGGCCAACTTCGTCCGCCGGAGTCGGAATGGGGCGAGACTTTATGAGCACCCTCCGTGTGCCAAAAATAGGCCGTTGGCACAGCAGCGTCCAAAAATAAGCCACCGAAGGTCCCGTCCCCAAGTTCGTCCGCCGCAAAAAGTCCCAAAAAACGGGTTGGCTATAGCCTTGGGGGGAGGGGCTGGCCAACTTCGTCCGCCGGACTCGGAATGGAGCGAGACCTTACGAGCACCCTCCGTGTGCCAAAAATAGGCCGCGGGCACAGCCGCGTCCAAAAATAAGCCCCCGAAGGTCCCATCCCCAAGTTCGTCCGCCGCAAAAAGTCCCAAAAAACGGGTTGGCTATAGCCTTGGGGGGAGGGGCTGGCCAACTTCGTCCGCCGGACTCGGAATGGGGCGAGACTTTGAAAACGCCCTCCGTGTTCCAAAAATAGGCCGCGGGCACAGTCGCCCCCAAAAATAAGCCCCCGAAGGTCCCGTCCCCAAGTTCGTCCGCCGCAAAAATGCCCAATAAACGGGTGGGCTATAGGCTTGGGGGGAGGGGCTGGTCAACTTCGTCCGCCGGACTCGGAATGGGGCGAGACTTTGCGAGCGCCCTCCGTGTGCCTAAAATAGGCCTCGGGCACAGCCGCGCCCAAAAATAAGCCCCCGAAGGTCCCGTCCCCAAGTTCGTCCGCCGCAAAAATGCCCAAAAAATGGGTGGGCTATAGCCTTGGGGGGAGGGGCTGTCCAACTTCGTCCGCCGGACTCGGAATGGGGCGAGACTTTGCGAGTGCCCTCCGTGTGCCAAAAATAGGCTGTGGGCACATCCGCGCCCAAAAATAAGCCCCCGAAGGTCCCGTCCCCAAGTTCGTCCGCCGCAAAAATGCCCAAAAAACGGGTGGGCTATAGCCTTGGGGGGAGGGGCTGGCCAACTTCATCCGCCGGACTCGGAATTGGGCGAGACTTTGCGAGCGCCCTCCGTGTGGCAAAAATAGACCGTGGGCACAGCCGCGCCCAAAAATAAGCCCCCGAAGGTCCCGTCCCCAAGTTCGTCCGTCGCAAAAATGCCCAATAAACGGGTGGGCTATAGCCTTGGGGGGAGGGGTTGGCCATCTTAGTCCGCCGGACTCGGAATGGGGCGAGACTTTAAGAGCGCCCTCAGTGTGCCAAAAATAGGCCGCGGGTATAGCGCACCTAAAATATGCCCCGAAGGTCCCGCCCCCAAGTTCGTCCCCGCAAAATGCCCAAAAACGGTGGGCTATAGCCTGGGGAGGGGGCTGCCCACTTCGTCCGCTCGGAGTCGGAATGTGGCGAGACTTACGAGCACCCTCCGTGGTGCTAAAAATAGGCCGCGGGCACAGCCGCCCAAAAATAAGCCCTCGAAGGTCCCCCCAAGTTCGCTCCACCGCAAAGTCCTAAAACGGGTGGGCTATAGCCTTGGGGGGAGGGGCTGGCCAACTTCGTCCGCCGGACTCGGAATGGGGCGAGACTTTGCAAACGCCTTCCGTGTGCCATAAATAGGACGCGGGCACAGCCGGGCCGAAAAATAAGCCCCCGAAGGTCCCGTCCCCAAGTTCGTCCGCCGCAAAAATGCCCAATAAACGGGTGGGCTATAGCCTTGGGGGGAGGGGCTGGTCAACTTCGTCTCACTGACTCGGAATGGGGCGAGACTTTGCGAGCACCCTCCGTGTGCCAAAAATAGGCCGCCGGCCCACCCGCCCCCAAAAATAAGCCCCCAAAGGTCCCGTCCCCAAGTTCGTCCGCCGCAAAAATGCCCAAAAAACGGGTGGGCTATAGCCTTGGGGGGAGGGGCTGGTCAACTTCGTCCGCCGGAGTCGGAATGGGGCGAGACTTTACGAGCACCCTCCGTGTGCCAAAAATAGGCCGTGGGCACAGCAGCGTCCAAAATTAAGCCCCCGAAGGTCCCGTCCCCAAGTTCGTCCGCCGCAAAAAGTCCCAAAAAACGGGTGGGCTATAGCCTTGGGGGGAGGGGCTGGCCCACTTCGTCTGCCGGACTCGAAATGGGGCGAGACTTTTTAAACGCCCTCCGTGTTCCAAAAATAGGCCGCGGGCACAGCCGCCCCCAAAAATAAGCCCCCGAAGGTCCCGTCCCCTAGTTCGTCCGCCGCAAAAATGCCCAATAAACGGGTGGGCTATAGCCTTGGGGGGAGGGGCTGGCCAACTTCGTCCGCCGGACTCGGAATGGGGCGAGACTTTGCAAACGCCTTCCGTGTGCCAAAAATAGGCCGCGGGCACAGCCGCGCCCAAAAATAAGCCCCTGAAGGTCCCGTCCCCAAGTTCGTCCGCCGCAAAAATGCCCAATAAACGGGTGGGCTATAGCCTTGGGGGGAGGGGCTGGTCAACTTCGTCCGCCGGACTCGGATTGGGGCGAGACTTTGCGAGCACCCTCCGTGTGCCAAAAATAGGCCGCCGGCCCAACCGTACCCAAAAATAAGCCCCCAAAGGTCCCGTCCGCAAGTTCGTCCGCCGCAAAAATGCCCAAAAAACGGGTGGGCTATAGCCTTGGGGGGAGGGCTGGTCAACTTCTGTCCGCCGGAGTCGAATGGGGCGAGACTTTACGAGCACCCTCCGTGGTGCCAAAATAGGCCGCGGGCACAGCAGCGCCCAAAAATAAGCCCCTCAAGGTCCCGTGGCCCCAAGTTCGCCAGCCGCAAAAAGTCCCAAAAACGGTGGGCTATAGCCTTGGGAGGGCTGGCCCACTCGTCCGCCGGACTCGAAATGGGGCGAGACTTTTAAACGCCTCCGTGTGCAAAAAATAGCCGTGGGCACAGCCGCGCCCAAAAATAAGCCCCCGAAGGTCCCGTCCCCAAGTTCGTCCGCCGCAAAAATGCCCAATAAACGGGTGGGCTATAGCCTTGGGGGGAGGGGCTGGCCAACCTAGTCCGCCGGACTCGGAATGGGGTGAGACTTTACGAGTGCCCTCCGTGTGCCAAAAATAGGCCGCGAGCAAAGCCGCGCCCAAAAATAAGCCCCCGAAGGTCCCGTCCCCAAGTTCGTCCGCCGTAAAAATGCCGAAAAAACGGGTGGGCTATAGCCTTGGGGGGAGGGGTTTGCCTACTTCGTCCGCCGGAGTCGGAATGGGGCGAGACTTTACTAGCGCCTGTGTGCCTAGGCCGCGGGCACAGCCGCGCCCAAAATAAGCCCCCCGAAGGTCCCTGGCCCCAAGTTTGTCCGCCGCAAAAATGCCTAAAACGGGGTGGGCTATAGGGGGAGGGGCTGGCCAACTCGGTCCGCTCGGACTCGGAATGGGGCTAGACTTTGCAGCGCCCCGTGTGCCAAAAATAGGCCGTGAGCACAGCCGCGCCCAAAAATAAGCCCCCGAAGGTCCAGTTCCAAAGTTCGTCCGCCGCAAAAATGCCCAAAAAACAGGTGGGCTATAGCCTTGGGGGGAGGCTGGCCAACTTCATCCGCCGGACTCGGAATGGGACGAGACTTTGCGAGCGCCCTCCGTGTGCCACAAATAGCCCGCTGGCACAGCCGCACCCAAAAATAATCCCCCGAAGGTCCCGTCCCCAAGTTCGTCCGCCGAAAACATGCCCAAACAACGGGTGGGCTATAGCTTTGGGGGGAGGGGCTGGCCAACTTCGTCCGCCGGACTCGGAATGGGGTGAGACTTTGCGAGTGCCCTCCGTGTGCCAAAAATAGGCCGCGGACACAACCGCACCCAAAAATAAGCCCCCAAAGGTCCCGTCCGCAAGTTCGTCCGCCGCAAAAATGCCCAAAAAACGGGTGGGCTATAGCCTTGGGGGGAGGGGCTGGTCAACTTCGTCCGCCGGAGTCGGAATGGGGCAGACTTTAAGAGCGCCCTCCGTGTGCCAAAAATAGGCCGCGGGCACAGCCGCGACCAACAGAAAACCCCCGAAGGTCCCATCCCCAAGTTCGTCCGACGCAAAAAAGCCCAAAAAACGGGTGGGCTATAGCCGGGGGGGGCTGGCCAACTTTATCCGCCGGACTCGGAATGGGGTGAGACTTTAAGAGTGCCCTCCGTGTGCCAAAAATAGGCCGTGAGCAAAGCCGCGCCCAAAAATAAGCCCCCGAAGGTCCCGTCCCCAAGTTCTTCCGCCGCAAAAATGCCCAAAAAACGGGTGGGCTATAGCCTTGGGGGGAGGGGTTGGCCAACTTCGTCCGCCGGAGTCGGAATGGGGCGAGACTTTACGAGCACCTTCCGTGTGCCAAAAAAAGGCCACGGGTAGAGCCGCGTCTAAAAATAAGCCCCCGAAGGTCCCGTCCCCAAGTTCGTCCGCCGCAAAAAGTCCCAAAAAACGGGTGGGCTATAGCCTTGGGGGGAGGGGCTGGCCAACTTCGTCCGCCGGAGTCGGAATGGGGCGAGACATTACGAGCACCCTCCGTGTGCAAAAAATAGGCCATGGGCACAGCAGCGTCCAAAAATAAGCCCCCGAAGGTCCCGTCCCCAAGTTCGTCCGCCGCAAAAAGTCCCAAAAAACGGGTGGGCTATAGCCTTGGGGGGAGGGGCTAGCCCACTTCGTCCGCCGGACTCGAAATGGGGCGAGACTTTTTAAACGCCTTCAGTGTGCCAAAAATAGGCCGCGGGCACAGCCGCGCCCAAAAATAAGCCCCCGAAGGTCCCGTCCCCAAGTTCGTCCGCCGCAAAAATGCCCAAAAAACGGGTGGGCTATAGCCTTGGGGGGAGGGGCTGGCCAGCTTAGTCCGCCGGACTCGGAATGGGGCGAGACTTTAAGAGCGCCCTCCGTGTGCCAAAAATAGGCCGTGGGCACAGCCGCGCCCAAAATAACCCCGAAGGTCCATCCCCAAGTTCGTCCGCTGGAAAATGCCCAAAAAACGGGTGGCTATAGCCTGGGGAGGGCTGGCTAACTTCGTCCGCCGGAGTCGGAATGGGGCGAGACTTTACGAGCACCCTCCATTGTGCTAAAAATAGCCGCTGGCACAGCAGCGCCCAAAATAAGCCCCGAAGGTCCCGTCCCCAAGTTCGGGCCCGTCCGCATAAAAGTCCCAAAACGGGTTGGCTATAGCCTTGGGGGAGGCTGGCCAACTTCGTCCCCGCCGGACTCGGAATGGGGTGAGACTTTGGCAGTGCCCTCCGTGGTGTGTAAAAAATGACACAACCGCACTCCAAAAAAATAAGCCCCCAAAGGTCCCGCCCGCAAGTTCGTCCGCAAAATGAACAAAAACGGTGGGCTATAGCCTTGGGAGGGCTGGTCAACTGTCCGCCGGAGTCGGAATGGGGCGAGATTTACGAGTACCCTCCTCCGTGCCAAAAATAGGCCGTGGGCACAGCAGCGTCCAAAAATAAGCCCCCGAAGGTCCCGTCCCCAAGTTCGTCAGCCGCAAAAAGTCCCAAAAAACGGGTGGGCTATAGCCTTGGGGGGAGGGGCTGGCCCACTTCGTCCGCCGGACTCAAAATGGGGCGAGACTTTTTAAACGCCCTCCGTGTGCCAAAAATAGGCCACGGGCACAGCCGCGCCCAAAAATAAGCCCCCGAAGGTCCCGTCCCCAAGTTCGTCCGCCGCAAATATGCCCAATAAACGGGTGGGCTATAGCCTTGGGGGGAGGGGCTGGCCAACTTAGTCCGCCGGACTCGGAATGGGGTGAGACTTTGCGAGTGCCCTCCGTGTGCCAAAAATAGACCGCGAGCAAAGCCGCGCCCAAAAATAAGCCCCCGAAGGTCCCGTCCCCAAGTTCGTCCGCCGTAAAAATGCCCAAAAAACGGGTGGGCTATAGCCTTGGGGGGAGGGGTTTGCCTACTTCGTCCGCCGGAGTCGGAATGGGGCGAGACTTTACTAGCGCCTTCCGTGTGCTGTAATAGGCCGCGGCACAGCCGCGCCAAAAATAAGCCCCGAAGGTCCCGTCCCCAAGTTTGTCCGCCGCAAAAATGCCTAAAAACGGGTGGGCTATAGCCTTGGGGGAGGGCTGGCCAACTCCCCGGACTCGGAATGGGGCGAGACTTTGCGAGCGCCTTCCGTGTGCCAAAAATAGGACCTGAGCACCGACGAGCCCAAAAATAAGCCCCAGAAGGTCCCGTTCCAATTTTCGTCCGCCTCAACAAGGCCCACAATACAGGTGGGCTTTAGCCTTGGGGGGAGGGCTGGCCATCTTCATCCGCCGGACTCGGAATTGGTCGAGACTTTGCGAGCGCACTCCGTGTGCCACAAATAGCCGCTGGCACAGCCGACTCCCAAAAATAATCCCCAAGGTCCCGTCCCCAAGTTCGTCGAAAACATGCCCAAACAACGGTGGGCTATAGCTTTGGGGGAGGGCTGGCCAACTTCGTCCGCTGACTCGGAATGGGGTGAGACTTTGCAGTGCCCTCCGTGCCAAAATAGGCCGGACACAACCGCACTCCAAAAATAAGCTCCCCAAAGGTCCCGTCAAGTTCACCCGCCGCAAAATGCCTAAAACGGGTGGGCTATAGCCTTGGGGGGAGGGGCTGGTCAACTTCGTCCGCCGGAGTCGGAATGGGGCGAGACTTTACGAGCACCCTCCGTGTGCCAAAAATAGGCCGTGGGCACAGCAGCGTCCAAAAATAAGCCCCCGAAGGTCCCGTCCCCAAGTTCGTCAGCCGCAAAAAGTCCCAAAAAACGGGTGGGCTATAGCCTTGGGGGGAGGGGCTGGCCCACTTCGTCCGCCGGACTCGAAATGGGGCGAGACTTTTTAAACGCCCTCCGTGTGCCAAAAATAGGCCACGGGCACAGCCGCGCCCAAAAATAAGCCCCCGAAGGTCCCGTCCCCAAGTTCGTCCGCCGCAAATATGCCCAATAAACGGGTGGGCTATAGCCTTGGGGGGAGGGGCTGGCCAACTTCGTCCGCCGGAGTCGGAATGGGGCGAGACATTACGAGCACCCTCCGTGTGCAAAAAATAGGCCATGGGCACAGCAGCGTCCAAAAATAAGCCCCCGAAGGTCCCGTCCTCAAGTCTGGTCCGCCGCAAAAGTCCCAAAAACGGGTGGGCTATAGCCTTGGGGGAGGGCTAGCCCACTCCGTCCTGGACTCAAATGGGGCGAGACTTTTAAACGCCCTCAGTGTGCAAAAATAGGCGGGCACAGCCGCGCCCAAAAATAAGCCCCCGAAGGTCCCGTCCCCAAGTTCGTCCGCCGCAAAAATGCCCAAAAAACGGGTGGGCTATAGCCTTGGGGGGAGGGGCTGGCCAGCTTAGTCCGCCGGACTCGGAATGGGGCGAGACTTTAAGAGCGCCCTCCGTGTGCCAAAAATAGGCCGTGGGCACAGCCGCGCCCAAAAATAACCCCCCGAAGGTCCCATCCCCAAGTTCGTCCGCTGGAAAAATGCCCAAAAAACGGGTGGGCTATAGCCTTGGGGGGAGGGGCTGGCCAACTTCGTCCGCCGGAGTCGGAATGGGGCGAGACTTTACGAGCACCCTCCGTGTGCTAAAAATAGGCCGTTGGCACAGCAGCGTCCAAAAATAAGCCCCCGAAGGTCCCGTCCCCAAGTTCGTCCGCCGCAAAAAGTCCCAAAAAACGGGTTGGCTATAGCCTTGGGGGGAGGGGCTGGCCAACTTCGTCCGCCGGACTCGGAATGGGGTGAGACTTTGCGAGTGCCCTCCGTGTTAAAATAGCCGCATGACACAACCGCTCCAAAAATAAGCCCCCAAAGGTCCCCGCAAGTTCGTCCGCCGCAAAATGCCCAAAACGGGTGGGCTATAGCCTTGGGGAGGGCTGGTCAACCCCCGCCGGAGTCGGAATGGGGCGAGACTACGAGTACCCTCCGTGTGCCAAAAATAGGCCGTGGGCACAGCAGCGTCCAAAATAAGCCCCGAAGGTCCCGCCCCAAGTTCGTCAGCCGCAAAAGTCCCCAAAAACGGGTGGGCTATAGCCTTGGGGGGAGGGGCTGGCCCACTTCGTCCGCCGGACTCGAAATGGGGCGAGACTTTTTAAACGCCCTCCGTGTGCCAAAAATAGGCCACGGGCACAGCCGCGCCCAAAAATAAGCCCCCGAAGGTCCCGTCCCCAAGTTCGTCCGCCGCAAATATGCCCAATAAACGGGTGGGCTATAGCCTTGGGGGGAGGGGCTGGCCAACTTAGTCCGCCGGACTCGGAATGGGGTGAGACTTTGCGAGTGCCCTCCGTGTGCCAAAAATAGACCGCGAGCAAAGCCGCGCCCAAAAATAAGCCCCCGAAGGTCCCGTCCCCAAGTTCGTCCGCCGTAAAAATGCCCAAAAAACGGGTGGGCTATAGCCTTGGGGGGAGGGGTTTGCCTACTTCGTCCGCCGGAGTCGGAATGGGGCGAGACTTTACTAGCGCCTTCCGTGTGCCAAAAATAGGCCGCGGGCACAGCCGCGCCCAAAAATAAGCCCCCGAAGGTCCCGTCCCCAAGTTAGTCCGCCGTAAAATGCCTAAAACGGGTGGGCTATAGCCTTGGGGGGAGGGGCTGGCCAACTTCGTCCGCCGGACTCGGAATGGGGCGAGACTTTGCGAGCGCCTTCCGTGTGCCAAAAATAGGCCGTGAGCACAGCCGCGCCCAAAAATAAGCCCCCGAAGGTCCCGTTCCAATGTTCGTCCGCCGCAAAAATGCCCAAAAAACAGGTGGGCTATAGCCTTGGGGGGAGGGCTGGCCAACTTCATCCGCCGGACTCGGAATGGGACGAGACTTTGCGAGCGCCCTCCGTGTGCCACAAATAGCCCGCTGGCACAGCCGCACCCAAAAATAATCCCCCGAAGGTCCCGTCCCCAAGTTCTGGCTCGCCAAAACATGCCCAAACAACGGGTGGGCTATAGCTTTGGGGGAGGGGCTGGCCAACGCCCGCTCGGACTCGGAATGGGGTTAGGACTTTGCGAGTGCCCTCCGTGTGCTAAAATAGCCATGGACACAACTGCCCAAAAATAAGCTCCCCAAAGGTCCCGCCCGCAAGTCTGCCCGCCGCAAAATGCCCAAAAACGGGGTGGGCTATAGCCTTGGGGGAGGGCTGGTCAACTCTGTCCGCCGGAGTCGGAATGGGGCGAGACTTTACGAGCACCTCCGTGTGCTAAAATAGTCAGTGGGCACAGCAGCCCAAAAATAAGCCCCGAAGGTCCCGCCCCAAGTTCACAGCCGCAGTAAAAGTCCCAAAAACGGGTGGGCTATAGCCTTGGGAGGGGTTGGCCCACTTGGGTCCGCCTCGGACTCAAAATGGGGCGAGACTTTTAAACGCCTCCGTGTAATAGGCCACGGGCACAGCGCGCCCAAAAATAAGCCCCGAAGGTCCCAAGTCTCTCTGCCCACAAATATGCCCAATAAACGGGTGGGCTATCCTGGGAGGGGCTGGCCAACTAGTCCGCTCGGACTCTGGAATGGGGTGAGACTTTGCGAGTGCCTCCGTGTGCCAAAATAGATCGCAGCAAAGCCGCGCCCAAAAATAAGCCCCCGAAGGTCCCGCCCCCAAGTTCCCGCCGTAAATGCCCAAAACGGTGGGCTATAGCCTTGGGGGAGGGGTTTGCCTACTTCCGCCTCGGAGTCGGAATGGGGCGAGACTTACTAGCGCCCCGTGTGCCAAAAATAGGCCGCGGCACAGCCGCGCCCAAAATAAGCCCCGAAGGTCCCGTCCCCAAGTTTGTCCGCCGCAAAAATGCCAAAAACGGTGGGCTATAGCCTTGGGAGGGCTGGCCAACTCGTCCCGCGGACTCTAATGGGGCGAGACTTTGCAGCGCTTCCGTGTGCAAAAATGCGGCTGAGTCGTGAGCACAGCCGCGCCCAAAAATAAGCCCCCAAGCTGTCCTGCCTAACATCCGCCCACGAAATGCCCAAAAACAGGTGGCTATAGCCTTTGGGGGAGGGCTGGCCAACTTCATCCGCTCGGACTGAATGGGACGCAGACTTTGCGAGCGCCTCCGTGGTGCCACAACAGCCCGCTGGCACAGCCGCACCCAAAAATAATCCCCGAAGGTCCCGGGCCCCCCAAGTTCGTCAAAACATGCCCAAACAACGGGCGGGCTATAGCTTTGGGGAGGCTGTCCAACTTCGTCTGACTCGGAATGGGGCGAGACTTCGCAGTGCCCTCCGCGGTGCTAAAATAGGCCGCATGGTACAACCGCGCCCAAAATAAGCCCCGAAGGTCCCGTCCCCAAGTTCGTCGCCGCAAAATGCCCAAAAACGGGTGGGCTATACCCTTGGGGGAGGGGGCCAGCTTAGTCCGCCGCTGACTCGGAATGGGCGAGATTTTAAGAGCGCCCTCCGTGTGCCAAAATAGGCTGTGGCACAGCCGCACTCCAAAAATAAGCCCTCGAAGGTCCCGCCCCAAGTTCGTCCGCCGCAAAAATGCCCAAAAACGGTGGCGCTGAGCTCTGGGGGACGGGGCTGCCTGTCCGCTCGGACTCGGAATGGGCGAGACTTTGCGAGCGCCTCCGTGTGCTGTAAGCAAAAATAGGCCGCGGGCACAGCCGCGCCCAAAAGTAAGCCCCCAAGGTCCCCGTCCCCAAGTTCGCCCGCCGCAAAATGCCCTATAAAACGGGAGGGCTATAGCCTTGGGGGAGGGCTGGCCAACTCGTCCGCCGCACTCGGAATGGGGGAGACTTTGCGAGCGTCCTCCGTGGTGCAAAATAGGCCGCGGGCACACCGCCCAAAAATAAGCCTACACATGGGTCCCGCTCCCCAAGTTCGTCCACCGCAAAATGCCTAAAAACAGGCGGGCTATAGCCTCGGGATGGGCTAGCCAATTCCACTGACTCGGAATGGGGTGAGACTTTGCGAGCACCTCCGTGTGCTAAAAATAGGCCACGAGCACAGCCGCACTAAAAATAAGCCCTCGAAGGTCCCGTCCCCCAAGTTCGTCCTACGCAAAATGCCCAAAAACGGGTGCGCTATAGCCTGGGGGACGGCTGGCAAGTTCGTCCGGACTCGGAATGGGGCGAGATTTTTGCGAGCGCCTGTGGTGTGCTAAAAATAGGCCGCCGGGCACAGCCGCGCCCAAAAGTAAGCCTCCCTGGAAGGTCCCGTCCCCGAAGAAGTTTGTCCGCCGCAAAAATGCCTATAAACGGGGAGGGCTATAGCCTTGGGGGAGGCTGGCTGACAGCCAACTGTCCGCCGAACTCGGAATGGGACGAGATTTTTGCGAGCGTCCTCCGGGTGCTAAAATAGTGGCCGCCGGGCACACCGCGCCAAAAATAAGCCCACGAAGGTCCCGTCCCCAAGTTCGTCCGCCGCAAAATGCCTAAACAGGCTATAGCCTTGGGGGATAGGCCAACTTCGTCCGCTGACTGAATGGGTGAGATTTGCAGCACCCTCCGTGTGCCAAAATAGGGCCGCGGGCACAGTCACAAGCACAAAAATAAGCCCCGAACGTCCCGTCCCCCAAGTTCGTCCGCCGCAAAAATACCCAAAAAGGGTGGGCTATAGCCTTGGGAGGGCTGGCCAACTCCGCCCGGACTCGGGAATGGAGAGACTTTGTGAACGCCTCCGTGTGCTGTGAGGCTGTGGCACAGCCGCGCCCAAAAATAAGCCCCTGAAGGTCCCTTCCAAGTTCATCCGTCCGCAAAATGCCCAAAATGGGTGGGCTATAGCCTTGGGGGAGGCTGGCCCAAGTCAAAGTCCGCCGACTCGAATGCGGCGAGACTTTGCGAGCGCCCTCCGTGTGCCAAAAGAGGCCATGGGCACAGCCTCGCCCCAAAAATAAGCCCCTCGAAGGTTCCGTCCCCAAGTTCTGCCCGTCCCCGCAAAATTCCCAAAAATGGGTGGGCTATAGCCTTGGGAGGGCTGGCCAACTTCGTCCGCCGAACCTCGGAATGGGGCAAGACTTACGAGCGCCCCGTGTGCTGTAAAATAGGCTGCAGGCACAGTCGCGCCCAAAAATAAGCCCCTGAAGGTCCTGTCCCCAAGTTCTTCAAGAAATGCCCAAAAAACGGGGCGGGGCTATAGCCTTGGGGAGGGGCTGGCCCACTTCGTCCGCCGGACTCTGAATGCGGCGAGACTTTGCTAGCGCCTCCGTGTGCAATAGGGGCACAGCCGCGCCCAAAAATGAGCCCCGAAGGTCCCGTCCCCAAGTTCGTCCGCCTACAAAATGGCACAAAATCGGGTGGGCTAGTAGCTCGGGGGAGGGCTGGCTGTCGTGGCCCGCCTCGGACTTGAATGGGGCGAGACTTTGGCAGCGCCTCCGTGTGCTGTAGGCCGCGGGCACAGCCGCACCCAAAAATAAGATCCCAAAGGTCCCATCCCCAAGTTCGTCCGCCGCAAAAATGCCTAAAGAACGGGCAGTGGGCTAGCCTCTGGGGAGGCGGGCCAACCGTCCGCCGGACCTGAATGGGCGAGATTTTGCAGCGCTCCGTGGTAAAAATAGGTCCGGACACAGCCTCGCCTAAAATAAGCCTGGAAGGTCCTGCCCCCAAGTTCGTCCGCCACAAAAATGACAAAAAAACGGGTGGGCGATAGCCTTGGGGGAGGCTGGCCAAGTTCGTCCGCCGGACTCGGAATGGGGCGAGACTTTGCGAGCGCCTCCGTGTGGGCCAGGCATGGCACAGCGCCAAAAATAAGCCCCGAAGGTCCTGTCCCCAAGTTCTTGCAAAAATGCCCAAAATGGGTGGGCTATAGCCTTGGGGGAGGCTGGCCCACTGGTCTGTCCGCTCGGACTCGGAATGCGGCGAGACTTTGCGAGCGCCCTCCGTGTGCAAAAAATAGGCCGTGGGCACAGCCGCGCCCAAAAATGAGTCCCCGAAGGTCCCGTCCCCAAGTTCGTCCGCCACAAAAATGCACAAAAAACGGGTGGGCTATAGCCTTGGGGGGAGGGGCTGGCCAAGTTCGTCCGCCGGACTCGGAATGGGGCGAGACTTTGCGAGCGCCCTCCGTGTACCAAAAATAGGCCGCGGGCACAGCCGCACCCAAAAATAAGCACCCAAAGGTCCCATCCCCAAGTTCGTCCGCCGCAAAAATGCCCAAAGAACGGGTGGGCTATAGCCTTGGGGGGAGGGGCTGGCCAACTTCGTCCGCCGGACTCGGAATGGGGCGAGACTTTGCGAGCGCCCTCCGTGTGCAAAAAATAGGCCGTGGGCACAGCCGCGCCCAAAAATGAGCCCCCGAAGGTCCCGTCCCCAAGTTCGTCCGCCACAAAAATGCACAAAAAACGGGTGGGCTATAGCCTAGGGGGGCTGGCTGTTCCCGCCGGACTCGGAATGGGGCGAGACTTTGCGAGCGCCCTCCGTGTGCAAAAAATAGGCCGTGGGCACAGCCGCACCCAAAAATAAGCTCCCAAAGGTCCCATCCCCAAGTTCGTCCGCCGCAAAAATGCCCAAAGAACGGGTGGGCTGTAGCCTTGGGGGGAGGGGCTGGCCCAAGTCGTCCGCCGGACTCGGAATGCGGCGAGACTTTGCGAGCGCCCTCCGTGTGCCAAAAATAGGCCATGGGCACAGCCTCGCCCAAAAATAAGCCCCTGAAGGTCCCGTCCCCAAGTTCGTCCGCCGCAAAAATGCCCAAAATATGGTTGCGCTATAGCCTTGGGGGGAGGGGCTGGCCCACTTCGTCCGCCGGACTCGGAATGCGGCGAGACTTTGCGAGCGCCCTTCGTGTAATAGAGGCACAGCCGCGCCCAAAAATAAGCCCCGGGTCCCTGTCCCCAAGTTCGTCCGCCGCAAAAATGCCCAAAAAACGGTGGGCTATAGCCTTGGGGGGATGGGCTGGCCCACTTCGTCCGCCGGACTCGGAATGGGGCGAGACTTTGCAGCGCTCCGTGTGCAAAAAATAGGCCGTGGGCACAGCCGCCAAAAATGAGCCCCGAAGGTCCCGTCCCTCAAGTTCGCCGTGTAAATGCCTAAAACGAAAGGGGCTATAGCCTCGGGAGGGCTGGCCTTCTGTCCGCCGGACTCGGGAATGGGGCGAGACTTGCGAGCGCCTCCGTGTGACAAAATAGGCCACGGGCACAGCTGCACCCAAAATAAGCTCCCGAAGGTCCCGTCCCCAAGTTCGTCCGCCGCAAAAATGCCCAAAACGGGTGGGCTATGGCCTGGGGAGGCTGGCCAACTGGTCCGCGGACTTGGAATGGGGCGAGACTTTGCGAGCGCCTCCGTGTGCCAAAAATAGGCCGCGGACACAGCCTCGCCAAAAATAAGCCCCGAAGGTCCCGTCCCCAAGTTCGTCTGCCGCAAAATGCCCAAAACGGGTGGGCTATAGTCTGGGGAGGGCTGGCGAACCGTCTCGGACTCGGAATGGGACGAGACTTTGCGGCGCCCTCCGTGTGCAAAAAAGAGGCACAGCCGCGCCCAAAAATAAGGCTCAAGGTCCCAACCCGTCAGCCCTCGCAAAATGCCCAAAAACGGGTGGGCTATAGCCTTGGGGGAACGGGCTGGCCAAGTCGTCCGCTCGGACTCGAATGGGCGAGACTTTGCGAGGGCCTCCGTGGTGTGAAAATAGGCGCGGAACAGCCGCACCCAAAAATAAGCTCCCGAAGGTCCCCCTGCTCGTCCGCCGCAAAATGCCTAAAAACGGTGGGCTATAGCCTTGGGGGTAGGGGGCTGGCCAACTGTCCGCCGGACTAATGGGCGAGACCTGGCGCCCGTGTGCTAAAAATAGGCGCGGACACAGCCTCGCCCAAAAATAAGCCCCGAAGGTCCCGTCCCCAAGTTCTGTCCGCCGCAAAAATGCCTAAAACGGCAGGTGGGCTATAGCCTTGGGAAGGGCTGGGCCAAGTTCGTCCGACGTACTCGGAATGGGGCGAGACTTTGCGAAGGGGCCCTCCGTGTGTGCCAAAAATAGGCTGCGGGCACAGCCGCACTCCAAAAATAAGCCCGATGGTCCCGTCCCCAAGTTCGTCTCGCCGCAAAATGCCCAAAAAGCGGGTGGGCTATAGGCGAGGGGGCTGGCCAAGTCGTTCACTGAATTGGAATGGGACGAGACTTCAGCACCTCCGTGTGCCAAAAAACTAGGCTGGGCACAGCCGCGCCCAAAAATAAGCTCCCGAAGGTCCCGTCTCCAAGTTCATCCTCCCAAAATGCCTGAAAAACGGTTTGGCTATAGCCTTGGGGAGGGCTGGCCAACTTAAATCTGCCGGACTCGCATGGGACGAGACTTTTGCGAGCGCCCTCCGTGTACCAAAAATAGCCGCGCACAGCCGTACAAAAATAAGCACCCGAAGGTCCTGTCCCAAAGTTCGTCGCCGCAAAATGCCCGAAAAACGGTTGGGCTATAGCCTTGGGGAGGGCTGGCCACTTCGTCCGCCAGACTGGAATGGTGCGAGACATTGCGATCGCCTCTGTGTGCTGCAAAAATAGGGTGGCACAGCCGCGCCAAAATAACTGCCCAAAGGCCGGGCGCCAAGTTCGTCCAGCGGAAAAGCCACAAAAAGGGTGGGCTATAGCAGGGGTGGGGCTGGCCAAACCGT
The DNA here is from genome assembly GCA_030449895.1 of Citrus mangshanensis. Taxonomy (NCBI): domain Eukaryota; kingdom Viridiplantae; phylum Streptophyta; class Magnoliopsida; order Sapindales; family Rutaceae; genus Citrus; species Citrus mangshanensis. The sequence continues at coordinate 44,284 of JASUUJ010000221.1, read as the reverse complement.
CCACGACTCGAATGACGCGAGACTTACGAACGGCCTCCGTGTGCCAAAATAGCCGCGGGCACAGTCGCCGAAAAATAACCGCCCAAGGCCGGGCCGCCAAGTTCGTCCAGCGGAAAAAGGCCACAAAAACGGGTGGGCTATAGCCTTGGGGGTGGGGCTGGCCAACTCGTCCAGCTGGAAAAAGGCCACAAAAACGGGTGGGCTATAGCCTTGGGGGTGGGGCCGCCGACTTCGGCGTCGCCGGACTCGGAATGGCGCGAGACTTTGCAGCAGCCTCCGTGGTGCCAAAATAGGCCGCGGGCACAGCCGCGCCCAAAAATAACCTCCCGAAGGCCGGGGCGCCAAGTTCGTCCAGCGGAAAAAGGCCACAAAAACGGGTGGGCTATAGCCTTGGGGGGTGGGGCCTGCCAACTTCGACCGATGGACTCGGAATGGCGCGAGACTTTGCAAGCGGCCTCCGTGTGCCAAAAATAGGCCGCGGGCACAGCCGCACCCAAAAATAACCGACCGAAGGCCGGGGCGCCAAGTTCGTCCAGCGGAAAAAGGCCACAAAAACGGGTGGGCTATAGCCTTGGGGGGTGGGGCTGTCAACTTCGTCCGCCGGTTTCGGAATGGCGGGAGACTTAGCGAGCGGCCTCCGTGTGCCAAAAATAGGCCACAGGCACAGCCGCGCCCAAAAATAACCGCCCGAAGGCCGGGGCGCCAAGTTCGTCCAGCGCAAAAAGGCCACAAAAACGGGTGGGCTATAGCCTTGGGGGGTGGGGCTGGCCAACTTCGTCCGCCGGAATCGGAATTGTGCGAGACATTGCGAGCAGCCTCCTTGTGCCAAAAATAGGCCGGGCGCGGCACAGCGCGCTTAAAAATAACCGCCCGAAGGCCGGGCGCCAATTTCGTCCAGCGGAAAGGCCACAAAACGGGTGGGCTATAGCCTTGGGGGTGGGGTTGTCCAACTGGGCGTCCGCCCGGACTCGGAATGGCGCGAGACTTTGCGAGCGGCCTCTGTGTGCCAAAAATAGGTTGCATGGATTGAGCGCGCCCAAAATAACCGCCCAAGGCCGGGCGCCAAGTTCGTCCAGCGGAAAAGGCCACAAAACGGGTGGGCTATAGCCCAGGGGTGGGCTCGCCAACTTCATCCGCTCGGACTCGGAATGGCGCGAGACTTTGCGAGCGCCTCTGTGCGCCAAAAATAGCGCAGATAGAGCCGCGCCCAAAAATAACCGCCCGAAGGCCGGGCGCCAAGTTCGTCCAGCGGAAAAGGCCACAAAAACGGGTGGGCTATAGCCACTGTGGGGCTGGCCAACTTCATCCGCCGGATTCGGAATGGCGCGAGACTTTGCGGCGGCCTCCGTGTGCCAAAATAGGCCTCGGACACAGCCGCGCAAAAATAACCGCCCGTAGGCCGGCGCAAAAATTTGTCCAGCGGAAAAAGGCCACAAAAACGGGTGGGCTATAGCCTTGGGGGTGGGCTGGCCAACTCGTCCGCTCGGACTCGGAATGGCGTGAGACTTCTGCGAGCTGCCTCCGTGTGCCAAAAATAGGCCGCGGCACAGCCGCGCCAAAAATAACTGCCCGAAGGCCGGGCGCCAAGTTCGTCTAAGCGGAAAGGCCACAAAACCGGGTGGGCTATCGCCTGGGGGGGTGGGGCTGGCCAACTTCGTCCGCCGGAATCGGAATGGTGCGAGACTTTGCGAGCGGTCTCCGTGTGCCAAAAATAGGCCGCGAACACAGCCTCACCCAAAAATAACGGCCCGAAGGCCAGGGCCCCAAGGTTGCCCAGCGGACAAAGGCCACAAAGACGGGTGGGCCAGAGCCTTGGGGGGTGGGGCTGGCCAACTTCGTCCGCCGGACTCGGAATGGCGTGAGACTTTACGAACGGCCTCCGTGTGCCAAAAATAGGCCGCGAGCACAGCCGGGCCCAAAAATAACCGCCCGAAGGCCGGCGCGACAAGTTCGTCCAGCGGAAAAAGGCCACAAAAACGGGTGGGCTATAGCAGGTGGGGCTGGCTGGGACTCGTCCGCTCGGACTCGGAATGGCGCGAGACTTTGCGAGCGGCCCCGTGTGTGCCAGGCCGTGGCACAGCCGCGCCCAAAAATAACCACCCGAAGGCCGGGGCGCCAAGTTCGTCCAGCGGAAAAAGGACACAAAAACGGGTGGGCTATAGCCTTGGGGGGTGGAGCTGGCCGAATTCGTCCGCCGGACTCGGAATGGCGCGAGACTTTGCGAGCGGCCTCCGTGTGCCAAAAATAGGCCGCGGGCACAGCCGCGCCCAAAATAACTGCCCGAAGGCCGGGGCGCCAAGTTCGTCCAGCGGAAAAAGGCCACAAAAACGGGTGGGCTATAGCCTTGGGGGGTGGGGCTGGCCAACTTCGTCCGCCGGACTCGGAATTGCGCGAGACATTGTGAGCAGCCTCCGTGTCCCAAAAATAGGCAGCGGGCACAGCCGCGCGCAAAAATAACCGCCCGAAGGCCGGGGCGCCAAGTTCGTCCAGCGGAAAAAGGCCACAAAAACGGGTGGGCTATAGCCTTGGGGGGTGGGGCTGGCCAACTTCGTCCGCCGGAATCGGAATGGCGCGAGACTTTGCGAACGGCCTCCGTGTGCCAAAAATAGGCCGGGCACAGACGCACGCAAAAAAATAACTGCCCGAAGGCCGGGCGCCAAGTTCGCCCAGCGGAAAAAGGCCACAAAACGGGTGGGCTATAGCCTTGGGTGGGGCTGGCGAACTTCGTCCGCCGGAATCGGAATGGTGCGAGACTTTGCGAACGGCCTCTGTGTGCCAAAAATAAGCCATGGACACAGCCGCGCCCAAAAATAACTACCCAAGGCCGGGCGCCAAGTCGTCCAGCGCAAAAAGGCTACAAAAACGGGTGGCTATAGCCTTGGGGGTGGGGCTGGCCAACTTCGTCCGCCGGAATCGGAATTGTGCGAGACATTGCAGCAGCCTCCTTGTGCCAAAATAGGCCACGGGCACAGCCGCGCCCAAAAATCCGCCCAAGGCGGGCGCCAATTTCGCCCAGCGGAAAAGGCCACAAAAACGGGTGGGCTATAGCCTTGGGGGTGGGGCTGTCCAACCGTCCGCCGGACTCGAATGGCGCGAGACTTTGCGAGCGGCCTCTGTGTGCCAAAAATAGGCGCTGGATTGAAGCCGCACCCAAAATAACCGCCCGAACCGGGCGCCAAGTTTCCCAGCGGAAAAAAGGCCACAAAAACGGGTGGGCTATAGCCACGGGGGTGGGGCTGGCCAACTTCATCCGCGGATTCGGAATGGCGCAGACTTTGCAGCGGCCTCCGTGTGCTAAAATGAGGACTCGGACACAGCCGCGCCCAAAAATAACCGCCCGTAGGCCGGGGCACAAAGTTCGTCCAGCGGAAAAAGGCCACAAAAACGGGTGGGCTATAGCCCTGGGGGGTGGGGCTGGCCAAATTCATCCGCCGGTTTCGGAATGGCGCGAGACTTTGCGAGCGGCCTCCGTGTGCCAAAAATAGGCCTCGGACACAGCCGCGCCCAAAAATAACCGCCCGTAGGTCGGGGCGCAAAGTTTGTCCAGCGGAAAAAGGCCACAAAAACGGGTGGGCTATAGCCTTGGGGGGTGGGGCTGGCCAACTTCGTCCGCCGGACTCGGAATGGCGCGAGACTTTGCGAGTGGCCTCCGTGTGCCAAAAATAGGCCGCGGGCACAGCCGCGCCCAAAAATAACTGCCCGAAGGCCGGGGCGCCAAGTTCGTCTAGCGGAAAAAGGCCACAAAAACGGGTGGGCTATAGCCTTGGGGGGTGGGGCTGTCCAACTTCGTCCGCCGGACTCGGAATGGCGCGAGACTTTGCAAGCGGCCTCCGTGTGCCAAAAATAGGCCGCGGACACAGCCGTCCCCAAAAATAACCGTCCGAAGGCCGGGGGGCCAAGGTCGTCCAGCGGACAAAGGCCACAAAGACGGGTGGGCCAGAGCCTTGGGGGGTGGGGCTGGCCAAGTTCGTCCGCCGGACTCGGAATGGCGCGAGACTTTGCGAGCGGCCTCCGTGTGCCAAACATAGGCCACGGGCACAGCCGCGCCCAAAAATAACCGCCCGAAGGCTGGGGTGCCAAGTTCGTCCACCGGAAAAAGGCCACAAAAACGGGTGGGCTATAGCCTTGGGGGGTGGGGCAGGCCGACCTCGTCCGCCGGACTCGGAATGGCGCGAGAATTTGCGAGCGGCCTCCGTGTACCAAAAATAGGCTGCGGGCACAGCCACACCCAAAAATAACTGCCCGAAGTCCGGGGCGCCAAGTTTTTACAGCGGAAAAAGGCCACAAAAACGGGTAGGCTATACCCTTGGGGGGGGGGGCTGGCCAACTTCGTCCGCCGGACTCGGAATGGCGCGAGACTTTGCGAGCGGCCTCCGTGTGCCAAAAATAGGCCGCGGGCACAGCCGCAACCAAAAATAACTGCCCGAAGGCCGGGGCTCCAAGTTCGTTCGGCGGAAAAAGGCCAGAAAAACGGGTGGGCTATAGCCTTGGTGGCTGGCCAACTTCGTCCGCGGACTCGGAATGGCGCGAGACTTTGCGGCGGCCTCCTGTGCCAAAATAGGGCCCGGCACAGCCGTAACCAAAAATAACCGCCCGAAGTCCGGGGCGCCAAGTTCGTCCTGCGGAAAAACGCCACGAAAACGGATGGGCTATAGCCTTGGGGGGTTGGGCTGGCCCACTTCGACCGCCGGACTCGGAATGGCGCGAGACTCTGCGAGCGGCCTCCGTGTGCCGAAAATAGGCCGAGGGCACATCCGCGCCCAAAAGTAACCGCCCGAAGGCTGGGCGCCAAGTTCGTCCAGTGGAAAAAGGCCACAAAAAGCGGGTGGGCTATAGCCTTGGGGTGGGGCTGGCCAACTCGTCGCCGGACTCGGAATGGCGCGAGAATTCTACAGCCTCCGTGTGCAAAAATAGGCCACGGCAGGCAGCGCACAAAAATAACCACCCGAAGGCCGGGCGCCAAGTTCGTCCAGCGGAAAAGTCCACAAAAGCGGGTGGGCTATAGCCTTGGGGGTGGGGCTGGCCAACTTCGTCCCGCGGACTGGAATGGCGCGAGACTTTGTGAGTGGCCTCCGTGTGCCAAAAATAGGCCGCGGGCAGAGCCGCAACCAAAAATAACCGCCCGAAGGCCGGGGCTCCAAGTTTGTCCGGCGAAAAAAGGCCACAAAAACGGGAGTGCTATAGCCTTGGGGGGTGGGGCTGGCCAACTTCGTCCGCCGGACACGGAATGGCGCGAGACTTTGCGAGCGGCCTCCGTGTGCCAAAAATAGGCCGTGGGCACAGCGCGCCAAAAATAACCCAAAGGGGCGCCAGTTAAATCCAGCGGAAAAAGGCCACAAAACCGGGTGGGCTATAGCCTTGGGGGTGGGGCTGGCCAACTTCGTCCGCCGGACTCGGAATGGCACGAGACTTTGCAAGCGGCCTCCGTGTGCCAAAAATAGACCGCGGGCTCAGTTGCGCCCAAAAATAACCGCCCGAAGGCCGGGCCAGTAAGTTCGTCCGGCGGAAAAAGGCCACAAAAACGGGTGGGCTATAGCCTTGGGGGGGTGGGTTGGCCATCTTCGTCCGCCGGACTCGGAATGGCGCGAGACTTTGTGAGCGGCCTCCGTGTGCCAAAAATAGGCCGCGGTCACAGGTACGCCCAAAAATAACCGCCCAAAAATAACCGCCCGAAGGCCGGGGCGCCAAGTTCGTCCAGCGGAAAATGGCCACAAAAACGGGTGGGCTATAGCCTTGGGCGGTGGGGCTGGCCAACTTCGTCCGCCGCACTCGGAATGGCGCGAGACTTTGCGAACGGCCTCCGTGTGCGAAAAATAGGCCGTGGACACAGCCGCGCCCAAAAATAACTGCCCGAAGGCCGGGGCGCCAAGTTCGTCCAGCGGAAAAAGGCCACAAAAACGGGTGGGCTATAGCCTTGGGGGTGGGGCTGGCCCACTTCGTCCGCTGGACTCGGAATGGCGCGAGACTTTGCGAGCGGCCTCCGTGTGCCAAAAATAGGCCGCGGGCATAGCCACGCCCAAAAATAACCGCCCGAAGTCCGGGGCGCCAAGTTCGTCCTGCGGAAAAACGCCACGAAAACGGATGGGCTATAGCCTTGGGGGGTTGGGCTGGCCCACTTCGACCGCCGGACTCGGAATGGCGCGAGACTCTGCGAGCGGCCTCCGTGTGCCAAAAATAGGCCGTGGGCACAGCCGCGCCCAAAAATAACTGCCCGAAGGCTGGGGCGCCAAGTTCGTCCAGTGGAAAATGGCCACAAAAACGGGTGGGCTATAGCCTTGGGGGGTGGGGCTGGCCAACTTCGTCCGCCGGACTCGGAATGGCGCGAGACTTTGCGAACGGCCTCCGTGTGCCGAAAATAGGCCGCGGGCAAATCCACGCACAAAAATAACCACCCGAAGGCCGGGGCGCCAAGTTCGTCCAGCGGAAAAAGGCCACAAAACGGGTGGGCTATAGCCTTGGGGGGTGGGGCTGGCCAACTTTGTCCGCCGGACTCGGAATGGCGCGAGACTTTGCGAGCGGCCTCCGTGTGCCAAAAATAGGCCGCCGACACAGCCGCAACAAAAAATAACAGCCCCAAGGCCGGGGCTCCAAGTTCGTCCGGCGAAAAAAGGCCACAAAAACGGGTGGGCTATAGCTTTGGGGGGTGGGGCTGGCCCACTTCGTCCGCCGGACTCGGAATGGCGAAAGACTTTGCGAATGGCCTCCATGTGCTAAAAATAGGCCGCGGGCACAGCCGTAACAAAAAATAACCGTCCGAAGGCCGGGCCGCCAAGTTCGTCCAGCGGAAAAAGGCCACAAAAACGGGTGCGCTATTGCCTTGGGGCGTCGGGCTGGCCAACTTCGTCCGCCGGACTCGGAATGCGGCGAGACAATGCGAGCGCCCTCCGTGTGCCAAAAATAGGGCGCGGGTACAGCCGCGCAAAAAAAATAAGCCCCCGAAGGTCCCGTCCCCAAGTTCGTCCGCCGCAAAAATGCCCAGAAACGGTGGGCTATAGCCTTGGGGGAGGGGGGTTAACCGTCCGCCGGACTCGGAATGGGGTGAGACTTTGTGAGCGCCCTCTGTGTGCCAAAAATAGGCATGGCACAGCGCGTCAAAAATAAGCCCGAAGGTCCGTCCTGCACAAGTTCTTCGCCGCAAAATTCCCCAAAAGCGGGTGGGCTATAGCCTTGGGGAGGGGCTGGCCAACAAATCGTCCGCGGACTCGGAATGGGGTGATACTTTGCGAACGCCCTCCGTGTGCCAAAATAGTCTACGGGCACAGCCCGCGCCCAAAAATAAAGCGCCCGAAGGTCCCGTCCCCAAGTTCGTCCACCCAAAATGCCCAAGCGGGTGGGCTATAGCCTTGGGGAGGGCTGGCCAACGTCCGCCGGACTCGGAATGGGGCGAGACTTTGCGGCGCCCTCCGTGTGCCAAAACTAGGCGCAGGCACAGCCACGCCCAAAAATAAGCCCCGGTCCCGTCCCCAAGTTCGTCCATGTGCAAAATGCCCAAAAGCGGGTGGGCTATACCCTTGGGGGAGGGCTGGCCCCAACGTCCGCGGACTCGGAATGGGCGAGACTTTGCAAGCGCCCTCCGTGTGCAAAAATATTTCCTTGAGCACAGGCGCGCCCAAAAATAAGCCCCGAAGGTCCCGTCCCCAAGTTCTTCGCCGCTGCAAAAAATGCCCAAAAAATGGGTGGGTTATAGCTTTGGGGGAGGGGCTGTAGCAAATCCGCGGACTGGGAATGGGGCGAGACTTTGCGAGCGCCCTCGTGTGCCAAAAATAGGCGCGGGCACAGCAGCGTATTAAATAAGCCCGAGGTCCGTCCCCAAGTTCGTCCGCGCAAAAATGGCCCAAAAGCGGGTGGGCTATAGCCTTGGGAGGAGGCTGGCTTTACACCGTCCCGGACTCGCGGGTGAGACTTTATGAGCGCCCTCCGTGCACCAAAAATAGGCTGCGGGCACGGCTGCGCCCAAAAATAAGCCCCCGAAGGTCCCGTCCACAAGTTCGTCTGCCTCAAAAATGCCCAAAAACGGGTGGGCTATAGCCTTGGGGGGAGGGGCTGGCCAACTTCGTCCGCCGGACTCGGAATGGGGCGAGACTTTGCGAGCGCCCTCCGTGTGACAAAACTAGGCCGTAGGCACATGCCAGCAAAAAAGCCCCAGAAGTGCCGTCCCAAGTTCGTCCGCGCAAAAAATGCCCAGAAACGGGTGGGCTATAGCCTTGGGGAGGGGCTGGCCAACTTCGTCCGCCGGACTCGAAATGGGCGAGACTTTGCGGGCGCCCTCCGTGTACCAAAAATAGCCGGGCACAGCGCGCGCCCAAAATAAGCCCCGAGGTCCCGTCCCCAAGTTCGTCCCCGCAAAAAATGCCCAAAAAGCGGGTGGGCTATAGCCTTGGGGAGGGGCTAGCCCACGTCCGCGGACTCGGAATGGGTGAGATTTGTGGCGCCCTCCGTGTGCCAAAAATAGTCCAGGCACAGCCGCCCAAAAATAAGCCCGAAGGTCCCGTCCCCAAGTTCGTCCAAGCCAAAAAAATGCCCATGGTGGAGCTATGGCCTTGGGGAGGGCTGGCCAAAAACTGTCCCCGTCGCAAATGGACTCGGAATGGGCGAGACTGCGCAGCGCCCTCCATTGTGTGCCAAAAATACCAGCAGGCCGTGAACAAAAATAAGCCCCGAAGGTCCGTCCCCAAGTTCGTCCGCCCAAAAATGCCCAAAAAAGCGGTGGGCTATGCCAGCTTTGGGAGGGCTGGCCAAGCGGGACTGCGAAGATGCCAAAAAAACCGCTGGCACAGCGGCGCAAAAAATAAGCCCCGAAGGTCCCGTCCCCAAGTAAATCGACCGCAAAATGCCCCACGGGTGGGCTATAGCCTTGGGGAGGAATGGCCAACTTCCGCGGACTCGGAATGGGATGAGGACTTTCACAGCGCCCTCCGTGTGCCAAAAATAGGCTGCGGGCACAGGCGCGCCCAAAAATAAGCACCCGAAGGTCCCGTCCCCAAATTCGTCCGACGCAAAAATGCCCAAAAAACGGGTGGGCTATAGCCTTGGGGGGAAGGGCTGGCCCACTTCGCCCGCCGGACTCGGAATGGGGCGAGACTTTACGAGCGCCCTCCGTGTGCCAAAAATAGGCCGCGGGCACAGCTGCGCCCAAAAATAAGCCCCCGAAGGTCCCGTCCCCAATTTCGTCGCTAAAATGCCCAAAAAGCGGGTGGGCTATAGCCTTGGGGAGGGCTGGCCCACTTCGCCCGCGGACTCGGAATGGAGCGAGACTACGAGCGCCCTCCGTGTGCCAAAAATAGACGCGAACTGGCACAGCCGCCCAAAAAAAGCCCCGAAGGTCCCGTCCCCAAATTCGTCCGTCGCTAAATTCCCAAAAAAATGGGTGGGCTATAGCCATGGGGAGGGCTGGCCAACTTCGTCCGCGGACTTGGAATGGGGCGAGACTTTAACGCGCCTCCGTGTGCCAAAACTAGGCGCAGGCACAGCCGCGTCAAAAATAAGCCCCGGTCCCGTCCCCAAGTTCGTCCGCCGCAAAAATGCCCAAAAAACGGGTGGGCTATGGCCTTGGGGGGAGGGGCTGGCCAACTTCGTCCGCCGGACTCGGAATGGGGCGAGACTTTGTGAGCGCCCTCGGTGTGCCAAAAATAGGCCGCGGTCACAGCCGTGAATAAAAATAAGCCCCCGAAGGTCCCGTCCCCAAGTTCATCCGCCGAAAAAATGCCCAAAAAACGGGTGGGCTATAGCTTTGGGGGGAGGGGCTGGCCAACTTCGTCCGCCGGACTCGGAATGGGGCGAGACTTTGCGAGCGCCCTCCGTGTGCCAAAAATAAGCCGCGGACACAGCCGCGCCCAAAAATAAGCCCCCGATGGTCCCGTCCCCAAGTTCGTCCGCCGCAAAAATGCCCAAAAAACGGGTGGGCTATAGCCTTGGGGGGAGGGGATGACCAACTTCGTCCGCCGGACTCGGAATGGGACGAGACTTTACGAGCGCCCTCCCTGTGCCAAAAATAGGCTGTGGGAACAGCCGCGCCCAAAAATAAGCCCCCGAAGGTCCCGTCCCCAAGTTCGTCAGACGCAAAAATGCCCAAAAAACGGGTGGGCTATAGCCTTGGGGAGGGCTGGCCTCGCCCGCCGGACTCGGAATGGGCGAGACTTTCTGAGCGCCCTCCGTGTGCCAAAAATAGGCAGCGGGCACAGCGCGCCCAAAATGAAAGCCCCGAAGGTCCCGTCCCAAGTTCGTCCGGACGGCAAAAATGCCCAAAAACAGGTGGGCTATAGCCTTCGGGGAGGGGCTGGCCCACTTCGCCCGCCGGACTCGGAATGGGGCGAGACTTCTGACGCCCTCCGTGTGCCAAAAATGAGCCCGCAGGCACAGCAGCCCAAAAGAAGCCCCGAAGGACCCGTCCCCAAGTTCGTCGCGCAAAAATGCCCTAGACTTTCCGCCGGACTTGGAATGACGAGACTTTGCCAGCAGGCACAGCGTCAAAATAAGCAGGTCCGTCCCCAGTTCGTCAGGTTCGCAAAAATGCCCAAAAAAAGCGGGTGGGCTATAGCCTTGGGGAGGGATGGCCAACCGTCCGCCGGACTCGGAATGGGACGAGACTTTACGAGCACCCTCCGTGTGCCAAAAAATAGGCCTTGGCACAGCCGCTCCTAAAAAAAGCCCCAAGGTCCCGTCCCCAAGTTCGTCCGCTATAGCCTAAAGGGCTAGCTCGTCGCGGACTTGGAATGGGACGAGACTTTGCGAACGCCCTCCGTGTGCCAAAAATAGGCCGCGGGCACAGCCGCGCCCAAAAAGAAGCCCCCGAAGGTCCCGTCCCCAAGTTCGTCCGCCGCAAAAATGCCCAAAAAATGGGTGGGCTATAGCCTTGGGGGGAGGGGCTGGCCAACTTCGTCCGCCGGACTTGGAATGGGACGAGACTTTGCGAACGCCCTCCGTGTGCCAAAAATAGGCCGCAGGCACAGCCGCGTCCAAAAATAAGCCCCCGAAGGTCCCGTCCCCAAGTTCGTCCGCCGCAAAAATGCCCAAAAAACGGGTGGGCTATGGCCTTGGGGGGAGGGGCTGGCCAACTTCGTCCGCCGGACTCGGAATGGGACGAGACTTTACGAGCGCCCTCCGTGTGCCAAAAATAGGAAGCGGGCACAGCCGCGTCCAAAAATAAGCCCCCGAAGGTCCCATCCCCAAGATCGTCCGCCGCAAAAATGCCCAAAAAACGTGTGGGCTATGGCCTTGGGGGGAGGGGCTGGCCAACTTCGTCCGCCGGACTCGGAATGGGGCGAGACTTTGCGAGCGCCCTCCGTGTGCAAAATATAGGCCGCGGTCACAGCCGCGCCCAAAAATAAGCCCCCGAAGGTCCCGTCCCCAAGTTCGTCCGTCGCAAAAATGCCCAAAAAACAGTGGGCTATAGCCTTGGGGGGAGGGGCTGGCCCACTTCGTCCGCCGCACTAGGAATGGGGCGAGACTTTCTGCAGCCTTCCTGTGCCAAAAATAGTCCGGGAACAGCCGCGTCCATAAAGAAGCCCCTGAAGGTCCCGTCCCCAAGTTCGTCCGCCGCAAAAATGCCCAAAAAACAGGTGGGCTATAGCCTTTGGGGAGGGCTGGCCTACTCGTCCGCGGACTTGGAATGGGGCGAGACTTTGCGAGTGCCCTCCGTGTGCCAAAAATAGGCCGGGCAGGCGCGCAAAAATAAGCCCCCGAAGGTCCCGTCCCCAGGTTCGTCCGCCGCAAAAATGCCCAAAAAACAGTGGCCTATAGCCTTGGGGGGAGGGGTGGTCCACTTCGCCCGCCGGACTCGGAATGGGGCGCGACTTTACGAGCGCCCTCCGTGTGCCAAAAATAGGCCGCGGGCACAGCCACGCCCAAATATAAGCCCCCGAAGGTCCCGTCCCCAAGTTCGTCCGCCGCAAAAATGCCCATAGAACGGGTGGGCTATAGCCTTGGGGGGAGGGGCTGGCCAACTTCGTCCGCCGGACTTGGAATGGGGTGAGACTTTGCGAGCGCCCTCCATGTGCCAAAAATAGGCTACGGGCACAGCCCCTCCCAAAAATAAGCCGCCGAAGGTCCCGTCCCCAAGTTCGTCCGCCGAAAAAAATGCCCAAAAAACGGGTGGGCTATAGCTTTGGGGGGAGGGGCTGGCCAACTTAGTCCGCCGGACTCGGAATGGGACGAGACTTTGCGAGAGCCCTCCGTGTGCCAAAAATAGGCCGCGGGCACAGCCGCGCCCAAAAATAAACCCCGAAGGACCCGACACCCAGTTCGTCCGCATAAAAATGACCAAAAAAGCGGGTGGGCTATAGCCGTGGGGGAGGGGCTGGCCCACATCCGCCCGGACTCGGAATGGGTCGAGACTTTGCGAGCGCCCTCCGTGAACCAAAAATAGGCCGCGGGCTCAGCCGCACCCAAAAATAAGCCCCCGAAGGTCCGGTCCCCATGTTCGTCCGCCGCAAAAATGCCCAAAAAACGGGTGGGCTATAGCCTTGTGGGGAGGGGCTGGCCAACTTAGTCCGCCGGACTCGGAATGGGGCGAGACTTTGCGAGCGCCCTCCGTGTACAAAAAATAGGCCGCGGGCACAGCCGCACCCAAAAATAAGCCCCCGAAGGTCCCGTCCCCAAGTTCGTCCGCCGCAAAAATGCCCAAAAAACAGTGGGCTATAGCCTTGGGGGGAGGGGCTGGCCCACTTCGTCCGCCGGACTAGGAATGGGGCGAGACTTTGCGAGCGGCCTCCGTGTGCCAAAAATAGTCCGCGGGCACAGCCGCACCCAAAAAGAAGCCCCCGAAGGTCCCGTCCCCAAGTTCGTCCGCCGCAAAAATGCCCAAAAAACGGGTGGGCTATAGCCTTGGGGGGGGTCGCAGGACAAAAGAGTCCGCCGGACTTGGAATGGGACGAGACTTTCCGAGCGCCCTCCGTGTGCCAAAAATAGGCCGCGGGCGGAGCCGCGCCCAAAAATAAGCCCCCGAAGGTCCCGTCCCCAAGTTCGTCCGCCGCAAAAATGCCCAAAAAACGGGTGGTCTATAGCTTTGCGGGGAGGGGTTGGCCAACTTCGTCCGCCGGACTCGGAATGGGGCGAGACTTTGCGAGCGCCCTCCGTGTGCCAAAAATAGGCCGCGGACTCAGCCGCGCCCAAAAATAAGCCCCCGAAGGTCCCGTCCCCATGTTCGTCCTCCGCAAAAATGCCCAACAAGGGGGTGGGCTATAGCGTTCGGAGGAGCGGCTGGCCAACCGTCCGCCGGACTCGGAATGGGGCGAGACTTTGCGGCGCCCTCCGTGTACAAAAAATAGGCAGCGGGCACAGCGCGCAAAAAAGCCCCGAAGGTCCGTCCCCAAGTTCGTCCGCCCAAAATGCCCAACAAATGGGTGGAGCTATAGCCTTGGGGGGAGGGGCTGGCCCACTCGTCCGCGGACTTGGAATGCGGCGAGACATTCGAGCACCCTCCGTGTGCCAAAAATATGCAGCAGGCACAGCAGCGTCTAAAAATAAGCCCCGAAGGTCCATCCCCAAGATCGTCCGCGCAAAAAATGCCCAGCGGGTGGGCTATGGCCTTGGGGAGGGGCCAACCAAGCAAATCCGCGGACTCGGAATAGGCGAGACTTTGCGGCGCCCTCTGTGTGCAAAATATAGGCGCGATCACAGCCGCGCCCAAAAATAAGCACCCGTGGAGTCCGTCCCCAAGATCGTCCGCCGAAAAAATGCCCAAAAAACGGGTGGGCTATAGCCTTGGGGGGAGGGGCTGGCCAATTTCGTCCGCCGGACTCGGAATGGGGTGAGACTTTGCGAGTGCCCTCCGTGTACAAAAAATAGGCCGCGGGCACAGCCGCGCCCAAAAATAAGCCCCCGAAGGTCCCGTCCCCAAGTTCGTCCGCCGCAAAAATGCCCAAAAAACAGTGGGCAATAGCCTTGCGGGGAGGGGCTGGCCACTAAATCCGCCGCACTAGGAATGGGGCGATACTTTGCGAGCGGCCTTCCTGTGCCAAAAATAGTCCGCGGGAACAGCCGCGCCCATAAAGAAGCCCCCGAAGGTCCCGTCCCCAAGTTCGTCCGCCGCAAAAATGCCCAAAAAACAGGTGGGCTATAGCCTTTGGGGGAGGGGCTGGCCAACAAATCCGCGGACTTGGAATGGGACGAGACTGCGAGTGCCCTCCGTGTGCCAAAAAATAGGCCCAGGCAGAGCCGCCTTAAAAATAAGCCCCCGAAGGTCCCGTCCCCAGGTTCGTCCGCCGCAAAAATGCCCAAAAAACAGTGGCCTATAGCCTTGGGGGGAGGGGTGGTCCACTTCGCCCGCCGGACTCGGAATGGGGCGCGACTTTACGAGCGCCCTCCGTGTGCCAAAAATAGGCCGCGGGCACAGCCACGCCCAAATATAAGCCCCCGAAGGTCCCGTCCCCAAGTTCGTCCGCCGCAAAAATGCCCAAAGAACGGGTGGGCTATAGGGGAGGGCAACCCACTTCGTCCGCCGGACTTGGAATGGGGTGAGACTTTGCGAGCGCCCTCCATGTGCCAAAAATAGGCTGCGGGCACAGCCGCTCCCAAAAATAAGCCGCCGAAGGTCCCGTCCCCAAGTTCGTCCGCCGAAAAAAATGCCCAAAAAACGGGTGGGCTATAGCTTTGGGGGGAGGGGCTGGCTAACTTAGTCCGCCGGACTCGGAATGGGGCGAGACTTTGCGAGCGCCCTCCGTGTGCCAAAAATAGGCCGCGGGCACAGCCACGCCCAAAAATAAACCCCGAAGGACCCGTCCCCAAGTTCGTCCGCCCGCAAAAATGACCGCGGGTGGGCTATAGCCGTGGGGGAGGCTGGCCCGCCGTCCGCCCGGACTCGGAATGGGTCGAGACTTTGCGAGCGCCCTCCGTGAACCAAAAATAGGCCGCGGGCTAAGCCGCACCCAAAAATTATCCCCCGAAGGTCCGGTCCCCATGTTCGTCCGCCGCAAAAATGCCCAAAAGCGGGTGGGCTATAGCCTTGTGGGGAGGGGCTGGCCAACAGTCCGCGGACTCGGAATGGGCGAGACTTTGCGGCGCCCTCCGTGTACAAAAAATAGACGCGGGCACAGCCGCGCAAAAATAAGCCCCGAGGTCACGTCCCCAAGTTCGTCCGCCTTAAAAATGCCCAAAAAACAGTGGGCTCTAGCCCGGGGGGGAGGGGCTGGCCCACAAATCCGCCGGACTAGGAATGGGCGAGACTGCGAGCGGCCTCCGTGTGCCAAAAATAGTCCGGGCACAGCCGCACCCAAAAGAAGCCCCGAAGAGTCCCGTCCCCAAGTTCGTCCGCGCAAAAATGCCCAAAAGCGGGTGGGCTATAGCCTTGGGAGGGGCTGGCCAACCGTCCGCGGACTTGGAATGGGACAGAGACTTTCGAGCGCCCTCCGTGTGCCAAAAATAGGCCTTGGGCGAGCCGCGCCCAAAATAAGCCCCGAAGGTACCGTCCCCAAGTTCGTCCGCCCCATAAAAATGCCCAAAAAGCGGGTGGTCTATAGCTTTGCGGGGAGGGTTGGCCAACATCGTCCGCGGACTCGGAATGAGGCGAGACTGCAGCGCCCTCCGTGTGCCAAAAATAGGCCGCGGACTCAGCCGCGCCCAAAAATAAGCCCCCGAAGGTCCCGTCCCCATGTTCGTCCGCCGCAAAAATGCCCAAAAAACGGGTGGGCTATAGCCTTGTGGGGAGGGGCTGGCCAACTTCGTCCGCCGGACTCGGAATGGGGCGAGACTTTGCGAGCGCCCTCCGTGTGCCAAAAATATGCCGTGGGCACAGCCGCGCAAAAAATAAGCCCCCGAAGGTCCCGTCCCGAAGTTCGTCCGCCGCAAAAATGCCCAAAAAACAGTGGGATATAGCCTTGGGGGGAGGGGATGGCCCACTTCGTCCGCCGGACTCGGAATGGGCGAGACTTTGCGACCACCCTCCGTGTGCCAAAAATAGGCCACGGACACAGCCGCGCCCAAAAATAAGTCCCCGAAGGTCCCGTCCCCAAGTTCGTCCGCCGCAAAAATGCCCAAAAAACGGGTGGGCTATAGCCTTGGGGGAGGGCTGGCGAACAAATCCGCGGACTCGGAATGGGGCGAGACTTTGCGACCACCCTCCGTGTGCCAAAAATAGGCTGCGGACACAGCTTCGGACAAAAATAAGCCCCCGAAGGTCCCGTCCACAAGTTCGTCCCCCGCAAAAATGCCCAAAAAACGGGTGGGCTATATCCTTGCGGGGAGGGCTGGCCAAATCCGCGAACTCGGAATGGGCGAGACTTTGCGAGCACCCTACGTGTGCCAAAAATAGGCCGCGGGCATAGCTTCAGACAAAAATAAGCCCCCAAAGGTCCCGTCCACAAGTTCGTCCCATGCAAAATGCCCCGAAAAGCGGGTGGGCTATAGCCTTTGGGGGAGTGGCTGGCCAACTTCGTCCGCCGGACTCGGAATGGGGCGAGACTTTGCGAGCGGCCTCCGTGTACGAAAAATAGGCCACGGGCACAGTCGTACCCAAAAATAAGCCGCCGAAGGTCCCGTCCCCAAGTTCGTCCGTCGCAAAAATGCCCAAAAAACGGGTGGGCTATAGCCTTGGGGGGAGGGGCTGGCCCACTTCGTCCGCCGGACTCGGAATGGGGCGAGACTTTGTGAGTGCCCTACGTGTGCCAAAAATAGGCCATAGGCACAGCCGCGCCCAAAAATAAGCCCCCGAAGGTCCCGTCCCCAAGTTCGTCCGCCGCAAATATGCCCAAAAAACGGGTGGGCTATAGCCTTGGGGGTAGGGGCGGGCCAACTCCGTCCGCCGGACTCGGAATGGGGCGAGACTTTGCGAGCTGCCTCTGTGTGCCAAAAATAGGTCGCGGACACAGCCGCGCCAAAAAATAAGCCCCCGAAGGTCCCGTCCCCAAGTTCGTCCGTCGCAAAAATGCCCAAAAAACAGGTGGGCTATAGCCTTGGGGGGAGGGGTTGGCCCACTTCGTCCGCCGGACTCGGAATGCGGCGAGACTTTACGAGCGCCGTCCGTGTGCTAATATTAGGCCATGGGCACAGCCGCGCCCAAAAATAAGACCCCGAAGGTCCCGTCCCCAAGTTCGTCCGCCGCAAAAATGCCCAAAAAACGGGTGGCCTATAGCCTTGGGGGGAGGGGCTGGCCAACTTCGTCCGCCGGACTCGGAATGGGGCGACACTTTACGAGTGCCCTCTATGTGCCAAAAATAGACCGCGGGCACAGTCGCGCCCAAAAATAAGCCCCCGAAGGTCCCGTCCCCAAGTTCGTCCGCTGCAAATGCCCCAGCGGATGGGCTATAGCCTTGGGAGGTTACTGGCCAACCGTCCGGCGGACTCGGAATGGGGCGAGACTTTGTGACCCCCCTCCGTGTGCCAAAAATAGGCCGCGGACACAGCAGTGCCCAAAAATAAGCCCCCGAAGGTCCCGTCCGCAAGTTCGTCCGCTGCAAAAATGTCCAAAAAACGGGTGGGCTATAGCCTTGGGGGGAGGGGCTGGCCAACTTCGTCCGCCGGACTCAGAATGGGGCGAGTCTTTGCGAGTGGCCTCCGTATGCCAAAAATAGGCCGCGGGCACAGCCGCGCCCAATAATAAGCCCCTTAAGATCACGTCCCCTAGTTCGTCCGCCGCAAAAATGCCCAAAAAACGGGTGGGCTATAGCCTTGGGGGGAGGGCTGGCCAACCCAACCGTCAGCCCGGACTCGGAATGGGGCGAGACTTTGCGGCGCTATCCGTGTGCCAAAAAGAGGCACAGCCGTACCAAAATAAGCCCCCAAGGTCCCGTCCCCAAGTTCGTCCGCGCAAAATGCCAGCGGGTGGGCTATAGCCTTGGGGGAGGGCTGGCCAACTCGTCCGGACTCGGAATGGGGCGAGACTTTGCAGCGCTATCCGTGTGCCAAAAGAGGCGCAGGCACAGCCGCACCCAAAAATAAGCCCCCAAGGTCCACGTCCCCAAGATCGTCCGCCCAAAAATGCCCAAAAGCGGGTGGGCTATAGCCTTGGGGAGAGGGTGGCCAACTCGTCCGCCGGACTCGGAATGGGGCAAGACCTTACGAGCGCCCTCCGTGTGCCAATATTAGGCTGTGGGCACAGCCACCCCTAAAAATAAGCCCCCAAAGGTCCCGTCCCCAAGTTCGTCCGCCGCAAAAATGCCCAAAAAACGGGTGGGCTATAGCCTTGGGGGGAGGGGCTGGCCCAACTTCGTCCGCGGACTCGGAATGGGGGCGACACTTTGCGGCGCCCTCCGTGTGCAAAAATAGGCTGGGGGGCACAGCCACGCCCAAAATAAGCCCGAGGTCCCTTCCCCAAGTTCGTCCGTCATAAAAATGCCCAAAAAACAGGTTGGCTATAGCCTTGGGGGAGGTTGGCCCATCGTCCGCGGACTCGGAATGCGGCGAGACTTCACGAGCACCCTCCGTGTGCCAATATTAGGCAGCGTGCACAGCGCCCAAAAATAAGCCCCGAAGGTCCCGTCCCAAGTTCGTCCGCAAAAATGCCCAAAGCGAGGCTATAGCCTTGGGGAGAGGGCTGTAGCAAAGTCCGCGGACTCGGAATGGGGCGACACTTTGCGAGCGCCCTCCGTGTGCTAAAAATAGGCCGTGGGCACAGCGACGCCAAAAAATAAGCCCCCGAAGGTCCCTACCCCAAGTTAAGTCGCCGCAAAAATGCCCAAAAAAATGGGTGGGCTATAGCCTTGCAGGAGGGCTGGCCCCTTCGTCCGCCGGACTCGGGTGGGCGAGACTTTGCAGCGCCCTCCGTGTGCCAAAAATAGGCCGCAGGCTCAGCCGCGCCAAAATAAGCCCCGACGGTCCTGTCCCCAAGTTCGTCCGCCGCAAAAATGCCCAAAAAACGGGTGGGCTATAGCCTTGGGGGGAGGGGCTGGCCAACTTCGTCCGCCGGACTCGGAATGCGGCGAGACTTTACGAGCGCCCTCCGTGTGCCAATATTAGGCTTTGGGCACAGCCGCCCCTAAAAATAAGCCCCCGAAGGTCCCGTCCCCAAGTTCGTCCGCCGCAAAAATGCCCAAAAAACGGGTGGGCTATAGCCTTGGGGGGAGGGGCTGGCCAACTTCGTCCGCCGGACTCGGAATGGGGCGACACTTTGCGAGCGCCCTCCATGTGCAAAACATAGGCTGGGGGCACAGCCGTGCCCAAAAATAAGCCCCCGAAGGTCCCTTCCCCAAGTTCGTCCGTCGCAAAAATGCCCAAAAAACAGGTTGGCTATAGCCTTGGGGGGAGGGGTTGGCCCACTTCGTCCGCCGGACTCGGAATGTGGCGAGACTTTACGAGCGCCCTCCGTGTGCTTATATTAGGCTGCGTGCACAGCCGCACCCAAAAATAAGCCCCCGAAGGTCACGTCCCCAAGTTCGTCCGCCCATGAAAATGCCCAGCAGGGGGCTATAGCCTTGGGGGGAGGGGCTGGCCAACTTCGTCCGCCGGACTCGGAATGGGGCGACACTTTGCGAGCGCCCTCCGTGTGCTAAAAATAGGCCGTGGGCACAGCCACGCCAAAAAATAAGCCCCCGAAGGTCCCGACCCTAAGTTCGTCCGCCGCAAAAATGCCCAAAAAATGGGTGGGCTATAGCCTTGGGGGGAGGGGCTGGCCCACTAAATCCGCGGACTCGGAGTGGGCGAGTTTGCGGCGCCCTCCGTGTGCCAAAAATAGGCCGCGGGCTCAGCCGCGCAAAAATAAGCCCCGAAGGTCCCATCCCCATGTTCGTCACGCAAAATGGCCAAAAAAATGGGTGGGCTATAGCCTTGTGGGGAGGGGCTGGCAAACTTCGTCCGCCGGACTCGGAATGGGGCTAGACTTTGCGAGCACCCTCCGTGTGCCAAAAATAGGCCGCGGCCTCAGCCGTGCCCAAAAATAAGCCCCCGAAGGTCCCATCCCCATGATCGTCGCCGCAAAAATGCCCCGAAAAAAGCGGGTGGGCTATAGCCTTGTGGGGAGGGGCTGGCCAGCAAATCCGCCGGACTCGGAATGGGGTGAGACTGCGGCGCCCTACGTGTACCAAAAATAGGCCGTAGGCAGAGCCGCGGACAAATAAACCCGAAGGTCCCTTCCACAAGTTCGTCCCCCAAAAATGCCCAAGCGTGTAGGCTATAGCCTTGGGGAGGGGCTGGCCAACAAATCCGCCGGACTCGGGTGGGCGAGACTTTGCGAGCGGCCTCCGTGTATGAAAAATAGGCCACGGGCACAGTCATACCCAAAAATAAGCCACCGAAGGTCCCGTCCCCAAGTTCGTCCGTCGCAAAAATGCGCAAAAAACGGGTGGGCTATATCCGTGGGGGGAGGGGCTGGCCCACTTCGTCCGCCGGACTCGGAATGGGGCGAGACTTTGCGAGCACCCTACGTGTGCCAAAAATAGGCATGGGCACAGCCGCACCAAAATAAGCCCCCAAAGGTCCCGTCCCCAAGTTCGTCCGCCGTAATGCCCAAAAGCAGGTGAGCTCTGGCCTTGGGGGCGGGGCGGAGCAACTCCGTCCGCCGGACTCGGAATGGGGCGAGACTGCGGCGGCCTCCGTGTGCCAAAAATAGGTCGCGGGCACAGCTGCGCCAAAAATAAGTCCCGAAGGTCCCGTCCCCAAGTTCGTCCGCCGCTTATAAAAATGCCCAAAAAGCGGGTGGGCTATAGCCTTGAGGGAGGGCTGGCCAACCGTCCGGACTCGAAATGGGCGAGACTTCACTGAGCGCCCTCCGTTTGCCAATATTAGGCCACGGGCACAGCGCGCCCAAAAATAAGCCCCGAAGGTCCCGTCCCCAAGTTCGTCCGTCGCAAAAATGCCCAAAAACAGGTGGGCTATAGCCTTGGGGAGAGGTTGGCCCACTCGTCCGCGGACTCGGAATGCGGCGAGACTTTATGGCGCCCTCCGTTTGCCAATATTAGGCCACGGGCACAGCGGCGCCCAAAAATAAGCCCCGAAGGTCCCGTCCCCAAGTTCGTCATGCAAAAATGCCCAAGCAGGTGGGCTATAGCCTTGGGGAGAGGGCTGGCCAACCGTCCGCGGACTCGAAATGGGGCGAGACTTACTGAGCGCCCTCCGTTTGCCAATATTAGGCCACAGGCTTTGTAGCGCCAAAAATAAGCCCCGAAGGTCCCGTCCCCAAGTTCGTCCGCCCATGCAAAATGCCCAAAAGCGGGTGGGCTATAGCCTTGGGGGAGGGCTGGCAAATCCGCCCGGACTCGGAATGGGGCGAAACTGCAGAGCACCCTCCGTGTGCAAAAAAATTGGTCGAGGCAAGCCGCGCCCAAAAATAAGCCCCGAAGGTCCCGTCCCCAAGGATTCGTCCATCGCAAAAATGCCCAAAAACAGGTGGGCTATAGCCTTGGGGAGGGTTGGCCCGCCGTCCGCCGGACTCGGAATGCAGCGAGACTTCTGGCGCCCTCCGTGTGCCAATATTAGGCAGGCACAGCCGCAAAAATAAGCCCCGAAGGTCCGTCCCCAAGTTCGTCCGCCGCAAAAATGCCCAAAAAAGCGGGTGGGCTATAGCCTTGGGGAGGAGGGCTGGCCAACTTCGTCCGCGGACTCGGAATGGGCGACACTTTGCGGCGCCCTCCGTCTGCAAAAAAAATAAGCGGGGCACAGCCGCACCCAAAAATAAGCCCCGAAGGTCCGTCCCCAAGTTCGTCCGCCAAAAATGCCCCAAAGCGGGTGGGCTATAGCCTTGGGGGGCGAGGCGGAAGCCAGCTCCGTCCGCCGGACTCGGAATGGGGTGAGACTTTGCGAGCGGCCTCCGTGTGCCAACAATAGGTCGCACAGCCGCGCCAAAAAATAAGCCCCGAAGGTCCGTCCCCAAGTTCGTCCGCCATAAAAATGCCCAAAAGCGGGTGGGCTATAGCCTTGGGGAGGGCTGGCCAACTTCGTCCGTCGGACTCGGAATGGGGCGAGACTTGGCGAGCACCCTCCGTGTGCCAAAAATAGGCCACGGACACAGCCACGCCCAAAAATAAGCCCCCGACGGTCACGTCCCCTAGTTCATCCGCCGCAAAAATGCCCAAAAAACGGGTGGGCTATAGCCTTGGGGGGAGGGGCTGGCCCACTTCGTCCGCCGCACTCGGAATGGGGCAAGCCTTTGTGAGTGGCCTCCGTGTGCCAAAAATAGGCCATGGGCACAGCCGCACCCAAAAATAAGCCCCTTTAGGTCCGGTCCCCAAGTTCGTCCGCCGTAAAAATGCCCAAAAAACGGGTGGGCTATAGCCTTGGGGGGAGGGGCTGGCCCACTTCGTCCGCCGGACTCGGAATGGGGCGACACTTTGCGAGCGCCCTCCGTGTACTAAAAATAGGCCGTGGGCACAGCCACGCCAAAAAATAAGCCCCCGAAGGTCCCGACCCCAAGTTCGTCCGCCGCAAAAATGCCCAAAAAACGGGTGGGCTATAGCCTTGGGGGGAGGGGCTGGCGAACTTCGTCCGCCGGACTCGGAATGGGGCGAGACTTTGCGAGCGGCCTCAGTGTGCCAAAAATAGGCGGCGTACACAGCCGCGAGCAAAAATAAGCCCCGAAGGTCCCGTCCCCAAGTTCGTCCGCTGCAAAAATGCCCAAAAAACGGGTGGGCTATAGCCTTGGGGGGAGGGGCTGGCCCACTTCGTCCGCCGTACTCGGAATGGGGCGAAACTTTGCGAGCGGCCTCCGTGTGCCAAAAATAGGTCGCGGACACAGCCGCGCCAGAAAATAAGCCCCCGAAGGTCCCGTCCCCAAGTTCGTCCGCCGCAAAAATGCCCAAAAAACGGGTGGGCTATAGCCTTGGGGGGAGGGGCTGGCGAACTTCGTCCGCCGGACTCGGAATGGGGCGAGACTTTGCGAGCGGCCTCAGTGTGCCAAAAATAGGCCACGGACACAGCCGCGAGCAAAAATAAGCCCCCGAAGGTCCCGTCCCCAAGTTCGTCCGCCGCAAAAATGCCCAAAAAACGGGTGGGCTATAGCCTTGGGGGGAGGGGCTGGCCAACTTCGTCCGCCGGAATCGGAATTGGGCGAGACTTTACTAGCCACCTACGTGTGCCAAAAATAGGCCGCGGGCACAGCCGCGCCCAAAAATAAGCCCCCAAAGGTCCCGTCCCCAAGTTCGTCCGCCGCAAAAATGCCCAAAAAACGGGTGGGCTATAGCCTTGGGGGGAGGGGCTGGCCCACTTCGTCCGCCAGACTCGGAATGGGGGGACACTTTGCGATCGCCCTCCGTGTGCAAAAAATAGGCTGGGGGCACAGCCGCGCCCAAAAATAAGTCCCCGAAGGTCCCGTCCCCATGTTCGTCCGCCGCAAAAATGCCCAAAAAACGGGTGGGCTATAGCCTTGGGGGGAGGGGCTGGCGAACTTCGTCCGCCGGACTCGGAATGGGGCGAGACTTTGCGAGCGGCCTCAGTGTGCCAAAAATAGGCAGCGGGCACAGCCGCGCCCAAAATGAAGCCCCCGAAGGTCCCGTCCCCAAGTTCGTCCGACGCAAAAATGCCCAAAAAACAGGTGGGCTATAGCCTTGGGGGGAGGGGCTGGCCCACTTCGCCCGCCGGACTCGGAATGGGGCGAGACTTTACGAGCACCCTCCGTGTGCCAAAAATAGGCCGCGGGCACAGCCGCGTCCAAAAATAAGCCCCCGAAGGTCCCATCCCCAAGATCGTCCGCCGAAAAAATGCCCAAAAAACGGGTGGGCTATGGCCTTGGGGGGAGGGGCTGGCCAACTTCGTCCGCCGGACTCGGAATGGGGCGAAACTTTGCGAGCGCCCTCCGTGTCCCAAATATAGGCCGCGGGCACAGCCGCGCCCAAAAATAAGCCCCCGAAGGTCCCGTCCCCAAGTTCGTCAGACGCAAAAATGCCCAAAAAACGGGTGGGCTATAGCCTTGGGGGGAGGGGATGGCCAACTTCGTCCGCCGGACTCGGAATGGGACGAGACTTTACGAGCACCCTCCGTGTGCCAAAAATAGGCCGCGGGCACAGCCGCTCCTAAAAAGAAGCCCCCGAAGGTCCCGTCCCCAAGTTCGTCCGCCGCAAAAATGGCCAAAAAATGGGTGGGCTATAGCCTTGGGGGGAGGGCTGGCCAACTAAATCCCCGGACTTGGAATGGGACGAGACTTTGCGAACGCCCTCCGTGTGCCAAAAATAGGCCGCGGGCACAGCCGCGCCTAAAAAGAAGCCCCCGAAGGTCCCGTCCCCAAGTTCGTCCGCCGCAAAAATGCCCAAAAAATGGGTGGGCTATAGCCTTGGGGGGAGGGGCTGGCCAACTTCGTCCGCCGGACTTGGAATGGGACGAGACTTTGCGAACGCCCTCCGTGTGCCAAAAATAGGCCGCAGGCACAGCCGCGTCCAAAAATAAGCACCCGAAGGTCCCGTCCCCAAGTTCGTCCGCCACAAAAATGCCCAAAAAACGGGTGGGCTATGGCCTTGGGGGGAGGGGCTGGCCAACTTCGTCCGCCGGACTCGGAATGGGACGAGACTTTACGAGCGCCCTCCGTGTGCCAAAAATAGGAAGCGGGCACAGCCCCGCCCAAAATGAAGCCCCCGAAGGTCCCGTCCCCAAGTTCGTCCGACGCAAAAATGCCCAAAAAACTGGTGGGCTATAGCCTTGGGGGGAGGGGCTGGCCCACTTCGCCCGCCGGACTCGGAATGGGGCGAGACATTACGAGCGCCCTCCGTGTGCCAAAAATAGGCCCCGGGCACAGCCGCGCCCAAAAAGAAGCCCCCGAAGGTCCCGTCCCCAAGTTCGTCCGCCGCAAAAATGCCCAAAAAATGGGTGGGCTATATCCTTGGGGGGAGGGGCTGGCCAACTTCGTCCGCCGGACTTGGAATGCGACGAGACATTCCGACCACCCTCCGTGTGCCAAAAATATGCCGCGGGCACAGCCGCGTCCAAAAATAAGCCCCCGAAGGTCCCATCCCCAAGATCGTCCGCCGCAAAAATGCCCAAAAAACGTGTGGGCTATGGCCTTGGGGGGAGGGGCTGGCCAACTTCGTCCGCCGGACTCGGAATGGGGCGAGACTTTGCGAGCGCCCTCCGTGTGCAAAATATAGGCCGCGGTCACAGCCGCGCCCAAATTTATGCCACCGAAGGTCCCGTCCCCAAGTTCGTCCGTCGCAAAAATGCCCAAAAAACTGTGGGCTATTGCCTTGGGGGGAGGGGCTGGCCCACTTCGTCCGCCGCACTAGGAATGGGGCGAGACTTTGCGAGCGGCCTTCCTGTGCCAAAAATAGTCCGCGGGAACAGCCGCGCCCATAAAGAAGCCCCTGAAGGTCCCGTCCCCAAGTTCGTCCGCCGCAAAAATGCCCAAAAACAGGTGGGCTATAGCCTTTGGGGAGGGCTGGCCAACTTCGTCCGCCGGACTTGGAATGGGGCGAGACTTTGCGAGTGCCCTCGGTGTGCCAAAAATAGGCCACGGGCAGAGCGCGCCAAAAATAAGCCCCGAGGTCCGTCCCCAGGTTCGTCCGCCGCATAAAAATGCCCAAAAACAGTGGCCTATAGCCTTGGGGGGAGGGGTGGGCCACTCGCCCGCGGACTCGGAATGGGCGCGACTTTCTGAGCGCCCTCCGTGTGCCAAAAATAGGCCGCGGGCACAGCCACGCCCAAATATAAGCCCCCAAAGGTCCCGTCCCCAAGTTCGTCCGCCGCAAAAATGCCCAAAGAACGGGTGGGCTATAGCCTTGGGGGGAGGGGCTGGCCCACTTCGTCCGCCGGACTTGGAATGGGGTGAGACTTTGCGAGCGCCCTCCATGTGCCAAAAATAGGCTGCGGGCACAGCCGCTCCCAAAAATAAGCCGCCGAAGGTCCCGTCCCCAAGTTCGTCCGCCGAAAAAAATGCCCAAAAAACGGGTGGGCTATAGCTTTGGGGGGAGGGGCTGGCCAACTTAGTCCGCCGGACTCGGAATGGGGCGAGACTTTGCGAGCGCCCTCCGTGTGCCAAAAATAAGCCGCGGGCACAGCCGCACCCAAAAATAAACCCCGAAGGACCCGTCCCCAAGTTCGTCCGCCGCAAAAATGACCAAAAAACGGGTGGGCTATAGCCTTGGGGGGAGGGGCTGGCCCACTTCGTCCGCCGGACTCGGAATGGGTCGAGACTTTGCGAGCGCCCTCCGTGAACCAAAAATAGGCCGCGGGCTCAGCCGCACCCAAAAATAAGCCCCCGAAGGTCCGGTCCCCATGTTCGTCCGCCGCAAAAATGCCCAAAAAACGGGTGGGCTATAGCCTTGTGGGGAGGGGCTGGCCAACTTAGTCCGCCGGACTCGGAATGGGGCGAGACTTTGCGAGCGCCCTCCGTGTACAAAAAATAGGCCGCGGGCACAGCCGCACCCAAAAATAAGCCCCAGTCCCGTCCCCAAGTTCGTCCGCAAAATGCCCAAAAAAAGGGTGGGCTATATCCTTGGGGGGAGGGGCTGGCCAACTTCGTCCGCCGGACTTGGAATGCGACGAGACATTCCGACCACCCTCCGTGTGCCAAAAATATGCCGCGGGCACAGCCGCGTCCAAAAATAAGCCCCCGAAGGTCCCATCCCCAAGATCGTCCGGCAAAAATGCCCAAAAGCGTGTGGGCTATGGCCTTGGGGAGGGGCTGGCCAATCGTCGCGGACTCGGAATGGGGCGAGACTTTGCGAGCGCCCTCCGTGTGCAAAATATAGGCCGCGGTCACAGCCGCGCCCAAAAATAAGCCCCCGAAGGTCCCGTCCCCAAGTTCGTCCGTCGCAAAAATGCCCAAAAAACAGTGGGCTATAGCCTTGGGGGGAGGGGCTGGCCCACTTCGTCCGCCGCACTAGGAATGGGGCGAGACTTTGCGAGCGGCCTTCCTGTGCCAAAAATAGTCCGCGGGAACAGCCGCGCCCATAAAGAAGCCCCTGAAGGTCCCGTCCCCAAGTTCGTCCGCCGCAAAAATGCCCAAAAAACAGGTGGGCTATAGCCTTTGGGGGAGGGGCTGGCCAACTTCGTCCGCCGGACTTGGAATGGGACGAGACTTTGCGAGTGCCCTCCGTGTGCCAAAAATAGGCCCACGGGCAGAGCGCGCCAAAAATAAGCCCCCGAAGGTCCCGCCCCCAGGTTCGTCCGCCGCAAAAATGCCCAAAAAACAGTGGCCTATAGCCTTGGGGGGTGGGGTGGTCCACTTCGCCCGCCGGACTCGGAATGGGGCGCGACTTTACGAGCGCCCTCCGTGTGCCAAAAATAGGCCGCGGGCACAGCCACGCCCAAATATAAGCCCCGAAGGTCCGTCCCAAGTTCGTCCGCGCAAAATGCCCATAGAACGGGTGGGCTATAGCCTGGGGAGGGGCTGGCCAACCGTCCGCCTCGGACTTGGAATGGGGTGAGACTTTGCAGCGCCCTCCATGTGCCAAAAAATAGGCTGCGGGCACAGCCGCTCCCAAAAATAAGCCATGAAGGTCCGTCCCCAAGTTCGTCCGAAAAAAATGCCCAAAAAACGGGTGGGCTATAGCATTGGTTGGAGGGGCTGGCCACAGTCCGCGGACTCGGGAATGGGGCGAGACTGCAGGCGCCCTCCGTGTGCCAAAAATAGGCCGCGGGCACAGCCACGCCCAAAAATAAACCCCGAAGGACCCGTCCCCAAGTTCGTCCGCCGCAAAAATGACCAAAAAACGGGTGGGCTATAGCCGTGGGGGGAGGGGCTGGCCCACTTCGTCCGCCGGACTCGGAATGGGTCGAGACTTTGCGAGCGCCCTCCGTGAACCAAAAATAGGCCGCGGGCTCAGCCGCACCCAAAAATAAGCCCCCGAAGGTCCGGTCCCCATGTTCGTCCGCCGCAAAAATGCCCAAAAAACGGGTGGGCTATAGCCTTGTGGGGAGGGGCTGGCCAACTTAGTCCGCCGGACTCGGAATGGGGCGAGACTTTGCGAGCGCCCTCCGTGTACAAAAAATAGGCCGCGGGCACAGCCGCGCCCAAAAATAAGCCCCCGAAGGTCCCGTCCCCAAGTTCGTCCGCCGCAAAAATGCCCAAAAAACGGGTGGGCTATAGCCTTGGGGAGGGCTATCCGCCGGACTAGGAATGGGGCGAGACTTTGCGGCGGCCTCCGTGTGCTAAAAATAGTCCGCGGGCACAGCCGCACCCAAAAAAAGCCCCGAAGGTCCGTCCCAAGTTCGTCCGCAAAAATGCCCAAAAACGGGTGGGCTATAGCCTTGGGGAGGGGCTGGCCAACTCGTCGCCGGACTTGGAATGGGGCGAGACTTTCCGAGCGCCTCCGTGTGCGCCAAAAATAGGCCACGGGCGGAGCGCGCCAAATAAGCCCCGAAGGTCCCGTCCCCAAGTTCGTCCGCCGCAAAATGCCCAAAAGCGGGTGGTCTATAGCTGCGGGGAGGGGTTGGCCAATCGTCCGGACTCGGAATGGGCGAGACTTTGCGAGCGCCCTCCGTGTGCCAAAAATAGGCGCGGACTCAGCCGCGCCCAAAAATAAGCCCCGAAGGTCCCGTCCCCATGTTCGTCCTCCATAAAAATGCCCAAAAGCGGTTTGGGCTATAGCCTTGTGGGGAGGGGCTGGCCAACTTCGTCCGCGGACTCGGAATGGGGCGAGACTGCAGCGCCCTCCGTGTACAAAAAATAGGCAGGCACAGCGCGCTAAAAAGAAGCCCCGAAGGTCAGTCCCCAAGTTCGTCCGCCGCAAAAATGCCCCAAAAATGGGTGGGCTATAGCCTTGGGGGAGGGGGCTGGCCAATCCGCCGGACTTGGAATGCGGCAGAGACATTCCGAGCACCCTCCGTGTGCCAAAAATATGCAGCGGGCACAGCCGCGTCTAAAAATAAGCCCCGAAGGTCCCATCCCCAAGATCGTCCACGCAAAATGCCCAAAAGCGGGTGGGCTATGGCCTTGGCCCAGGGAGGGCTGGTCAACTTCATCCGCCGGACTCGGAATGGGGCGAGACTTTGCGAGCGCCCTCTGTGTGCAAAATATAGGCCGCGATCACAGCCGTGCCCAAAAATAAGCGCCCGTAGGTCCCGTCCCCAAGTTCGTCCGCCGAAAAAATGCCCAAAAAACGGGTGGGCTATAGCCTTGGGGGGAGGGGCTGGCCAACTTCGTCCGCCGGACTCGGAATGGGGCGAGACTTTGCGAGTGCCCTCCGTGTACAAAAAATAGGCCGCGGGCACAGCCGCGCCCAAAAATAAGCCCCCGAAGGTCCCGTCCTCAAGTTCGTCCGCCGCAAAAATGCCCAAAAAACAGTGGGCAATAGCCTTGGGGGGAGGGGCTGGCCCACTTCGTCCGCCGCACTAGGAATGGGGCGAGACTTTGCGAGCGGCCTTCCTGTGCCAAAAATAGTCCGCGGGAACAGCCGCGCCCATAAAGATGCCCCTAAAGGTCCCGTCCCCAAGTTCGTCCGCCGCAAAAATGCCCAAAAAACAGGTGGGCTATAGCCTTTGGGGGAGGGGCTGGCCAACTTCGTCCGCCGGACTTGGAATGGGACGAGACTTTGCGAGTGCCCTCCGTGTGCCAAAAATAGGCCACGGGCAGAGCCGCGCCCAAAAATAAGCCCCCGAAGGTCCCGTCCCCAGGTTCGTCCGCCGCAAAAATGCCCAAAAAACAGTGGCCTATAGCCTTGGGGGGAGGGGTGGTCCACTTCGCCCGCCGGACTCGGAATGGGGGCGCGACTTCTGAGCGCCCTCCGTGTGCCAAAAATAGCAGCAGGCACAGCCACGCAAATATAAGCCCGAAGGTCCCGTCCCCAAGTTCGTCCGCCGCAAAAATGCCCAAAAGCGGGTGGGCTATAGCCTTGGGGAGGGGCTGGCCACTCGTCCGCCGGACTTGGAATGAGGTGAGACTTTGCGGCGCCCTCCATGTGCAAAAATAGGCTGCGGGCACAGCCGCTCCCAAAAATAAGCCGCCGAAGGTCCGTCCCCAAGTTCGTCCGCCGAAAAAATGCCCAAATAACGGGTGGGCTATAGCTTTGGGGGGAGGGGCTGGCCAACTTAGTCCGCCGGACTCGGAATGGGGCGAGACTTTGCGAGCGCCCTCCGTGTGCCAAAAATAGGCCGCGGGCACAGCCACGCCCAAAAATAAACCCCGAAGGACCCGTCCCCAAGTTCGTCCGCCGCAAAAATGACCAAAAAACGGGTGGGCTATAGCCGTGGGGGGAGGGGCTGGCCCACTTCGTCCGCCGGACTCGGAATGGGTCGGGAACTTTGCAGCGCCCTCCGGGCACCAAAAATAGGCCGCGGGCTAAGCCGCACCCAAAAATAAGCCCCCGAAGGTCCGGTCCCCATGTTCGTCCGCCGCAAAAATGCCCAAAAAACGGGTGGGCTATAGCCTTGTGGGGAGGGGCTGGCCAACTTAGTCCGCCGGACTCGGAATGGGGCGAGACTGCGAGCGCCCTCCGTGTACAAAAATAGGCCGCGAGGCACAGCGCGCCCAAAAATAAGCCCCGAAGGTCCGTCCCAAGTTCGTCCGCCGCAATGCCCAAAAAACAGTGGGCTATAGCCTTGGGAGGAGGGCTGGCCCGCAAATCCGCCGGACTAGGAATCAGGCGAGACTTTGCAGCGGCCTCCGTGTACCAAAAATAGTCCATGGCACAGCGCACCCAAAAAGAAGCCCCGAAGGTCCCGTCCCCAAGTTCGTCGCCAAAAATGCCCAAAAGCGGGTGGGCTATAGCCTTGGGGAGGGGCTGGCCAACTTTCGCAAATCCGCCGGACTTGGAATGGGACAGAGACTTTCCAGGCGCCCTCCGTGTGCCAAAAATGACGCGGACTCAGCGCCCAAAAATAAGCCCCGAAGAGTCCCGTCCCCATGTTCGTCCGCCGCAAAAAGGCCCAACAAACGGGTGGGCTATAGCCTTGTGGGGAGGGGCTGGCCAACTTCGTCCGCCGGACTCGGAATGGGGCGAGACTTTGCGAGCGCCCTCCGTCTGCCAAAAATATGCCGTGGGCACAGCCGCGCAAAAAATAAGCCCCCGAAGGTCCCTTCCCGAAGTTCGTCCGCCGCAAAAATGCCCAAAAAACAGTGGGATATAGCCTTGGGGGAGGATGGCCACGTCCGCCGGACTCGGAATGGGCGAGACTTTGCGACCACCCTCCGTGTGCCAAAATAGGCCACGGACACAGTCGCGCAAAATAAGTCCCGAAGGTCCGTCCCCAAGTTCGGTCCGCCGCAAAAATGCCCAAAAAAGCGGGTGGGCTATAGCCTTGGGGAGGGGCTGGCGAACCGTCCGCGGACTCGGAATGGGGCGAGACTGCGACCACCCTCCGTGTGCCAAAAATAGGCTGCGGACACAGCTTGGACAAAAATAAGCCCCGAAGGTCCCGTCCACAAGTTCGTCCCCGCAAAAATGCCCAAAAGCGGGTGGGCTATATCCTTGCGAGGAGGGGCTGGCCGCCGTCCGCCGAACTCGGGAATGGGGCGAGACTGCGAGCACCCTACGTGGTGCCAAAAATAGGCGCGGGCATAGCTTCAGACAAAAATAAGCCCCCAAAGGTCCCGTCCACTAGTTCGTCCCGCGCAAAAATGCCCAAAAAACGGGTGGGCTATATCCTTGGGGGGAGGGGCTGGCCAACTTCGTCCGCCGGACTCGGAATGGGGCGAGACTTTGCGAGCGGTCTCCGTGTACGAAAAATAGGCCACGGGCACAGTCGTACCCAAAAATAAGCCACCGAAGGTCCCGTCCCAAGTTCGTCCGCCGCAAAAATGCCCAAAAAACGGGTGGGCTATAGCCTTGGGGGGAGGGGCTGGCCGCCCGTCCGCCCGGACTCGAATGGGCGAGACTTTGCAGTGCCCTACGTGTGCCAAAAATAGCCATAGGCACAGCCGCAGCAAAAATAAGCCCCGAAGGTCCCGTCCCCAAGTTCGTCGCCATGAATATGCCCAAAAAACGGGTGGGCTTTAGCCTTGGGGGTAGGGGCGGGCCAACTCCGTCCGCCGGACTCGGAATGGGGCGAGACTTTGCGAGCTGCCTCTGTGTGCCAAAAATAGGTCGCGGACACAGCCGCGCCAAAAAATAAGCCCCCGAAGGTCCCGTCCCCAAGTTCCGTCAAAATGCCACCCAAAACAGGTGGGCTATAGCCTTGGGGAGGGTTGGCCCACTTCGTCCGCCGGACTCGGAATGCGGCGAGACTTACGAGCGCCCGTCCGTGTGCTAATATTAGGCCATGGGCACAGCCGCGCAAAATAAGACCCGAAGGTCCCGTCCCCAAGTTCGTCCGCCGCAAAATGCCCTAAAAGCGGGTGGCCTATAGCCTTGGGGAGGGGCTGGCCGCCAAGTCCGCCCGAACTTCGGAATGGGGCCGAGACTTTCGGCGCTCCATGTGCCAAAATAGGCATGGGCACAGCCGTGCCTAAAAATAAGCCCCGAAGGTCCCGTCCACAAGTTCGTCCGCCGCAAAATGCCCAAGCGGGTGGGCTATAGCCGGGGAGGGGCTGGCCAACCTGTCCGCGGACTCGGAATGAGGGCGACACTTTACGAGTGCCCTCTATGTGCCAAAAATAGACCGGCACAGTCAGCGCAAAAATAAGCCCCGAAGGTCCGTCCCCAAGTTCGTCCGCCGCAAAAATGCCCAAAAAGCGGGTGGGCTATAGCCTTCATGGGGAGGTTCTGGCCAACTTCGTCAGCGGACTCGGAATGGGCGAGACTTTGTGACCCTCCGTGTGCAAAAATAGGCGCGGACACAGCAGTGCCCAAAAATAAGCCCCGAAGGTCCCGTCCAAGTTCGTCCGCTGCAAAAATGTCAAAAAAGCGGGTGGGCTATACCTGCTTGGGGAGGGCTGAGCCAACTTCGTCCGCCGGACTCAGAATGGGCGAGTCTTTGCGAGTGGCCTCCGTATGCCAAAAATGGGCACACAGCGCGCCCAATAAGCCCCTTAAGATCACGTCCCCAGTTCGTCCGCCGCAAAATGCCCAAAACGGGTGGGCTATAGCCTGGGGGGAGGGCTGGCCAACTTCGTCCGGCGGACTCAGAATGGGGCGAGACTTTGCAGCGCTATCCGTGTGCCAAGAGGCGCATGGGCACAGCCGTACCAAATAAGCCCCCAAGTCCCGTCCCCAGTTCCGTCCGCCGCAAAATGCTCAAAAACGGGTGGGCTATAGCCTTGGGGAGGGGCACAACTGTCCGTCGGACTCGGAATGGGGCGAGACTTTGCGAGCGCTATCCGTGTACTAAAAAGAGGCCGCGGCACAGTCGCGCACCCAAAATAAGCCCCCAAGGTCCGTCCCCAAGATCGTCCGCCGCGAAAATCCCCCAAAACGGGTGGGCTATAGGGGAGGGGCTGGCCAACTACGTCCGGCGGACTCGGAATCGGGCGAGACTTTGCGAGCGCCCTCCGTGTGCCCATATTAGGCTGTGGGCACAGCCGCCCCTAAAAATAAGACCCCGAAGGTCCCGTCCCCAAGTTCGTCCGCCGCAAAATGCCAAAAGCGGGTGGGCTATAGCCTTGGGGGAGGGGCTGGCCAGCTAAATCCGCCCGGATTCGGAATGGGCGACACTGCGAGCGCCCTCCGTGTGCCAAAAATAGGCTGGGGGCACAGCCACGCCCAAAAATAAGCCCCCGAAGGTCCCTTCCCCAAGTTCGTCCGTCGCAAAAATGCCCAAAAAACAGGTTGGCTATAGCCTTGGGGGGAGGGGTTGGCCCACTCGTCCGCGGACTCGGAATGCGGCGAGACTTCAGCGAGCACCCTCCGTGTGCCAATATTAGGCCGTGTGCACAGTCAGCGCCCAAATAAGCCCCGAAGGTCCCGTCCCCAAGTTCGTCCGCCGCAAAAATGCCCAAAAAGCGGGGGCTATAGCCTTGGGGGAAGGGCTGTGGCTTTCCATGGACTCGAATGAGGCGACACTTTGAAAGCGCTCCGTGTGCTAAAAATAGGCCGTGGGCACAGCCACGCCAAAATAAGCCCCGAAGTCCCGACCCCAAGTTCGTCCGTAAAAATGCCCAAATGGGTGGGCTATAGCCTTGGGGGAGGGGCTGGCCCGTACTAAATCGCCGGACTCGGGAATTGGGCGAGACTTTGTGGCGCCCTCCGTGTGCCAAAAATAGGTGGCGGGCTCAGCCGTGCCCAAAAAGAAGCCCCCGAAGGTCCCGTCCCCAAGTTCGTCCGCCGCAAAAATGCCTAAAAAACGGGTGGGCTATAGCCTTGTGGGGAGGGGCTGGCCCACTTCGTCCGCCGGACTCGGAATGGGGCGAGACACACGAGCACCCTCCGTGTACCAAAAATAGGCCACGGGCTCAGCCGTGCCCAAAAATAAGCCCCGAAGGTCCCATCCCCATGTTCGTCGCGCAAAAATGCCCAAAAAAGCGGGTGGGCTATAGCCTTGGGGAGGGCTGGCCCAGCTTCGTCCGAGCGGACTCGGAATAGGGCGAGACTTTGCGAGCTCCTCCGTGTGCAAAAAGAGGCCGCGGGCACAGCCGCACCCAAAATAAGCCCCCAAGGTCCCGTCCCCAAGTTCGTCCGTAAATGCCCAAAAGCGGGGGCTATAGCCTTAGGGTGAGGGGCTGGCCAACCTAAACGTCCGCCGGACTCGGAATGCGGCGAGACTTTGAACGCCCTCCGTGTGCCAATATTAGGCTGTAGGCTGGGCACAGCCGCCCTAAAAATAAGCCCCGAAGGTCCTGGTCCCCAAGTTCGTCCGCTTGCAAAAATGCCCAAAACGGGTGGGCCTATAGCCTTGGGGAGGGCTACAACCGTCTCGCCCGCGGACTTGGAATGGGCGACACTTTGCGAGCGCCCTCCATGTGAAAAAAATAGGCTGGGGGAACAGCCGAGACCAAAAATAAGCCCACGAAGGTCCCTTCCCCAAGTTTCCGTCGCAAAATGCCCAAAAACAGGTTGGCTATAGCCTTAGGGAGGGGTTGGCCACTTTCGTCCCGGGACTTTTGAGCGCCCTCCGTGTGCTTATATTAGGCTGCGTGCACAGCGCGCCCAAAAATAAGCCCCGAAGGTCACGTCCCCAAGTTCGTCCGCCGCAAAATGCCCACGGGGCTATAGCCTTGGGGAGGGGCTGGCCAACTTGTCCGCCCGGACTCGGAATGGGCGACACTTTGCGGCGCCCTCCGTGTGCTAAAAATAGGCCGTGGGCACAGCCACGCACAAAAATAAGCCCCGAAGGTCCCGACGCTTCCGTCCGCAAAATGCCCAAAAATGGGTGGGCTATAGCCTTGGGGAGGGCTGGCCAACTTCGTCCGCGGACTCGGAGTGGGCGAGAGTTGCAGCGCCCTCCGTGTGCTAAAAATAGCCGCAGGCTCAGCGCGCCCAAAATAAGCCCCCGAAGGTCCCATCCCCATGTTCGTCCGCCGCAAAAATGCCCAAAAAAACGGGTGGGCTATAGCCTTGTGGGGAGGGGCTGGCAAACTTCGTCCGCCGGACTCGGAATGGGGCTAGACTTTGCGAGCACCCTCCGTGTGCCAAAAATAGGCCGCGGCCTCAGCCGTGCCCAAAAATAAGCCCCCGAAGGTCCCATCCCCATGTTCGTCCGCCGCAAAAATGCCCAAAAAACGGGTGGGCTATAGCCTTGTGGGGAGGGGCTGGCCAACTTCGTCCGCCGGACTCGGAATGGGGTGAGACTTTGCGAGCGCCCTACGTGTACCAAAAATAGGCCGTGGGCAGAGCCGCGGACAAAAATAAGCCCCCGAAGGTCCCTTCCACAAGTTCGTCCCCCGCAAAAATGCCCAAAAAACGTGTGGGCTATAGCCTTGGGGGGAGGGGCTGGCCAACTTCGTCCGCCGGACTCGGAATGGGGCGAGACTTTGCGAGCGGCCTCCGTGTATGAAAAATAGGCCACGGGCACAGTCATACCCAAAAATAAGCCACCGAAGGTCCCGTCCCCAAGTTCGTCCGTCGCAAAAATGCGCAAAAAACGGGTGGGCTATAGCCTTGGGGGGAGGGGCTGGCCCACTTCGTCCGCCGGACTCGGAATGGGGCGAGACTTTGCGAGCACCCTACGTGTGCCAAAAATAGGCCGCGGGCACAGCCGCACCCAAAAATAAGCCCCCAAAGGTCCCGTCCCCAAGTTCGTCCGCCCGCAAAATGCCTAAAATTTGACTATAGCCAGGCGGGGCGAGGGCCAACTCCGTCCGCCTGACTCGGAATGGGGCGAGACTTTGCGAGCGGCCTCCGTGTGCCAAAAAAAATAGGTGTGGCACAGCTGCTTAGCTAAAAAAATAAGCCCCCGAAGGTCCCGTCCCCAAGTTCGTCCGCCGCAAAAATGCCCAAAAAACGGGTGGGCTATAGCCTTGGGGGGAGGGGCTGGCCAACTTCGTCCGCCGGACTCGAAATGGGGCGAGACTTTACGAGCGCCCTCCGTTTGCCAATATTAGGCCACGGGCACAGCCGCGCCCAAAAATAAGCCCCCGAAGGTCCCGTCCCCAAGTTCGTCCGTCGCAAAAATGCCCAAAAAACAGGTGGGCTATAGCCTTGGGGGGAGGGGTTGGCCCACTTCGTCCGCCGGACTCGGAATGCGGCGAGACTTTACGAGCGCCCTCCGTGTGCCAATATTAGGCCACGGGCACCCGTGCCCAAAAATAAACCAGGTCCCGTCCCAAGTTCGTCACGCAAAAAATGCCTAAAAAAAAACAGCAGGTGGGCTATAGCCTTGGGGGGAGGGGTTGGCCAACTTCGTCCGCCGGACTCGTAATGGGGCGAGACTTTAGGAGCGCCCTCCGTTTGCCAATATTAGGCCACGGGCACAGCCGCGCCCAAAAATAAGCCCCCGAAGGTCCCGTCCCCAAGTTACGCAAAAAATGCCCAAAAAACGGGTGGGCTATAGCCTTGTGGGGAGGGGCTGGCCAACTTCGTCCGCCGGACTCGGAATGGGGTGAGACTTTGCGAGCGCCCTACGTGTACCAAAAATAGGCCGTGGGCAGAGCCGCGGACAAAAATAAGCCCCCGAAGGTCCCTTCCACAAGTTCGTCCCCCGCAAAAATGCCCAAAAAACGTGTGGGCTATAGCCTTGGGGGGAGGGGCTGGCCAACCGTCCGTTCGGACTCCGAATGGGGCGAGACTTTGCGGCTGCCTCCGTGTATGCAAAAATAGGCCGCGGGCACAGTCATACCAAAATAAGCCACCGAAGGTCCCGTCCCCCTGGAGTTCGTCCGCCGCAAAAATGCGCAAAAAGCGGGTGGCTATAGCCTTGGGGGAGGGGCTGGCCACTCGTCCGCCGGACTCGGAATGAGGCGAGACTTTGCGAGCACCCTACGTGTATAAAAAAGCGCGGCACAGCGCCCACCCAAAAATAAGCCCCCAAAGGTCCCGTCCCAAGTTCGTAAATGCCCAAAACGGTGAGGCTATAGCCTTCAGGGGCGAGGCGGGCACAACTCCGCCTGACTCGGAATGGGGCGAGACTTTGCGAGCGCCCTCCGTTTGCCAATATTAGGCCACGGGCACCGCCGCGCCCAAAATAAGCCCCGAAGGTCCCAGCCCCCCAAGTTCGTCCGCATGTAAATGCCCCTGGTGGGCTATAGCCTTGGGGGGAGGGGCTGGCCAACTTCGTCCGCCGGACTCGGAATGGGGCGAAACTTTGCGAGCACCCTCCGTGTGCAAAAAATTGGTCGGGGGCAAGCCGCGCCCAAAAATAAGCCCCCGAAGGTCCCGTCCACAAGTTCGTCCATCGCAAAAATGCCCAAAAAACAGGTGGGCTATAGCCTTGGGGGGAGGGGTTGGCCCACTTCGTCCGCCGGACTCGGAATGCGGCGAGACTTTACGAGCGCCCTCCGTGTGCCAATATTAGGCCACGGGCACAGCCGCACCCAAAAATAAGCCCCCGAAGGTCCCGTCCCCAAGTTCGTCCACGTAAAAATGCCCCTAAAAAGCGGGTGGGCTATAGCCTTTGGGGGAGGGCTGCTCCAACAAATCTCCGCCGGACTCGAATGGAGCTGACACTTTGAGCGCCCTCCGTCTGCAAAAAATAAGCCGGGGCACAGCCGCACCCAAAAATAAGCCCCGAAGGTCCGTCCCCAAGTTGCCGTCCGCCGCAAAATGCCCAAAAGCGGGTGGGCTATAGCCTTGGGGGCAGGGGCGGGCCAACTCCGTCCGCCGGACTCGGAATGGGGTGAGACTTTACGAGCGGCCTCCGTGTGCCAACAATAGGTCGCGGGCACAGCCGCGCCAAAAAATAAGCCCCCGAAGGTCCCGTCCCCAAGTTCGTCCGCCGCAAAAATGCCCAAAAAACGGGTGGGCTATAGCCTTGGGGGGAGGGGCTGGCCAACTTCGTCCGTCGGACTCGGAATGGGGCGAGACTTGGCGAGCACCCTCCGTGTGCCAAAAATAGGCCACGGACACAGCCACGCCCAAAAATAAGCCCCCGACGGTCACGTCCCCTAGTTCATCCGCTGCAAAAATGCCCAAAAAACGGGTGGGCTATAGCCTTGGGGGGAGGGGCTGGCCAACAAATCCGCGGACTCCGGAATGGGAAGCGAGACTTTGCGAGTGGCCTCCGTGTGCCAAAAATAGGGGCGCGGGCACAGCCGCACCCAAAAATAAACCCTTTAGGTGCGGTCCCCAAGTTCGTCCGCCGTAAAAATGCCCAAAAACGGGTGGGCTATAGCCTTGGGGAGGGCTGGCTTTTGTCCGCGGACTCGGAATGGGGCGACACTTGCGCGCCCTCCGTGTACTAAAAAAATAGGCCGGCACAGCCACGCCAAAAAATAAGCCCCGAAGGTCCCGACCCCAAGTTCGTCCGCGCAAAAATGCCCAAAAAGCGGGTGGGCTATAGCCTTGGGGAGGGGGCTGGCGAACCAAATCGCGGACTCGGAATAGGGGCGAGACTTATGCAGCGGCCTCAGTGTGCCATGAGCCGCGGACACAGCCGCGAGCAAAAATAAGCCCCGAAGGTCCCGTCCCCAAGTTCGTCCGCCCGCAAAAATGCCCCAGCGGGTGGGCTATAGCCTTGGGGAGGGCTGGCCAACTTCGTCCCGGACTCGGAATGGGCGACACTTTCCGAGCGCCCTCCGTGTGCAAAAAATAGGCTGGGGCACAGCAGTGCCTGAAAAATAAGCCCGAAGGTCCCCGTCCCCAAGTTCGTCGCCGCAAAATGCCCAAGCGGCTATAGGGGGAGGGCTGCTGGCCAACTTCGTCGCGGACTCGGAATGGGGCGACACTTTAAGCGCCCTCCGTGTGATAAAAATAGGCCGTAGGCACAGCCACGCCAAAAATAAGCCCCGAAGGTCCCGACCCCAAGTTCGTCCGCCGCAAAAATGCCCAAAAATGGGTGGGCTGTAGCACGGGGAGGGGCTGGCCAACTCGTCCGGACTCGGAATTGGACGAGACTGCGAGCGCCTCCGTGTGCCAAAAATAGGCCGGCTGGGCTCAGCCACGCCCAAAAATAAGCCCCGAAGGTCCCATCCCCATGTTCGTCCGCCCATGTAAAAATGCCCCAAAGTGGGCTATAGCCTTGTGGGGAGGGGCTGGCCAACCGTCCGCTCGGACTCGGGAATGGGGCGAGACTTAGCGAGCGCCTCCGTGTGCCAAAAATAGGCCGGGCGGCTCAGCCGCGTAAAAATAAGCCCGAAGGTCCCATCCCCCATGTTCGTCCCGCCGCAAAATGCCCAAAAAACGGGTGGGCCATATCCCTGCCCGGGAGGGCTGGCCAACCCATCCGCCGGACTCGGAATGGGGCGAGACTTTGCGAGCGCTACGTGTACCAAATAGGCCAGAGGCAGAGCCGCGGGAAAAAATAAAAAGCCCCGGGTCCGTCCACAAGTTCGTCCCCGCATAAAAATGCCCAACGGGTGGGCTATAGCCTTGGGGGAGGTGGCCCAAATCCGCCGGACTCGGAATGGGCGAGACTTTTCGAGCACCCTACGTGTGCTGCCAAAAATAGGCAGCGGGCACAGCCGCGCTTCCAAAAATAAGCCCCCAAGGTCCCGTCCCCAAGTTCGTCCGCCGCAAAATGCCCTCAAAAAGCGGGTGGGCTATAGCCTGTATGGTGGGCAGGAAGGCCAACTCGATGCGTCCGCCGTACTCGGAATGGGCGAAACTTTGCGAGCGGCCTCCGTGCCTGAAAATAGGTCGCATGGACACTGCCGCGCGCCAGAAAATAAGCCCCCGAAGGTCCCGTCCCAAGTTCGTCCGCCGCAAAATGCCCAAAATGGGTGGGCGGCTATAGCCTTGGGGAGGGGCTGGCGGGAACCGTCCGGACTCGGAAGGGCGAGACATGCAGCGCGCCCAGTGTGCAAAAATAGCCACGGACACAGCCGCGGCAAAAATAAGCCCCCGAAGTCCCTGGCCCCAAGTTCGTCTACCGCAAAATGCCCAAAAAACGGGTGGCTATGGCCTTGGGGGAGGGGGCTGGTCGAAACTTCGTCCGCCGGACTCGGAATGGGGCGAGACTTTGCGAGCACCTCGTGTGCCAAAAATAGGCCGCGGGCACAGCCGCGTAAAAATAAGCCCCAAAGGTCCGTCCCCAAGTTCGTCCGCCGCAAAATGCCCAAAAACGGGTGGGCTATAGCCTTAGGGGAGAGGCTGGCCCACTCGTCCGCCAGGCTTTCGGAATGGGCGACACTTTGCGAGCGCCCTCCGTGGCACAAAAAAAAATAGGCTGGGGCACAGCCGCGCCCAAAAATAAGTCCCGAAGGTCCCGTCCCCCATGTTCGTCCGCCTTGCAAAAATGCCCAAAAGCGGGTGGGCTATAGCCTCTGGGGAGGAGGCTGGCGAGCAATCCGCGGACTCGAATGGGCGAGACTTTGCGGCGGCCTTAGTGCCAAGCAAATAGAAGCCATGACACAACCGCGAGCAAAAATAAGCCGAAGGTCCCGTCCTCCCACAAGTTCGTCCGTCGCAAAAATGCCCAAAACGGTGGGCTATAGCCTTGGGGGAGGGGCTGGCCAATCTCGTCCGCCTGA
This sequence comes from Citrus mangshanensis, assembly GCA_030449895.1. NCBI lineage: Eukaryota > Viridiplantae > Streptophyta > Magnoliopsida > Sapindales > Rutaceae > Citrus > Citrus mangshanensis. Next base: position 3,624 of record JASUUJ010000221.1, on the reverse strand, counting down.
CTCGGGGGGCGACACTTTGCGAGCGCCCACCGTGTGCAAAATATAGGCTGGGGCACAGCGCCAAAAATAAGCCTCGAAGGTCCCTTCCCAAGTTCGTCCGCCCAAAATGCCCAAAAAAACACGTTGGCTATAGCCTTGGGGGAGGGGGCTCGCCCACTTCGTCCACCCGGACTCGAATGCGGTGATTTACTTAACGCTTCTATGTGTGCTAATATTAGGTCACAGCAGACAGCCGCGTCACCAAAATAAACCCACGAAGGTCCCTAGCCTCTAAGTTCGTCCGCCTGCAAATGCTTAAAACGGCCTATAAATGGGAGAGCACACTGTCTGGCTGACTGGAATGGGGGCGACACTCAGAGCGCCTCCGTGTGCTAAAATAGTCAGGTACAGCGTATCAAAAATAAGCCCTCGAAGGTCCCGACCCCAAGTTCGTCCGCCGCAAATGCCTAAAACGGTGGGCTATAGCCTTGTGGGGAGGGCTGGCTAACTGGCCCGCTCGGACTCGGAATGGGGCGAGACTTTACAGCGCCTCCGTGTGCTGGGTAAAATAGGTCAGCGGGCTCAGCCGCGCCCAAAATAAGCCCCGAAGGTCCCATCCCAATGTTCGTCCGTCGCAAAATGCCCAAAACGGTGGGCTATATCCTGCGGTGGGCTGGCCAACTCGTCCGCTCGACTCGGGAATGGGGCGAGGATCATGGTGCCTCCCCACGTGTACTCGTGGGCCAGGCCGGGGGCAGAGCCGCGGAAAAATAAGCCCCCCAAGGTCCCGTCCACAAGTTCGTCCCCGCAAAATGCCCAAAACGGGTGGGCTATAGCCTTGGGGAGGGGTTGGCCCACTCTGGGCCCGCTGGACTGAATGGGGCGAGATTTTGCGAGCACTCCCACGGTGCTGGGCCAGTCCGCGGGCACAGCCGCGCCAAAAATAAAACCCCAAAGGTCCTGGCCCCCAAGTTCATCCGCCAAATGCCTAAAACGGGTGGGCTATAGCCTTGGGGGGCATGGGGCGGGCTGGGACTCCGGGTCCGCCTCGGACTCTAATGGGGCGTGAGACTTGCAGCGTCTCCGTGTGCTGGGTGGCCAGGTCGCGGCACAGCCACAAAAATAAGCCCCGGGCTGTCCCGTCCCTGCCCGGTCCGCCGCAAAATGCCCAAAACGGGTGGCTATAGCCTCGGGAGGGGCTGGGCCCACTTTCGTCCGCCGGACTCGGAATGGGGCGACACTTACAGCGCCCTCCGTGCAAGTGGCCAGGTCAGCACAGCTGCGCCCAAAAATAAGCCCCCGAAGGTCCCGTCCACAAGTTCGGTCCGGCGCAAAATGCCCAAAACAGGTGGGCAATAGACTTGGGGGGAGGGGCACCACTCTGTCCGCCGGGACACGGGAATGCGGCGAGATTTTACGAGCGCCTCCGTGTGCGCTAGCCACTGCACAGCCGCGCCTAAAAATAAGCTCCCCGAAGGTCCTTTGTCTCTAAGTTCGGGTCCGCCGTAAAATGCCCAAAAACGGGTGGCTATAGCCTTGTGGGGAGGCTGGCCAACCTCTCACCGCCTGACTCCTAATGGGCGAGACTTTAGCGCCCGTGCCAAAATAGTCATGGGCTCAGCCGGGCGCCAAAAATAAGCCCCGAAGGTCCCATCCCAATGTTCGGTCCGTCTAAAATGCCCAAAAAATGGGTGGGCTATATCCTGCGGGAGGGCTGGCCACCGTCCGCCGACTCGGAATGCGAGACTTTGCGAGCGCCACGTGTACCAAAATAGGCCGGGGGCAGAGCCAAAGGAAAAAATAAGCCCCGAAGGTCCCGCTGGGCCCACAAGTTCTGCCCCGCAAAAATGCCCAAAACGGTGGGCCATAGCCTGGGGGAGGGAAGGCCCACTGGCCCCGGGCCTGGGACTGCACGGGGCGAGATTTGCGCAGCACCCTACGGTGCTGTGTCAGTCTCGCGGCACAGCTGCCTAAAAAATAAACTCCCCAGTCCCGCCCCTGCCTGGTCCGCCGCAAAATGCCCAAAACGGGTGGGCTATAAAGGCTAAAGGTGGGCGGGCCAACTCCGTCCGCCGGACTCTAACGGGCGAGACTTTGCGAGCGGCCCAGGTGCTGGGTAATAGGTCGCGGCACAGCCACAAAATAAGCCCCGAAGGTCCCGCCCCAAGTTCTGTCCACGCAAAATGCCCAAAAACGGGTGGGCTATAGCCTTGGGAGGGCGGCTCACTCCCGTCGCCGGACTGGAATGGGGCGACACTTTGCGAGCGCCTCCGTGTGCGGTGGGGCCAGGCCGGGGCACAGCTGCGCCAAAATAAGCTCCCCGAAGGTCCCGCCCACAAGCCCGTCCGTCGTAAAATGCCCAAAAACAGGTGGGCTATAGACTTGGGGGAGGGGTTGGCCCAATTTCGTCCGTCGGACACGGAATGCGGCGAGACTTACGAGCGCTCCGTGTGCTGCAAGATAGCCACGGCACAGCCGCGCCCAAAATAAGCCCCAAGGTCCTGGCCCCCAAGTTCGGCCCGGGCCGCAAAATGCCTAAAAACGCAAAGTGGCTTACAGCTATGGGGAGGCTGGCTAACTTCTGGCTCGTCGACTCGGAATGGGGCGACACTTTGCGAGCGCTCCGTGTGCGGCTAGGCCGGGGCACAGCCACGCAAAATAAGCTCCCTGCGTCCCGGCCTCAAGTTCGGGTCTCTACGCAAAATGCCTGTAAAAACGGCGGGCTATGCTCTGGGGCGGTGGGGCGCCAACTTCCGTCTCTGGACTCGAATGGGGTGAGACTTTACAGCGGCATCCGTGTGCCAAAGGTCGCGGGCACAGCTGCGCGCCAAAAATAAGCCTCAACGCCCTGGCCCCAAGTTCGTCCGCTCGCAAAATGCTCAAAAACAGCGGCTATAGCCTCGGGGGAGGGGTTGGCCCACTTCGTCCGCCGACTCGGAATGCGGCGAACTTACGAGCGCCTCCGTGTGCCAACATTAGGCCACGGGCACAGCGCCTGCAATAAGCCCTCGAAGGTCCTGGCCCCAAGTTCGTCCGCCTGCAAAATGCCTAAAACGGTGGGCTTATAGCCTCGGGGGAGGCTGGCTGCCCTCGTCCGCCGACCCGGAATGGGGGCGACACTCGCGAGCACCCTCCGTGTGCAAAAATAGGCCGGGGGCACAGCGCGCGCCAAAATAAGCCCCGAAGGTCCCGTCCCCAAGTTCATTCAGCGCAAAAATGCCCAAACAAAAAGAGCACTTGGGGAGGGGTTGGCCACTCGTCCGGGCTGACTGGAATGCGGCGAGATTTACGAGCGCTCCGCGCAGCTAACACCCGGCCACGGCACAGCCGCGCCCAAAATAAGCTCAAGGTCCTGGTCCTGCTCGTCCGCCGGCAAAATGCCCAAAAACGGGTGGGCGAGTAGCCTTGGGTGGAAAAGGCCAACTTCTGTCCGGCCGACTCGGAATGGGCGACACTTCGCAGCACCCTCCGTGTGCAGGGCCAGGTCATGCACAGCCGCGCCCAAAATAAGCCCTCGAAGGTCCCGGGTCCCCAAGTTCGTCCACGCAAAATGCCCAAAACGGGTGGGCTATAGCCTTGGGGAGGGACACAACCGTCCATGACTCGAATGGGACGAGACTTTGCAGCAATTGAACGAAGACACTG